>OX579635.1:41722395-42230261 GCA_951230915.1 Antitrichia curtipendula
GAGCTATTTGAAGTTCATGATTTTTTGGTCGAATATGCCTTGGAACAAACTTTGTAAGATTAGTGGACTTGATTGTACTCCCATGGAAAAAAATTCAGATTTTTAAGCTTATTTTGTAGTAGATATGATTTTATTTTACATTTTCTTCAAAAAATTCATGATAATTTCAAATTTCACCAAAAATATTTAAATTTTTATAACTTGTAGAAGATATGTGATTAAATCTCTGAATTTTTTTATTTAAATTTAATCACAAAATGAATTATATAGACTCAAAGATATTGAAATTTGACCACATGATCAAAAGGTTAGTCCTTTCAAGGTTAACCTTCTGGCGACACGTAGGTTAAAAAGTAGCCATACATGATCCTTCTATTAAAAGCAAAAGTGCATATGTTCCTTAGAATTTTGTGCAAAAATGGGAGGTCTCATGGTTTAGGAAGTCTTCAAAGTTGCCCTAGTAATTTCCCTTTTTATTGTAGAAGAAGCCAAATGTTTTTTCTAATTAAAAGCAGTGGTTGCATCCTCTCATTATTAAAATCGTATTTGCATCTAGTATTTGTTTAGAGGTTGCCTGCATACACTTTTAGTGAATAGTATATTGCAAAATCCCTCAATATGATATTATTAATTTTTCTAAGAAAGTAGATGCTTAATCTACAAATCACCTTTATAGTATATTTTGGATATCTCTTGTTATTTATTCTTGATGTGAATTTTAGCCATAAAAATGAACTAAAAAAAATTGAATCAAATGGGATTGCAATTTTTACTCAAATTATAAATTTTGAGAAATTTGCAAATTTCAGTATTTTATAGCAATATAAACTTTGGACCTATAACCATGGTTTGTTGATTTTTTAAATTTATAATGACACGGTAATATAGATTTATACCATGGTGTTGTACATTGCTCCACATAATATACATTGATGGTGAAAATCTTAGATTTTTCAAACTATATTTGATATTTGATAAAAAAAAAGTCATTTTTTTCTTAAAAAATTCACAACAATTTGAAATTTTCATGATTAGTAGTAGACATATGATTTCATCTAAGTTGAAAAATAAATATAAATCTTTTTGTTCATATCTCTAAAATTTGTCTATAACTTTTTAACGGAGATTCAAAATCCCAAACGGATTTTTGGAGGTGAAACTTATGTTCATTTACCAACTTTCCTTAGTTCAAAGTTTTTTGAGAAAAGTTAGTCTACTATGCTTATGTGAGGTCTGAAATTTCACCCTGAACACAATTCCTACTTTTGACTTAACTAGAAGTGCTTGAGAAACTACAAATTCTAATTTATTTGTCCCACATGGTTGTTCTGCCTCCTACCACCCCATGTGTGTATATATATATAGCTTTCTTTTTCCTTGAAAATTCAAATTACTATTGTTTCTGTACAAAAGCAAGCGACAAGTTTGGTACATTGGTTTGTTTCTTTTGTATTTTGTAACATTACAAAACGCAGAAGAAGAAAAAAATAATAATGAAGCAAACTCTTCACAGCTTGCGTTCCTACAGAGCCAAGGAAGGGAGCAGGGAGTGACGGCCCGGCCAGGCCAGGAGGGGCACCCCGGCCAGGGTAGGAGCGGGTTCTCCTGGCCCACCAGCAGGCCACGTCCCCCCCCCCCCCCCGGAAAGCTCGCGGGTGGTACTTAACTAACGTCTCGCGTTACAGAGTATTATTTGGTACTGTAGTATCAAGGAACCTGCTCACGTAAGGACATAGGGACTCGTCATGGAAGAATGTTGCGGAATATCTGAGGAACTGTTCATGCATGCCCTGACAGCAAAAACTCCGCTGGACTCCGCTGGGTTCTGTACGCCGTCCCAGAATCCGAGAACCCGAGTTTTTTTTTTTAAGTTAAGCTTCCTCCCGTTGACTTCAGTTCGCTTTACAAGCAATTGCTTCTCAGGTGCCTGAAAAGCTGTCACGGCAGCCAGCACACCAATCCCCAGGTGGACTGTGGTGCTGTGACTAATGTCGCAACGAGTTCGGACCTGGAATCCTGGATCGAAACACATCCAATCACATCCAGCTCGCCGTCCATGCAGCAGCGTTCTCCGTCGAGGTTGCTAAATTCAGCAACTCTTCGTCCCAAATTTGCCTCTAAGCTAGCTACAGCGCTCGTAAGAGCTACTGACAGTAGTGTTGACATCTAGACTAGGCAGCACTTTTAGATTCCCTGGTGGTCGGAGGAATCTGGATTTGGATCTTTTCACGCTAAAGAAATTGTCGCATACCAGGAAGAAATGATCTGCGCATGAGGTCTTCATATTGGCAAGTTCTTTTCATCATACTTCCCGTCCCCACATGAACTGATTTAACCCTTAAAGGACAAAGGGGTGATCTTGGAAATCATCCCTTAGTTTTCATTACCGTGTGAATCATTGGCCTAAGAAATAGCAAAAAGCACTTACTGGAAGTCAAAGAACTATAGAAGACCTCCCCTTTTCACAACAAAATTTTGAAGATGAATAGTTACACTTTTGTCCTATTAAGGTAGCCGACCTCATTCCGACCATTTAAGCAATTTATCGCATTTTTAGTACGCATTTGGTGAGGGGAAAAATCCTCCCTGTCGAGAAATAGATTTGAGGAGGGTTACAAGAATTTGTTCTTTTTTTTCCCCTCAAAACGAAATAATTATGAATTTTTTTCAGAAAGATTTTGTTCAACCCATTTTTGTTATATAAGGCACCACATTCCAACCATAGATTGATTACAAAATTGACCATGCTTCAAAGGAGGTGATAATTGTGGCTTCCAATGATGGCGTATTTAACTACTTCTGGACTATTCAATGAATTTTGGACTAAGCACAATCTATACAAGCATCGAGGACTCTCCCGATGTTTGTATAGATTAAGAGATCCCCTGATGCTTATATAGATCTCGCGATATTTTGGATTGATCCCTCAATGAAAATTTAGATCTTCCAATGACTTAGACTAATCCCCCGATGTTCAATCGAGAAATCTCCTAATGACTAGTATGAATTTTGGACTTTCAAAAATCCAAAAGTAGTTAAATATGGCATAATGTATATCTTGTGATCATTGTATACTTTCAATGTACACCTCCTCGACATTTGTGATGCTTGAGTATCACCTAACCACATGAACTGTCATCCTAAACCACAATTGATCATAAATAAAGCAGTGTAACTAATAAAAAGAGGTAGTGGTCAAAAAGAAGGCAGCTACCTCAAATTGATTTTCTATCATCCATTGGACACCAAACGTTTGCCTCAACATTTAAGGATTAAGACAGATGACCCGTTTCCAACCACTTAACACATGGCTAGTGACTGTGGAAATCATCCCTTTTGGCATTGTATGACATCATCTACTTATAAATAATCAAAAGTGTTCATTGGAGGTCAAACTACTATGCATGATTTTCCTTTTTTGCACAAAATTCCAAGGATGAACAATTGCACTTTTGTCCTACATAGAGAGATTCCTTGTCATTCATAGGACAAAAAACGGCTACAACGTTGTTTAAGGGTTAATCAATTATGCATATTAGCAGTGCAAGTTTTTGAGTGCGTAATTTTTTCACGTACAGAAATAGAGTTTGAAAGATTGCATATTTTTCCAGAATTTTATTGTACAAAATGTAATTACTATGTGTTTTTTGGTGAAATTTTTCTTTTACCTATAATGGTGACATAGGCTTTTCCATTTCTGACTATAGGTTGAATGCAAAATCAACCATGAGTTGGTTGCAATATTGATAGCTTTTGTAGCCAATCATAATGTGCCACAACTACTCCTTGATTGGGCCACAGCTTCATGGAAAGTGAGCAACCTATACATTGGAAATGGGATGGTGGTTGAAAATGGGTTGGATACTATATACACTCATACATGTTGTTGTTTTTGGAACGGCAACTCCCACAAGTCTTGATACTATTGGCATGATTCTAGAGGGATAAAATCTGACAAACTCAACCTATCAAAGAGTGTGAATTTTTGTCCCAAATAAAACCCTTGAATTTAAAGCTAATCATACTACTAAAAAATAGACAACAACCGCTTTTCAAAATACTTGAATGTCTTCCATCCGTTTTGCCTAGCTCTTGCAATAAGTGCTTGAAATTATTTATAATCCACCTTGTAGATGTTGGGTCTATTAGAAGTTAAGGAATGTGTGAAAATTCCCTTAATAGATAGGCCATGAATTTGGTACTTTCTTTACAAAATTTAGATGTCACTCTTTTCTAATTGTTGTATTTTAAAAGAATAAGGTTTAAAAGCTACTACCTTCTAAAAAACATTGTATTCAAAGCATCTACCTTATAAAATATTGTTGTTACATTATGAGTGTCCAAAAATACTTAGTTTCATTTCAAACCAATGGATTAAAAAATGTGTTAATTTTCCTCTCAATATGAGAATAGCAAAAAAAATCAAACAAAAACAATTCTAAATTCAGTGTTCTTTCACCTATACTTTTCAAACCATTAGAAAAATTATGAGGCCTTTGGTGAGCCGTTCCGCAACCCTTCCAAGACCCCAAAGTTTAGTTTTGGCTTTTAAAGTATTTTTCTCCTACACCCGCTCACCTTCTGTCGAGCTGTCGGATGACTTTCACCAATTCAAAATCCAAGTACAAATATTTAATAATTAGGGTTTAGGGATTCTAATTCATCTTAACCTTGATTTTTAAATAACTTAAATTTGTATGCACCTTGCACACTAAATATTTGTGAAAAAACAAGCAAATGTCCAAAATATTTCAATAACCTCGACCATCCAATTTTTTTGTATGGCAATGTGAAGTACTTACATCATGGACATTTGAGAGATTGAAGATGAGAAGAGAAACACTTTATACAAGTTGGATAGTACTCCCTTTGTCCCGAAATAAATCCAGGGTTTCCAAATATACTTGTCCCAAATTAAATTTGAAATTGGCTCTCCACAACTTGATGGACAACAATGGAAGCTAGTTCAAACACCCTAAAGCAAAAGAATCGACAGATACCATGCTCCAGAGACTATATAGTAATTCTATCCTTGCAAAGGGAATCAAAACCCAACCTCTAACCAACCAAAGGTGAAGAATTCAACCCACAACAAATCTCTTCTTAAGAATTTTTTGGACTAAAATCAAAGGACATTGTTAAAATTGAATTTAGTGGACATGAATGAACATCACAACACCAACATTGCTCGGAGAATGATCAAAACTAATATCACTGGAGCAGTTCCAAAAAGGGCAAAAATTTGTCGGTTTCGCCACATATTTTCAACATGCACCGCTTCACTGTTGACTTCCATTCTTTCATGCCTAATGGGGTTTAGTAGAAGATATAATAGCTACACAATCTTTTGAAAATAGGAGCTACTCATGCACTAATCTAGCCATTTCTAGGAAACTCTGGATTTATTTTGGGACAGAGGGAGTAGTAGTTAGCAAAATCCATGTAGGATATGTATATTAAGCTGAATAGGAGCTCAATCGCTCATAGTCATAGTTAAAATAGGAATTGTTTTCAAAATTAAATTTCAAACCTCATTTAGGCATAGTAGAATGAAATTTTCCAAGCAATTTTGAACTATAAAAAGTTGGGGAATTAAGCTAAATTTTATATCTAAAAATATATTTGAGGTTAGAGCCTTCAAATAAAAGTTATGGACAAAGTTTGGAGTGTGTGTTTGAAAATGTCCAAAAAAATGTTCCATCCAACCCCTCTTTGAAATTTGTCCATAACTTTTAATTGGAGTCTCCAAATATCAAATGGATTTTTGGAGAAGAAAGTTAAGTTGATTCTCCACATTAGCTTAGTTCAAAATTGTTTGAAAAATTCATTCTAATATGCTTAAAGGAGGTTTGAAATTCAACTTTGAACTCAATTCTTATTTTAACTTAACTATGAGCAGTTGAGCTCCTATTAAGCCTAATTTACATATCTCACATGGACTGTGCTAACCACTACTACCCAACTTATATAAAATGCTTTTCTTCTCAACTTCAAACATGCTACACTAAGTGGCTTGTAAAGCTAGTTAGGAAATTTTAGAGTTTTTAAAACTTTATGGCAACTAGCATTAAAAGCCATTTCACTTTCCTTAATTTCACTTAATTTGTTCATTTGCCAATTAATCACCATGCAATTTGATAAAGGTGAATATTAAACAAAACTTTGCTACAGGCTAATTACAAAGTCCTAGCATCTTTCTTGAAAGTTAGAGCATCTGACCACCTACTATAGCTAGATTTGTCAAGGAGCCTATTTTCCATTAATAGACTAATTTGGTCGCTTTCTGGCAGCCTTTCTGAGGCTTGATTTTCTCTCTAGTCTCTAATGAATGCTACTGAAATTGATGCCATTGAAATTTTCATTTGTTCATCCAAACGTTGCATGAGTCAAACTACATTGTAAACAGGACATAAATTATTGAATTGAGAAACCAACCTATTCAATTATAATTTTGGGTTATTTTTTGCTTGTAGACAAGTATTAAGGTAGAAGTATCTACTTTTCTATCTCTCTTCCCTTTTATACCTTTTTGTAATATAGGGATCTCTTTAAGTATCATATATATATATATATATATATATGACCTTAAACCATCTATAGGGAAATGTAGGATGTCTCCAACTTTATACTCATAGTACAACATGGTTGCAAAGTCATAGACCATATAGTGAATGGTTTGGAGTCTATCTAAAAACACTTCAAATATACACCTATAGAATATTTAAATTATTTATTTATTTATAATTACAAAAAAATTCCAAGATTTTCCAAAAATATAATTATAAATAAATAAAAATTTATGATTTTTTATTTTTATTTTCTACAAGTGATAAATAACCCAAAACTGTAATTTTGACTCTATCTATGTATATTAGCTTAATTGGTAAAGCTTTGTATAAGCCAAAATGAGTTTTGAAATTTTTTGGGCATTTGATATGAAGCATTAGAATTTTTATTTTTTTATTTATATATTTTTTTGAGATCAAGGATACAAATGAACTTCTTGGACCTAATCTAATTTTCATTAGGACCCAAGAATTGAAGAAAAAATTATACATTTTTTTGGTTTAAAGCCTCGACTTGGGCAGGGTAAAATAATGCAATATCAAAATCTGCATACTTCTTCTTAGTGTGATGATGTACTCAAATACAAAAATCCTAAAAAGAAATTTCAAATTTTTTTTTGAATTATATGAGGCTTGAAAGCTTGACAAAGCCACATTGTCAAAAGCCTAGGTAATCTTGAAAAAAACATTTTGTTCTACTTTGGAGACTTTGTTCTCACAAATACATTGCCTTCAAAACTCTCAATTTTCTTTTTATATATGGGCAATTTCGTTAAAATGGAAAAATTCCACAACTTTGACAATTTTTCTAGTTCAAACTGGGCGGTCTGAAATGTACCACGGTCTTAGATGTCACTTTCACGGTTCAAACTACGCGGTTCGCAATCTATACCCGTCCTAGATTTCTGAAATCTATATAGCCTAAGATTTTTGGAATCCATATTAGTCCTAGATCGAACTTTTACAGTTCAAACCAGGTGGTTTGAAAATGGCACACGAAACATTGCCATTTTAACAAAATTCCCCATATATGTGACCGCAACACTGGTCACAAATAAGATTCTCTGATTACAAATTCTAAAAAATGCATAAAATTTGATTTATTGCCTTATTTCTGGAGAACCGATTTCAAAGCCAAGATTAAATGACACGTGGATCTTTAGGGATTAAATGAACAAATTTCGGTAATCCTACCTTAGTGAAGTATTGAAAACACCTTTTTCATCTTTCTGGGTGTCCAGAGACTCCTGAAACTCCCAATGACACCGACGCAGGGAATGCCTGTCAATTTATTTTGCCCCGTCAGACTCACAAGCCCAAATGAGCACACGTGATTGGAATTTGCTGGCATGGACCCACGCACGCGCTCCCAGGCTCCGCGTCTATAACACGTACCACCCCCGACAATTCGGAACAACTGTCCATTTTCTTACTATACCTCCCTATCCAGCCCCCTCCAATTTTCAATCCTGTCACTCCGTCCTCAGCAATCAATCGTATTAGATCCTCTGATCAAACTGCCGTACATTCATTTGTTGAAAAGGTATCAATTCATGCTTGAGTTCGATTCCCGCTTGACTTCTTTGAGCCATTACACCGTACATTGCGAGAGAGAGAGAGAGAGAGAGAGAGAGAGAGAGAGTAGCTAGAAGAAGCAATCCATGCATTTGGAACGTTGCATAGAAAGTCATTCTGTCAGCTAGCGCAACTTGCAGGTGGTCTGCTTTTATCGCAAACCTTGAAAGAAACGAATCCGAATCACGTAGATTGTCGCTAAAGAATCAATGCACGTTTGAGTTCTGTGAGCGATTGATTGCACCATTCGTTGCGAGAGAGAGAGCGATTGTAGAAGCATGCATTTGGGAAAGAAATTTGGTAGAAATTTAGTCTGTCAACACAACTTGCAGGTGGTCTGGTAATCGCAACCTTGACAGAAACGGATCAAAATGACGTAGATTATCGCAAAGTAATCACATTCGTGCGAGGAAGAAGGAGACCCTACTGTTGAGAATTTCTGGATCGCGTGCACGACTGAAATACATGGTGTACAATGGGCTAGCTCTGGACTCAATCGAAGCATTGCGGAAGATCGAATTCGAAGGTTGCGTGTGTCCGATCAGTCAAGCTGAGACCCAGAAGCAAATTCGAGAGCAGAATCCGCGCTTTGCAGGCGAATTCGCTTCAACTGCAGAGGAATTGCGAGACACTCGAAGGCCGCGAAATTGAGCTGGTTGGGAAGACGACGACGGGTATGGTGGAGAGCTCCAAGTACCCGCACCCCCCTATCGCCAAGCGCGGCGCCAGTTTCCTCGCACCGCGAAAACCTAATTCAAGGAAGAAAAACTCACGGGGAGTTTCGTCTTCCTCGAATACGAACACAATGTCCAAACCTCAGGATTCTTCTTCTTCTTCTACGACGCCACCGTCGTACAAGGGCGTGCGCATGCGCTCATGGGGCAAATGGGTGTCAGAGATTCGAGAGCCCAACAAACGGACGCGCATCTGGCTGGGCTCCTTCCCCACCGCCGAGATGGCAGCCAAGGCGTACGACGCGGCGGTAATTTGCCTGCGCGGCTCCTCCGCTCCGCTCAACTTCCCAAATTCGCCGCCATCTAACCTGCCGCGATGCTCCACGCCGAGAGACGTGCAAGCTGCGGCTGCCGCGGCCGCCGCGACCTGCCGCATAATCCCCAAACGATCTCCATCGCCTACCAAATCCGACGACGAGAGCGCAACTCAGGTTCACAATGATGCAAGGGATCCCGACACAATGGATCCCGAGAACAATGCTTTGGAGAGTTGGATTGATGCTGAGTTTGGATGTTTGGAACCCCCGGAGGAGGCTCATTGTTTTCCGGAGCCCGAGGTTCGCGTTGATGGGGATCACGACTTGGATTCTCTTGAGCATTCGCCGCCTGTGGACGGTAACCTCTGGTCGTTTAGTTGAATTTTGCTCACTCATTGGAGCACATTGCTCTACTACTTCTTTGCAGAAGTAGACGTGGATTTGGAGAGAATCCATTCATTCATATTCTGGGGAGTGACAGACATTACTGTAGTGAGGATAATTTGGAATTCGTGAGTGGAATTCCACCTAATTAAATATTGTACAATAGTTTTGCACGGGCATCAAATATTGTAGAATAGGATTCCCTGTTTGGTTTATAGCTAAACACTGTAGTTAAGGAGATGCGCACAGAGCTCCATTATTTTTACAAGCAGGCGTGGGTTTGTAGTGAATACATTCATTCGCTTTCTGGTAGTAAGGAAAAATTGAGATTCTGGGGCACAATCCCCCTCATCAAATAACATCGCATGGACTTTCCTCTGTGCTTCATTGCTAAAAGAAGAGGAGATGAGCACATTGCTCTTTTCTTTTTAGAGTTAGAAATGATTTTTTTTGTGAAGCCTGTCATTCATATTCTGGTGATTGACAGATAGTGGTGAGGAAAATTTCGAATTCGTGAGTGGAATTCTCACCTTTCGAATATTGTACAATAGAGTTGCACGGGCATTAAATCTTGTTACAACAGGATTGGATATTTCTGTTTGCTGTACAGCCAATAGTAAAGGAGATAAGCACATTGCTCCATTATTTTCACAGGCAGGCATGGATTTGTGGTCGGTGAATCCGTTAATTCATCTCCTGGTGATTGACCAGCAGTAGTACGGAAATTTTGGAATTCCAGGTCACAGTCCGGGGAGTTCTGGACAGATATCGGACCATTTCCTAGTTTCATTAAGGTGGGTACACCCAAAACCGCCACTTTTTGCTACTGAGCCTAGTTACTACTATTAGACTGGTCAAATTTTCATATATTCTTGTTGGCAAGTGAAAGGAGGTTTCAACGCACCAGATAATGTGGCATTTGGACATCATATGCAAAAGTTATTAAGGGTCAAAGTTTGTTTTGAAAACGCTCCATCCAAATAGGTACATAACTGATTTTGGAAATGTATACAGCCTGTAGATGGCGCTTTAAGGTCAGGTGCCATTTTGGGGGTGCCTACCTTACATGTTTTTCAGCCCTGTGGAGGGCTGCGAGTTCCCTAGGGTTCCTAGAGTCTGAAGCTGTCTGGAACTGCGCCGCAGCAGCTGTGTGACATGGCACAGCGACTGCCACATCATACCAATTTTTTTTTTTTTTTTTTTTAATTAAAAAAAAATTTGTTCATCTTTTTTTTCCATTTTTCCATTTTAAGATTTTTTTTCCATTTTTTTCTTGAATTTTTTTTTCTGACAGCGGCCATTCTTCTGCTGCCAGGGGAACAACATTGGGAACAGGCCCGAAACGGCCATCCAGACCCCCCCAAAATCATCTAATGCTCCATGCTGGCTCGGTTTTTTCAAATTTTATCCCGAAGTTAGCTAAAAGAGTGTATATTTTGTCAGTTGAAATCCCCCATTTTAGAAAGTAATTCGTCAACTTTCCAAAAATTTTGTTTCCTATATGTCAATTTTCTGGAATGTCTAAAATGGGTCTGATTTTGTTTTTTTCCCCATTTTTTTCCATTTTGTTTTTCATTATCCTTGGCAGCAGTTGAACTTGGCCAAGTCCCTACCATCTTAGAGCTTGTTTGTATGGAGGACCTGACCCCGACCTTGGGCGTCGGGTCGAGAGTTTGCATGGGGGAATATTGCGCCCCAAACCCAAAGTGGAGCTCTGGTCCACCCCATTTTCTTCCGCCCTTGGAAGTAGGAATTGCAAGCCCGATGTCGTTCCCATCAACCCGATCTTCTAAATAAACTCTCAATTATCTGCCACTTATCTCTGTGTCACACTAAAGTGCAAGCTATAGTCCTTACTTTTGTGTGAGTTTGCATGTTTCTCTCTCAAACTTCATCTTAAGTAATTACTCTTGGTTTTATTATTTTCTAAAATTGACACAGTTGACAGGATGTCAACTGGAGCTCCAGCCTAGCATCCGGATGCATGGAGGGGGGGGGGGGGCCGACCTGGGGATCAGGTCACCCGACCTCTACATTGGGTCAAGCCTACATGCTCTTAGGGCCAAGGATGTAGCCTTTAGAAAATGCAAGGGTCTAAAAAAAGATCCAAGCATTTTTTAGAGGTTGGTTAGTATGGTTAGTATTTCAAGTCAAAAAAAAATTGTACCACTACACTAATGATGGTATTTAGTGTTATGTTGTAAATAGTGTTATGTTGTAATTAGTGTTACCTGCATTTTTATCCTACCCACTCTAAACTTCAATTAGTTGACATTTAGAGTGAACATTATCTATTTAATAAAATATTTATTTTGATAGGCATTTATATGTTTAGGTTTATATTTTTTTCATTGCAATTTGATGAAATAATAGGTAATACTAAATGTAAACTTGTAAAAAATTGACATCCGATAGTTGACAAATAGTATCGATGTTGACATTTAGTGTTGGTAACACTAACATGATTGTTGAGATTTGGTGTTGCGCTTCATAATTAGTGTTGCCAACACTATTTACCATTAATAGTGTACCACCATTCTCAAGTGCCCCAGAGCAAGATGCATCACTAGTAGTAGGTCCACTTGGAGCATTCAAATAAGAAGAGAGTTTAACAAACAAAAACTTGTATTTATTGTCATTCTTCCAGAGAGGGCTGGCATCACAAATAATGTCATGTACCTCCTCATTTGGGCCTTCTAGTGCAATTCACAACATTGCTTCAAGATTTTTAGTACCCAACCTATCCCTAACTCTTGTCTCAATTAAATTCTGCACACTAAAAGCACACTCACATGTCACTGTGGAAACACATTGCACACGAACTAACTCTGCAAGAATAAGGAGGTTAGGATAGCGGATTTGCAAGGCATGATTCCACGTAATCATGCCCCATAAATCCTTAAAAATTTTGTCCACCCATTTTGTAGTACATTGGAGTTTAAATGCTAAAAACTCCCGCTTATATGCTACCACGTCTATAAGGGGAGGAAGAGAGAAGCCTCCATGTGAGCAATCTACCCCACAATGAGCCAAAAGAATGTCTAATTTAGCAATAGACCAATTCTGCAAGCCCACCTGTTTTGAAGGGATGTTAGTAGGATTAAGAATTTTGAAACAAGAAATAATATCATTATCTTAGAATCGTGCATCCAACCTTGTACAAACAACCTCATCAAAAGATTTTTGAAATGCCAACGTTTCTTCCAAGTTTGTTCTAAGTCTAGAAAGCTGCATTTCAAAATTATGGAACATCTTACCTCTTATCTCAGATGGCAGCCTCCTCAAGTGACCCCCGTGAAGACTATACTCTGACAAAATATAGAAATTGGTGTCCTCGTTGAATGTAGCTGCATTCAAGTCACAAGTGTCAACATTGAACAACATACAAATTTGAGCTACCTTAATCCCTAAGGCCTTGAACATGCTTTTTTGAGAACATAGCTTTTTTGGGCAGCTTACTACGAGCAGATTTTATTTTTTTCCTTTGAAATTTTCACACAACATTCTTCCGAGGAGTAGCTTTAAGGTCCAACAATTTTCATAACTTCTGATTACATGGGTAAAAATTTATTGCATGGTAAGTGATTTTCAATGCTTGGTGGGCAGCTTGGGCAGCAAAAAAAATTCTTTAAAAATTCTTTTTAAAAAAAATAAAAATTTGAAATTGGTTCTTTGGATTTATATATACGCGGGAAGGTTTGAATCATTCCATTTTGATCTATGAGTCAAAAGTTATGAGGATTCTTAGTTTGAGGGTAGTTATGGAATCTCTACTCTAAAATAAACTTTGAAGTCCTTTATTTTACTCAATTTTCAATATTTTTGAAAAAAACAAAAAACATTGGGTGTAGATAGGTCTTTACAACATAACAAACATTGGAATTGGCATTATGTAATTCTATGATTAAATTCTTAACAATTTAGTGTTTTGAATCATTTTCTACTTCTTTCTACTTACTATTTTTTTCCTATATGTTGTACAAATCCAAATGATCTGAAAATTTCCAAGCATATAGCCAGCTTGACTTCAGAAATGAATCCAAAGAGTAACCACCGTTTTGAACATTTTTTCGTATAAATGTGACCTTGTGAAGTGCAGCTGCCTGGATTTTCGCAGGGACAAAAAAAGGATTTTTCTCAATTCAAACACTAATATCATGCAATCCACACAGTGGAAAATTCTGAAAATTTTTCCACGTCTTCTCAAACAAGTTTACTACAAGATCCTATGGTTACATGTGTCCAAAAATGTTTTTTTTCTAAAATTTGATATTTGTATTAGAAATGGCAGTTTTGGAACGTTTTTGGTGAAAACATAGTCAGAAACCTTTAGGGGTTAAATCTCACTATACTACTAATGGTGGTGACATCAATGAACCTACTCTAAAAAACTTTGGATAGCATGGCCAAGGAATGCAAAATGTTAGCAAGGAAATGCAAGATATATATGTACTTGAATTGGCCCAATTTCTGGAAGACCACCTTTGCCTGACCTACATCTTTGTCATCCACATCTCGAAAGTACAAGAGCACCGATTCAAGCAAATCATAGTGTAGTGACTACCTGCCATTTGTTGAACAACGGATCTTATGATACCACTTCATAGACTTTTTAGCATCAAAGATTTCATCCTACAAAGCCATCAGCGCATGCTTGCGCTTACTAGACTTGTTGAAAAATGAAGACACCGAATTCAACAAGGAACCCACTTCAGTTGACAAAACCTTGCACTTTGGAGCTTTTGTAGCATCTAGCGTTGCAAGGTTCGTGCGATGAGCAATACAATGGCAAGCAAGAAGGAACGGATTCACCTGATTGCGAATTCTTGTGGCGACATTGCTCTGTCCACCGACCATGGTGCTTATTCCATCGCTGCCAAATGCCACAAACTTCTGCAAATGCAACTTCCACTTTCGGAGATGACAAATAAGAATATCATAAATCACAGCAATGTCTTTTTTGCCACCTTCTATGTGCAACAGACCTAAGAACATGGTAATAGACAACCCCTCCTCAACAATCATGGCAAACACTACAAGATGTCCAGTGACATTGATGTCAATGGATTCATCAACCATAATGTCATAAAATGAAGCGTTTCAGACCCTACAAATATTTTTCTTTTGAATTACACCTAAATAAGGTCATTGCAAGCTTTTTCATCATAATACATATTAGCTATGATAGGAGCTTTGACTAAAACCAATAATTTACACAATGTAGGGAATTTGAAAGTAGGGAGAGACTGCTTCCCTATAAATTCCACAAACTTTGTGCAATTTCTGCTTGGGAAGGAGGGGGGGTGATCCATACCAAGTGCTATACTCTTTGTTGTTCTGGAGCTCTCACTAGCAGAGGAGCCCAAGTCAATTAAACTTGTTTCACAAGACTTAGCAAAGCAGTCGTCACGTAATGATTTATGCCTCTTTGTCATTACCAAAACCTGGCACAATAAAAAAAATGGGGCATTACACTCTTTTTGAATCTATACAACATGAACTTATAAACAAAAATGGACCAAAAACATGGGGTGTAGGGTTTAGATGATGAACCTGATTTCCAGCCATGGATTGTGTAGAAGAAGCGTTGATGACCCCTAAGTCGGCCAACAACAATCGGCCAGTAGTCCACCAACAATCGGCTAGCAATCAATGAGCAATTGGCCAGCAATCCCAACTTATAGAATCGACCAACAATTGCAATTTACAAAATTGGCTAGCCCCAAGGCAAGGGACCTAGCAATCGGCCAGCAATCACAAGATTGCAATTTTCTAAATTGCAAGAATGTTTGCAGCGTATAAAATTGCACACTAGGAAGCTACCGCAAGCTCTCCAATCACTTATCAACTTCGCCAAGAGCAAGCAATCACAATCCACAAAGAATGCGACCGAAGCATAATTACGATTGAAGCACAATTCGAGAGGAGCAAATCAGCAACAATACAAGAGTACATGATCGAAGACAACAAATCCGCAATGGTGCAAATTGAGTGAAATTGCGAATGGGGCCCAAAAGTCTAGAACACCCGTCGTCTCCAATTCCAAAACCCTAAGTAGGGTTTGCGGCCCAGATGAATCCCTCAAGGCCTAAATCGGCATCGGTGGTTGTAAGCGCTCCTGCCTCTTGTTGCACCAATGGAAAACCTTGACTTCCTAAGGCTTGACCGCCTAAGTAGGTAAAACTGTAAAAGGTAATAAATAAAAGACAATAGGTGGCTAGTAGAAAAATATTGTTATAGATCACATTAAATGCTGGTAAATTGAAAGAAATCAAGCTAGATGAGGGGAAGCAAAGCATAATTTATAGAGTATATTTTTCTATGTATGACCATACAAAACTTTCCTAAAAAATATGTGCATGGTCAATTGCCCACTAAGAAAAAAGATTTCGAATCAATAATTTTCCTACATGCTCTAAGGGTGAACGGCCAAAATGCCAACATTTAATTTTCCTACTCGATCCATTTTCAAAGATCTTATTTTTTCTTTCGAAACCTCATCCTAAACATTTCTAAGTCATTCGGAAATCTTCAAAAAAATTCAGATAGGTCGTAACTAAATGCCGGTACTCCCCATTCATTGTTTCAAGTGCACTCCTCCTTATCAACTATGGAGTAAGGTAGGAGGCTGTCAAAGCAACCCTTTAAAAGCTGATTGCATTTTCAGGGAAGCTAAACTCCTTGAAACAATTTTCAGTAAATTTTACTAGGAAGAAAAATGGAATTGGCATCTAATCCAAGTCATTTCATATTTTTCGGACTTTTGTGGATTTAGTTATAAATTTTTCAAGTTAAAACATAGTGGTTTCTAAAAGCGACCCCTCCTGAAATGTAGAATGCTGGTACATTGAAGAAAGTAAAATGTACCTCTGTGTTAGAGGTCGCTTTTAGAGACACCTACCTTATTACGTATTGTGCAATAGTACTGCAAAGACATTCCTATTTGCTTCACAGTTAAACAAAAGGACAGGAGCACATTGCACCATTTTCCATAACATTACTCAGCAATGGAGCTGAGGTGTCATTAGATTCCATGCAGAAAAAGATAATATAAGTTGGCCCATAATCCAAGACAAAGTACTATCCATTCATTATCTGGTGATTGACAGACAGCAGGAAGGAAAATTTGGAACAATACAGTTCCCCTCATTAGTTTGTGGCCATGTTGTACCGTACAATAGCATGGCCTGAAGTCCTGAACAGATGAACTCATCTCTATTTGCTTCGGAGCTCAAACTAAAGGGGTCGCTTGTTTGGCATTCCTGCTCTCCGAGGATATTTCGCGGGTGTTGGTCTATCCTTCAAGCATACTACCGCAGTCCGCTGCCCAAGAGGGCCTTGTGAATCAACTGCATTCACAAACCACGACGGTACCAGGATCAGTGGATATCAAACTAACGTACAAACCACTACGATACTGTAGTCCCACCAAATTGAGACTAGCTGCAAGAAGTAAAGGGACATCTATGGAGTCCTAGAGTCCTAGCGTTCAAGATGTGATGGATTTCACTTTCAGTGAACCCCTAAGTGCCCAAAGTGTCTGCTTCCGTATCTACAGGAGTTGAAGTAAATCATGGGAAGCTTCAAGGCAACAAAATGTATTTTCCACGATAGAAATATGTTTTAGAAGTCACTAGACACAATCAGATTCCAAAGTGGACTTTTAAATCCGAGTTTGAAAGTCAGAGCTCTCATTTCTGGATTCCAAAGTGGACTTTCAAATCCGCTATATTTACGGCAGGGCAAGAAATATGTCACAGTCGTGCTTTTACAATCGTATACCTTTTTACTAAAACCTGCTCATTAACTACTTCACCGAAGAAGTGGCACGATACCTTTGGACAATGTCACAATAGAGGCTCCAAGCAAATTCACAGCGGTTTTTGCGGCGTCAACCTCTTCCTGGTAAGATTTACCATCAGCATGTCATGGGGCAAGTAATTGGATTCTACAATAGCTCTGTACTTTAAAAATCGCGCTAGCTTGGAAAAAGCAAAAGCAAACGTATCTGAGATAGGTTACTAGAGCACGCGCAAATTGGGGTTTTATCAAATCTACAGGCTCGAGTCACATCATCTTCGGGCAATTACCTCAGGGTGGGGGCCTTTTGCAGCAACTAGGATACCACCAACTCGTACAAGAGGAAGGCAAAGCTCCGCTGTGAGGAACGAGGTTTTACAGTAAACTTTCAGAAAAAGATAAAATTGTAAATCTTCGTTAATCATTAGAAAGCCTTCGCTAGTTCCAGAAATCCAAGCCATGAAAGAGGAATTTTAGAATTTGGAGTGCAATGCCAAATTGTTCCGAACCTCCACTCAAATTGTAAACAACAGTTTACTTCAATAAACAAAACTGAAAAATAACTCAACTACGTAAAAACAAATCTACAAGGCTTCAACATACCCAACTATAAAGGAGCAAAAACACCAAAACTCACCCAACACTCTCATTTCTGCAACAGCTCTAGCTACCGCAATATCATAGGTTTCTCGGTGGGCCGAATCCTTGCCTGTGTCCTGCAACCACCAGAGAGATCACCTACTTTTAAATCAATCGACCGCTGAACTTTTAGACTTGATTATTTACAGCACAGACAAAGGGACCTGAAAATGAAGCTCCTACCTCTGCACGGTTCCTCACAACTTTGACATTCGTCAATCCGGCCACTTCAGCCACATGCTCCAGAAAATCGCATCTCTTCTGGAGTGACTCGAGAAGTGTCAACTGCCAGGCTGCATAGTATGTTTTCAGCCATCGTAAGATGTATGTATGCCATCCAAATGCAGTTCAGCAATGTGTCCATGCAGAGAAATTGCTGGACTTGGTATAACTGCAAAAACAATGACGATAAGCAAATGACCCCAGACCTAGCATACGAGGACAATCACAGAAAACTGATTTGAGAGACCACATTAGTTACCAGAATCAGCCTTGTTAAATCGCAAATCGCACCCAAACAGATACAGTCGCGGAAAACGAAGTCTAAAAATTCATAAAACTCTAAAGCGTGCAAAATCCAACATTGAAAATTGATTTCATATTGTTTTCTTAATGGCACCATGAATATTGCATCGAATCTTAACCCTAAGTGTCCAAATGGCCCCAAAAGGGCCATTTCCATATCAAAGGGAATTGAAATAATCATAAATGAAGCATCAACGTCACAAATTGTTCCAATAGAAAGAAGAAACTATATCCCACATTATCAAACAACAGAAATAAGTATAGAAAACTGACTATAATCAGCTATTACGGTAACCTCCAAAGTGGACTTTCTACTTTTTAGCTTGGGCAGACAGGGGTTAAACACATCACTGTTTTCTGGTACACAGGGATGAGCAGATCACCTGGTCGAGCAATTGCCAATACGATGCCAGGAAGGCCAGCTCCACTGCCGATATCAATCACCTTCACAGACTCCCCTCCGGAATGGCCATGTGCAGCATACGCTCCCTCAATCGCTGGCAATAGTGACAAAGAATCAGCAACGTGCCGGTCCATCATCGCTCCTCGCTCCGTCACAGCTGTGAGGTTCATTTTCTGCAGTACTCAGATTAGGTCAATTGCCTAGAAAACCCTGAACCCTGACCAATTGTCATGCCAGACACAAAGCGAAACCTCGATCACGGTCACTAAAATCTAGACTCATACAGTGGTCCGGACACATGCACTATGGCTGACATCCACTAGGTAAATGTCCCTCCTCGAGACATTCTCCACTGTAATGCATTCTACTCCAGTACTCATAAATGTCATGAAATTTAGCAAAAATTCTACCAAAGAGGTGAATTACCACAGTGTTGAACTTGAAAATTCAGCAAATTTAGCAGTGTCTTGAGGAAACTGATAATCACATTTGCCGCCACTGCTAACAAAGATCGTCAAGAAAAAATTCAATCCTTCCTACTGACGACACCGACACATTCGAAAAAATATCACAGCACTACAAATTTTCCGAAATTACAGAGAAATCGAGGAACACATACACACACTGTCGACGGTTTACCTGATTCCATTCGAGGAGGATGTCCACGAACACGGCCACCTGCCCAGACTGCGTGCTACTAAGCTCCTCCCCCGCAGCAGCAACGCTGCTGCAATCGACACGAAAGCTTATGCTTCCACAATTCAAGGCGTTCTTCTTCTGGGGCGAAATTCGAAGTGCCTGGAATCCACGAACGAAAGTGGCGAAGCACGGCGTGAGCGGTCTGTGGAGCGCAATCCGCATGAGCCCCGAGGACGTCATGATTCTTGCGCCTCGACAGCAGGCAACAAGAATGCTCTGTCTGTGCTCGCCAAAGGCAGTCTTAAACCCTAAACCCTAAACCCTGTCCAAACTCGAGAAGTTACCAACTTGGTAATTGATTTCTGAATGCATGTCACTCCTACCAGGTACGGTACGGCCAGGGCGAACTGACCACTCTATTGCCCCGTTTTACCCCTGTGGAAAACACTGTGGGATTTTTTATTTGCAATCAGATGATAAAATTTGTAAATTCTGAATTCAGATTTGGAATCAGCGGCCCCAAATTAGCTATGGGAAGTGTAGAAATACAAAAAATCACGGCGAAAATTTGGGGGCTTTTTTTCTACAATTACCCCTGGCCGGGGCAATAGAGGGGTCAGTTCACCCTGGCCGTACGGTACCCATTGATTTATTGTAGAACTTGCTTAAAGTGTTCCCAAAAGTACCTTGAAAGTTGAAACCATCCCCTATGCTTAATTGTGGTTGGTGGGTGTTGATTTTTTTTAGATTCCATGTCAAAATCAAGACAACTTTATTATAGTGTTGATTTAGGTGTCCTATAGAGCTTTCCTTTGAAAATTTACAAAAAAATAGATGATTTTTTCAATTTTTTTTTATTTTCAATTTTCAATTTTTCATATGTTTCAAGAAGAAAAAAAAAAAAAAAATATATATATATATATATATATATATATATATAATTTTTTGGGAAAATTTGCGGTTTTCAATATTACAAAAATATTTTTTTTGGTAAAAAGGTGCCTCTAACTATGCTGAATTGCTTGAATTCACAGGAATGGGTATTTCTATCTTATAGGCAAATAGGAGGAAGGTATAAAATAATATTAAGATGATGAAATTCTTAGAAATTTATTGTCTCTAGAAACCGATGGTGCTAGTATGTGAGTCCAATAATGCGAGCTTGTGAGCATTGAGCCTACAATATAGGTATCACACACTATAAAAAGTGTATGTATCATAAACACCTACACTATGGATATTTGTAACAAAGATATCCTATAATTACAGACGGATTCTATAGTATATACACCTGTAATATAGGTGTGTAATATTCTAGGCTTGTAGGCTCATAATCCTATACTCACATAATAGCCAACCCTCGTCCATGTCACAAAGAGAAAGTAGCTTATATTGAAGGTGCTTGTTTTCTAAAAATAACAAAAAATTTGTATGATGAAAAAAGAATATTGAGTGAATTTTTATGAATTTGGTATATGACCAAACTAATCTTTCAATGAAATTAATTTTACAGCAAAGAAGTGTCAATTAGTATGGTATATTTTATACTGATATTGGTTTCAAAATAATAAGTTATCTTTATATTGGAAGCTTTCACTACACACTTATTCATGTGCATTTAATATGATTTCTGATTTTTTATATTGGTCCAACTTGCATCAATTTGCCCCCAACAAATTTTGAGTTGGATCCCTTGCACTAAAATTCCCTCATGAAGGATCCATTGTGATGGTCACAAATTGACCTACTATAAATAAGCTTAACCTTGTAAGGACTTTATTAACCAAATCGTCAAATGGATGACAAAGGATCTTTCTATGTGAGACAAAAGTGCATATGTTCATCCTTTGAATTTTGTGCATAAAGGAAAAGTCTTACATAATAGTTTGACTTCCAATGAGTTTTTTTTGTTTTTTTTAAGTACTACACTAAATAGTGAAATTAAATTGCCTTAACAATCAAGTTGCCTTAACAATCAAGTTGCCTTAACAAGATAATTACTTTACAAGCTATCAAAATCAACAAATATTTCTACAATATTTTTGTTTATACAGATGGAGGTTTATCTGGAGGTTTATGAGTCCCAATTACAACTATAAATTCAAAAGTAGTAAATTTTTGTAAAGAAACAAATTTTTAGATAATATAAAATTTCAAGAAATTAGTGTGGGACAACCTAATTTCACTATTTAGTGTGGATGATTCACACTTGATTCACACTGTACCAAAAAAGATGATTTCCACGGTGACCAGCCCGTCCCTACAGAGTGACCCCACGGTTATGGGACCTAAATACCCACGGCTATAGGCCATCGCCGTGTCTCCAGTCAAACTCTTTCGTTGCTGACCCTTGTGAACTCTCCACTCAACCGCACAAACCAGAATCTGGATCATGGAAACCTCTGCTTCCGGTGTTTTCCTCTCCCCGTCCCTCCCTCGAATTTCCGCACTGAATTCGCTCTGAATTCGCTCGGCTATGGCGGCAATGGCGACAGACACCATGCTCACCACAGCACCCGCGAGCTTCCCCATCTTGCGACGCCCCCGGTGGAGCCCCTCCTCACGAACCATTCCCTCACGCTTGCGGACTGTCAATCCCAGGGCGCTGCGAGTGTCTTGCTGCGCGAATCCAACTCCTACTACAGTGAAGCGAATTGAAGAGCTTCCCAGTGGTGACGATGGAGATTCCAGCAGCAACAGTGGGCGGGGCTTTGGGGAGGTTTATGTGGTCAGTGTGCCGCTGCGGGCTCCTCCGGGCGCTGCGCAGGTTTTTGATGCCATGAAAGATGTGGAGATTTGTGCCAATTTCCAGCATTATATGACCATTATCAAACCTAACGACGATGGCTCTCCAGCACCTGTACGTGGAAATTCTTCCGTCTTCTGCTTTCAAGTGAATTTAGGGTTGGGGGTTGGGTGTGTGAGTCGTGAAATTCGTGTCTGTGGATTCTGTCTGTGACAATGGGCAATTTCGAATTTGGGTGTGTCTTGTGGCGGCAGTTGCGTGTGAATTTCATTGCCAAAATGCGTGGAATATCGATCGAGGTGCTGTCGGTTCTGATAAAGAGAAGTAATGGCAATTGAGGACGTGGTTGTCTGAAATAAGTCTTACAAACTTGCAAATAAATATGGATAATTGCGGCATTGCTTGTCATTTGTAACATTCAACCAAAATCTCATCCTTCGGGGCATTAATTTTTGGAAGTTTTCTGATTTTGAGTTGTTTGTTTTTAGTATGCTAAATAAGAATAGCAATCCAAGTTCTTGACTTCAAACTTCAGTTTTGTACTTTGACCTTGAGGGCAAGTTTGTGCATATCGTCTAAATCAGATTTTGTAATGGTTGGAAGTTTATTTAAGAAGGGCTAGCATTCTAATCGTCCTCATCTCATGTATTAAGACTCTGCCACATCAGCTTCAAAATCCATATAGTATTATGATGACTACAATGTGCACCTGGTAATTGGCAGTGCACAGTGCTGGACTTTCAACCCCAATTCCCAGAGGATCCCTTGACGGCAGTGGCTGTGTTGATGGGCAACAGTATTCCCGGTATGAATCAAAACCCTAATTGGACATAGACGAATTGGTAGTCGATTCTTTGCTACATGATGCATTATGTGATGCGTAATGGGATTACACCCAGACCTCTTCCATTTCACAAATTGGGCGTCCAAAATGCAAAGAGTTTTGTAACAATCAATAGTGTTGTATGTGACAACGGCATTAACCCATTAACCCAACGGCCTAAACAAAAAAATAAATTCTTCTTTGGAAGCGAATAATTTATTTGAGCAACTTCCAAACTTTGTTTCGATCATTCTAAAATGTAGGGTATGATCTCTTCTTTCTTTCCTTGAAGCTCCCTGAATGATTTATTTCAACTCATCTAGATATGGAAGTGACCATTTTTGGCCATTTGGGTGCTTTGGGATTAATGCAGTACTTGAGGTCGCAGGAATGTGGTCTACAACTTATTCCCCCCTTGTTAAGTTTCCTTATTATCACATTTATAGGCAACTTCTTGCGACATACCGGTAACAGAGTGAGTATGACTTGAAGAGAGAACTGAGGTTGTGATATCAAAGAGGTGTGGGTGTACAATTAAATTTGCAGCTCTTTAGGTTTCTCACATGCCAGCTAATTCTTTGCAAGCAGGTGTAATATTGGAGAGAACATTGTCAAAACTGCCAAAGCAGCGGTGTTGGTGGGTAGGGGACATGAAACCAGGGTTGAGTTTGGAAGATGCGCTTGCGTTTAGCAGAGGCTACAATTCAGAGCTGAGTCTTGGAATCAACGACTGTCGGCATCACACTCTAGGTTCTCTACTTTTTTTGAATTTTTGAATTTTTTTTTGCTTATATCTTTGTGCAAATATATTATTTACATCAGTTTCATCAAAATTGGTCATGAAAGAAGCTTGTTTTTTTTAAAGATTTAAGCATTTTTTTTCAAGTTAGTATTAAATGAACAAGAATCTATTGGATTGGGAAATTGCTTTGAAGCACTATGTTCATCATTCAAAATATGGACTTTCAAAGATCCAGCTAGGGGTGAATTTGTATTATTGAATTTTTTTGCAAGAATTTTAGCCAAGAGCATTTTCTTGGCCAATTCTATTAACGAGCTTTTAGAGGTACAAAAATATCAAAGAACCTAGATCATTCCATCAAAATGGCTATCTGAAGCTAGTTGCTACAGTCTTACTAATTCAAAAGAGCATTAAAAAATCAAACAGTTATGTGGGGGAACAGGTTTTTAAATCCATCAATTTGTCATCTACCTTATACCAATTTCTAACAATGTTCATTTCGGATGTATTTGGAATATTATCAGATCTAGTGGAGTATTTGACTGGAAAGAGCATGTCCCACATAGAGGAAGTTAGAAAAGTTAGGGAGTTGGTAGATGTGCTTGAAGATGAGATTCAGAATAGTTCAGAAGAATCCCCAAATGTGGACTCAGTTGAGAAATCTGTGAAAGACGTGAGTTCAATAAAGGAAAGAGTTTCATATGTGCTTGGTGTTCAAAAGAACTTCCTAAGAATTGCCTATTTGTTTCCAGTTTGCATAATATTCTAGAGAGCTCTTGTTGAGCATGCTAAAGACAGAATCCTTGTACCATGAAAAGGAATGCTTGACACCTTGTTTCCAAGTTGAGGACAATTTGAACAGAGTGAAAGCTCCTGAATCTAGTCAGCCATTGTCTTCACAAGTGAGTAGGACTTTGCTCTAAATAACTCTTGGTTGGCCAAAATGTGTCAAGCCACTAGTACTCAAGAATGTAAGCATGACAAGCTTGTCTTGAAAAATCCAGTAAAAGTTAATCGGCTTGTGCATGTCAATCACTCACCTACTAAATGAGTACCCCTAGAACCAAAAGACCCGGAACTTCCCTTCTGACATCAACACCTAGGTAATGTTATTGGAAGGACTCTTGAATTTATGTCAAGCAACTACGCAGTAATTGTTAACGATCTTCCCAAACTTTCCTGTAGCTCTCCAGGTCATCCATTTCTGAGCTAGAAAACAGATCAAACCCAAGGTTAGGGTAATTGAATTACACAACAATGTAGAATCTTTGACACATTGATCATGCAAAATCATGGTCAAAGAAAACAGTGGAGGAAGTTCTTTGATAATTTCGACAGAAAAGAAAACCTAACTAGACTGAATGTCTCAATTGTTGTTCTAGAACTAAAACCAAACCGCACTCTGAATAACTCAAATGCAGCAGACGATTTCAGGCAGCATACCTCACGAAGATATGAGGCACATGCCGTGTTGATGGTTGCACATGCACCCACCACTAGCTCCAGCAAAATTCAGAACACTACAATCAAAGCCCTGTTGCGTCCAATTTCTACGTCAAGCTCTGAGCTCCACGATGCTAAATCTATATTAGCTCGAACTTTCATAACAAGTGTTGAAGTGAGCTATGCTGTATTGAAAACCTAAGCTAACTAGTCGGATGTTGGAGAGCAGCTCGAAAATGGCTTCACCAACCTTTCTTCCCTTGATCTAGTAAACAATTGGACGTCCGTCTGTTTTCTAATCCTAAGCCTACCAAATAACACCACCCAAATAGTCCAATCGCTGGTACTCAAAGCTAATCATATCGTACAGCAATGACTGGCTGAGCAAAAATGAAAACCTCACAAAACTCATATACTCTCATGTAGGATGGCAACAACGGGTGCACACTCACACCTCTAGATGTGAATGAGAGGATTGCTCTCACAATGCCGCAGGTATTTGGATCCCGCCAGTCCCCGAGTGGCACGCCATGTCCGCCAGGTAGGACATTTTTCTCATGTCCTGGATATATTTCATGAAAATGGCCGCAATGAGGCACAGCAAGGCGGCGATGACGATCACAGTTGCAGAAGAAGCAGGACTATGCGAAGATTTTCGTTTCAAACCTTGACCTGAGCCTTTGAGCAGAACAGTTCGAGGTCGTTGTTGTTGCTGCTGCTGCTGCTCTTGTTGCTCTTGTTGTTGCTGCCGTTGCTGTTGTTGCTCTTGTTGTTGTTGTTGTTGTTGCTGCTGCTGCTGCTGCTCTTGTTGTTGTTGTTGTTGCTGCTGTTGCTGTTGTTGCTGTTGTTGTTGTTGTTGTTGCTGCTGTTGCTGTTGTTGCTGTTGTTGTTGTTGTTGTTGTTGTTGTTGTTGTTGTTGTTGTTGTTGTTGTTGTTGTTGTTGTTGTTGTTGTTGTTGTTGTTGTTGTTGTTGTTGTTGTTGTTGTTGTTGTTGTTGTTGTTGTTGTTGTTGTTGTTGTTGTTGTTGTTGTTGTTGTTGTTGTTGTTGTTGTTGTTGTTGTTGTTGTTGTTGTTGTTGTTGTTGTTGTTGCTGCTGCTGCTGCTGCTGTTGCTGTTGTTGCTCTGGTTGTTGTTGTTGCTGCTGCTGCTGCTTCTCTTGTTGCTCTTGTTGTTGCTGCTGATGCTGCTGATGCTCTTGTTGTTGCTGCTGTTGTTGCTGTTGTTGCTCTTGTTGTTTCTGCTGCTGCTGCTCTTGTTGCTCTTGTTGTTGCTGCTGTTGCTGTTGTTGGTGTTGCTGGTGTTGCGGTGGTGCTGCTGGTGGTTGAGGGTGAGGATTGTCCACTACGTGCTTGACGATGCTGGCAGCGTGCTTCTCGGTGTCTAAAAGGGATGAAGATTTATGGACAGAGGGTGCAACTTGGATTGTTAAGATCTGCTGCAGCAATGGAGCGTTGCAAGAATCTGGACCATTGACGAGGAGGCGGCCAATTTCGTGCTTCATGAGCTCCTGGAGCCGGGATGCCATCGTTTTGTAAACACTGTCCGAATCCAAAGTAGTGCATCCCGCGGTGCCTGAGGACAGTTTTTGCAAGAGCTCCTGGATGCTGAGGAGCGGGACGCCCATCTTCGTTTGGTGAAGCAGAGCGATCGTCCAGTCGCGCTTCGCGAGTTCAAAGCTCTGGGCGACGCCATGGCCAGTCGCATGGCAGTATCCAATGTCGATGTACGCCGAGTGGAAGTCCAGGTCACGGGCTTGCTCGTAGAGCGAAACGGCCTTCACCTCATTAACACCAACGCCCATGCCGATCTCGTAGCATAATCCGAGACGCCAGACTGCCTCTGGGTGGTTGTGACTCACCGATTTGAAGAGCTTGAACGATTTCTCCAGGTCGCAAGCTTGAGATGTCCAATTGCCGAAAACCCGACCCGCTTTCATCACCTCCTCAATCTCGTCCACGCCGGAGAATTTCCTCACCCCTAAATTGGATGTGCTACACAAGACATCGAAGGTAGCGTAACTGTAAACTTCGACAGGTAAATTCCCCTTGGCCCCCTGTTGAATGCACCACTTGACTCCCAACTGCAACGACAAAACCTCGGCGTCGTACTCGTTGATGCAACTCAGCGGCGATGGAAATGAATGCCGCAGAATCACGCCCTTGCAATACGACAGCATGCTGCAAATGTCGGTAAATACTGGGCGATCGTTGGGATTGGCGGCCCAGCACAGCTGCATATATGCAGTGAGGTACCCTGGGCCACCAGGTAGTACCGCTGGTCTCCAGCCGGCCCGTAAGTTCGGCAACACGTTCCTCGGGCTAAGCGCTTCAAAAGGCTTGCAGCCTGTGAGCATCTCATACATGATCATTGCAAAGCTGTACACATCCATGGCTTTAGTGTACATCTCCAAGCTCTCCGATTTGAAGTCGCATACTTCCGGAGCCATCCACGACATGGGATTGCTATAGGTCGTGGAAAACGGCCGCGTCCGCTGCTTCAATTTGGATAAGCCGTAATCTGCAAGCTTGGCTTGCACGCACCAGAAACTGTTTTTTGTCCGCTCGGTGGCGTTGAGGATAATGTTGCTCGCCTTGAGGTTCCCGTGCATGACGTCATGCTCATGAAGGTATTTCATGGCCTCGGCGATTTGCAGCAAAATGTTGAACGCCTTGAGGTGCGGCAGCGGCTTCGCTCCGACATTCCGAGCGAGGTACGCTTGGAGATTCTCTTGGCCTCTCTCCATGATCAGCATGTTGCTGATTCTCGTGAACTGTGTATCCAATGAATTGCACCAAGTTGACGTGTTGTAATTTGGCCAGTATTTCTACTTCCTCTTCTAAGATTTTGATACTCTCCTCCTCACCTAGAGTTTTCAAAGACAAACAGTTTGCTACAGCTGGCATGCCGAAACATTTGCATTCAAATACGGTTCCTATTGAACCCTTTCCCAAACTGATCTCTGTCATCTCTACATAGTGGAAATCTAGTAAGTAGTGACGGTGTTTCGCTGAGCTCTCAGTGTCAAACTGCCGCAGTAAGTATTTGGACAGGCCGTAGCTAGACCCGAATTTCCGCTGCAAGAATTTCCGTTTCTTGCTTTTGCTTTCCTTGACAGCTTCGACGTCTTTCACTAACGCCTCGTTGTCTCGCTTGTGAGCTTCGTCCACAATAGCTGCAAAAAACTGCGAGTGATCCATAATCGGCAGCTTAAATGTCTGGTCGCAAGTAGCCTCCGCTATGGCAATCCTGGCAATGTCCAGGCATCGGATGAAATCTTGAAGGAGGAGGTTCATGTGCATTTGGAGGGAGCCAGAAACAGAGGAGCACATCACCGTCCGCCACCAGTCTTCGTTTCCCCACTCCGTTACTATCATCTCCGCGTAGGTCATGACGCGCCACAACTCCGACAACGCTTTCGCGCACATGCGCAAGCACTCATCCTTGGTGTGGTCCTTCCGAAACGCAGTCTCGAGGTTATCGAGGAAGTGCGAGAACGTCCTCCCCAGAAGCTCCCGTTGACATTGATTGAACTTGATCTTTTTGTTTTGGATGCTCTTGGTCACCCCCCGACACAATGCATACACATCTGCCATGGCCACTGGCGCTCTGAAAGCCCTTAGACCTCAGCAGCAACTTCCTCGTTTCCAATAACGCTGCTGTGACCTCCATTCTTCGCCATGAATGAGCCACTTCGTCTGCCTCTAGAGATCTGAACGGCCGTTACTCCCTCCGAATCTTCTAGAAGTTCAAGATAATCATTTCGGCATTTCATCTCCATTCATACCCACGAATCTCTCCCTTGGCATGTCAACGTAAATGTAATGCAAACTCACCAATCGCACGTCCCGCAAGTATCGAATTGCATTCGAGCCATAAAATGACTGTGGACGATCGAAAGTCTTGCTCTTGTACTTCTCATCATTCGCCTGCCTTAAGTAAACTCCGCTTCCTCCTGTATACTTCATCTCGGTCGTGCACTTACGAAGCTACCACAGCTGACGCCCTTGGAGCACCAACCACAACGCACAGCCACGACCACAATGCTTGGACATTTCAGAGTCCGGACCTGTCAAAACGATACCAAACGGAAGCTATCCCTCTGAAATTCCATTACATAGCCGACACCCGTGTTCGAAACGCAGCCGACAAAAATGGCGAGAACTCGTCAGACATGATGTTGACCTCCAACTCTGCCTCTGAGATAAGCTTGAACATTCTTCTTCGAAAACCCCGTGGTAGTGTGGTAGAGTCGGTCCGTCCAAAGTTCACTCCAAAGGCATGCTCTCGCTCCCCGCTCTAAAAATACAACGCCCCAGAACTCGCCACAACTCGCGGCCATCCGGAAGCGGCGAGTCAACATCGTCATCGGGATCATCCTGACCATGGGATTACGCAACTCCCTCTCCGCAGGAATCGCCACCAATTCACTCCCGCACTGATCACTCCGTTGAGTCCGTTCCTTACCGATCGTGAACGATCTCATCAATTGGCAGGAATGAATGCCGTCCCAATCGAAGCCAGCTCGATCGTAGCAATTATGACCCCGAGCATGAGCCTCACCATATCAAATTCTGCAACATGCAAGTGGGAACTACTGTTGGTCGCCGCCATGCCCGCCCTTATTAGAAATCCCTCCAGACGACATGTGCACCACAGCAACACACTGTGGGAGGATTATTATTATTTGAGAACTTGCGTTTGCGCAGCAGACATCACGTGCAGATGCATTGGAGCGCCGTTCTTTTCTCCCGGCCTGGCCCCATGAAAGCATCGCAAATTGGCAGGAGCCGCCTCCGGAGCGGGACATCGGCAGTGGCCCCGCTTCAACGCTTACATGCCGAAGCAAACTGATTGGCACTAGCGTTTCCGGGATTCAAATATAGGCGGGGGACCTCGGTTGGGACGGGGCACTTGCTTGAATCATCAGAGACTTGCATTCAAATTTAGCCGGGAAGACGGGGAAATTTAGCCAGGGGCATGCATTTTGAAGGGGGCTCGCATTGCCTTGGATAGATGACCTGAGCCGTTGCGCATTGACAGAGTACGTGAAGGCGCCGAAATTGAATTTCTACGTCAGATTCTAAGGTGTCCACGTCACCTCACACAAGATAATATAGTTTTAAACATTTTCGTCTCAGTATATTAGATCTCAGTGAAGTTTATTATATGCATGTTGTCAATCACAATTTTCATTTCATAACTTGAATTTTTAAAATCCACATGTATTCACCTAACAAGTGTTAAATATTTGAAGAATTGTTATTTGAATTTTTAACATCCTTGCAAATACTAAGGTAAACCAGCCCATTGTGGTCAGAATTTCGAGTCTGCCCTCAAGCCATTGCTGAAAATTTCCAAAAAATTTCTCACTCAAAGATAAGTGTGAGAAATAGTAAGAGCAATTGAAATTTTATTTTTCATGCAAAGTGTAAATTAGTTATGTATTTTTGAAGTGATCTTCCCAACACGGTCTACATGATGCCCCATAACCAACAAAAAGTGTATCCAATATCCTCATCTTAATCACCTAAAGTGATCACAATAATGTGAAATGTGAAATGCCATGAAAAGTCACTTCCTACAATGATTTAAACTGAAAAATTGGGTGTTCCTAATGAGGTCACTAATCACTCCATAGGTGTCACGTTAGATATTGATTGTGGTCTGAAAAACCATCATGAAGTCATAAGATGTCCACTAAGGATCATTTGACCGTAATGGGTTGGTTTACCTTAAGTGCAAAACCAATTTAACCCTAAAGTCCCGTTGTCCCCTCAAGGGACAAAATGGATTTTGGGCAGGCTCCTAGGGTCTCAATAATTTTTGTGATATTTTGAATTTTTTTTTGTGAAGATAGAGAATCACATTAGCTTTCCGAAAATGTAATTTTTATTTCAATCGGTGCCCGGGAGTAAAAGTTATGGCACAAAAACCCTAAATTTTAGTTTGGTGGGTAGAAAAAAATCCTCAAAAAAGCTTTAAATTTTTTTTTTTTTAAATTTTTTCATATAGATTTTATTTTTATTTACATGGGAAGCTTTTATTCATTCCATTTAGATTTGTTATGCAAAAATTATGGTCAATCTTATTTTTTGGGCAATTAGAGCATCCTTTTGAAAAAATAACTTATAGGATTCATTTCTAAACTCAATTTTAACAATATAAAAAATAAAAAAGTTTCACAAGGTCAAGATTTCTTGCTAGAACAATCTCACCATTGAGATTAGTATATTTCAATTCTATCTGAGAGCTATTAATGATTTGATTTTTCCTTCAATCCTTAATCTACTTCTACTTAACAATTTTTTAATGAGTGAAAACTAAGTGTTTCTTTTCTTCTTTTTTCTTCTAGATTTTCAACTCAATTCTTCATCATATAAAATGAGAAATTCAAAATCATTAGAGCAAAAATTTTAAGTTAAAAAGGTTCAAAGCCAAAATATGTAGTTGAGCAAGGTGCAAAAAAACTAGATTCCTTCACTTTAAATGCAAATATCTTGCAATCTACATGGTCAAAATTTCTGAAATTTCTTCCATACATTCTTATACTACTCTAGTACAAGATCATACAGTTAAATATGCAAAAAACATTAAATTGTTTTTTGCTCTTTGCTCTAGAAATGGCAGTTTTGAGTGTGTTTTTTATGGAAAAATGGCCTTGGGACTTTAGGAGTTAAACCATTCATATAAAAAGTGAAACCAAAAAAATGTTGGAAGATTATAACTCCTTGCCTTTGGAATCATCACATTGCCGTTGCACTATTAAGGAATTTTATTTTTCATAAAATCAAGTCAAAAATTGAAGTCACATGAGCTTGCTTGAATCTCAAATGTCCTCCAACTGCACTTTGGATTTTTAGGTGTAAAAAAGCATGAAATGCTACCATTTGAAGTTTAATATTGTTCCAAGAAATGTTTAGATTAACCTTTAAAAGACCAAGGCCATTTTTCTACCAAAAAATACTCAAAATTGCCATTTCTGTTGTGTTCACTCAAGAAAACAAAACAAAACATTATTTTAGAACCTAATCATAGGATCTTGTACTTTACTTATCTGAGATCATATGGTAAAAATTTCATGAAGTTTGACATAAAAATTGGAAGATATTACTTTGTAGCATTCAAAGTTGGAAAAAAAAGTTAAAAGTTAAATAGTGGCCTCCAATATCAAATGACTTTGACCGCCATTTGTAGAAAATATTTGCACTATAAACTTTGAGTTTAAAAAAATTATATTGAAGATTCGATTTGAAAAAAAAATGCCAAAAAAATGCTTAATTTTCATCCTATAAAAATTTATCATGTAGAAGTAGGTTCAAGATTGAAAGGAAAACTAAATCAATAGCTGTAAGATGGAATTGAAATACAATAATTCCAGTGTGAGATTTTTCTAACAAGCAAACTTAACCTTGTCAAACAATTTATTTTTTTAATTGTGAAAATTGCATTCATAAATGAATCCTATAAGTTATTTTTTCAATAAAATGCTTAGATTGCCCGAAAAACAAGATTGTCTATAATTTCACATTACTAATCCAAATGGAATGAATCAAAACTTCACATGTAGACAAAAAATAAAATCTATAAGATTTTTATTTTTTCCTTTTTTTAATTATTTCAATTTTGAATGGATTTATTTTTTGTCCAACAAGGTGAAAATTATGTTTAAGATGGCATAAGTTTGCTCTCATGCACCGATTGAAATAAAAATTATATTCCCACAAAGCTAATAAGTTTTTCTATCTTATCAAAAAGTTTCAAAAAGTTTCACCAAAAATTGAGGTCATAGGAACCCGCCCAAACTTTTAAGTCCCCCCAAGAGACTCTTGGTCCTTTAGGGGTTAATCATTGAACAACCTTTATAACTAAATCTGGTATAGTACAAGTCTTGCCACTTTAAAAGCATTCAAGCTTAGTATTTTTCATTCCATTTTCATCAATTTTTCAGTACCTTGACTCATGTATATATAGTTATAAGTGGTAACGACATCTAAATTAAATATATTATTTCTTATGTCAATTTTCCATGTGAAAAAACATTGTTTAGTTGATAAGTCTAGCCTTGCATTTCAAAAATGACATTAAAGGAGAACTAAGAGCTATGGAATTTAGGGAGGTAATCAATAACCTTGTCCATGCTTCTCAAACTCTAATTCTGTACCTACATAGGAGCTTCAACACATGCATTATTTAGTGGAATTTTTTAAAATTAAATTGAGAAAATCAAATTCAACATTCAGAAACTAATTATTTCGAATTTTGCTATAGAAGTAGATGCATGCTCATTTCCTTAAAGAAAGAAATTTGAAGGGAAATTTGGTTGTGGCAAATGAAGTTAGAAAGAGGGCTTGGAACCTAGAGGTAGAAGTGGTTCAATCTTTATTTCCTCCAAAATAATGAATTCATGGATTGTCCAATTGCTTGCATATGGTTTCTAAAAATAAAAAGTTCTATTACATTTTGATATTATATAAACTTTTAAACTTTTAAATTGAAAAATTAAGAAACTGAAAATTTATACAATAGAGATATCCATTAAAGAGTGCAAGCATACTTTGAGGAAGGTATGAGATTCAAAACTCTACACCATTCTCTTGACCAACAGAAGTTCAAATCCATACTAGACAAAACAAAAAACATTTAGATCTTGGTTTTGTGTTGAATTTGTGTTTTTGCAAACGCAGTTTTAGATTTAACACAAAGCCATGGTCTGAAATGTTTTTTCAAGGTGGACTTGTACTCAGGCAAATTGTGGTTGAAGCGTGTATATGGAAGAAAACTCCACATGAAAAATGGTCTTCTGTTATCACAAACATACTCAATGAAGAGGTTGCATTTGTTTCAAGAGAATAAAAATTAAAAACACATTGAGTGCTCAACATATATCTCTAATATAATAACTTAATACTGCAAAAACAAAATTATAATTTGCAGTTAACCCTACACCGCCCAAGGCCTAACCATGTAAAAAACAACTTTGCTTTTCAAGTGTTATAAGTCTAAATGTAAGAGGTATGAAAATCTCAACTGTATAATCTTGTAGTGTGCATGTTGCAGATGGTAAAAATAAAATTTGGGATCATTTGATTGTATAGATTGAAAGATTATAATGTTCTAGTGTTGAAAGAAGATGCTGAAATTTTCCTAAAAACACATTTGGAGGTGAAATTTGATTCCTAAACCTACTCAAATTAAAAAACTTTAAGCTACAAAATGGTTCAAAATCAAAAGACAAACACTTTGGTGGGAAAAAAAATCATTCAATTGACTCATTGCGTTTGCAAAATTGTTTTGAAATGTCAAAAAACAGTGAAAAAAGTAGCAAAAAAACACATCTATGGCTGAACCTACCTCTACTAAAATGCTTCTCAGTCAATTGTAACTTCTTGGACTGATATGAAAATTTTACCACAAGAACTAGACTAGTATGCGCAACTTTTCCAACAAAAATTATTGAAAACAAACCTTGTCTGAAGAAGTTATAAGCCGCCAAAGTTCACTATAATGCAAAAATATCTGGATTTTGAACTTCAAATTGCTCCCAAGCATTCAAAACTACTTGGATTGACATGAAAATTTTACCACAATAATTAAACTTTTGGGGAAACAAAATCAAATAAATTTTATTGAAAACTAAAATTTGATGAAAAAGATACAAGTCCCCGAAGTTGCAGCCATCTCAGTGCAGTGTGGTGAACTCAAATTGAACTTGCAAACTTTGAATGGCTTTCAAAAACTCAGCACATCTTGTTTAGATATGAAAATTTTACCACAAAAAATAGACTAATATGCGCAACTTCCCCAACAAGTTTTATTGAATATGGACATTTTGCTGCAAAAATTACAGCATTTTGAAGTTGAATGTTAGACTGTGTGAGGACACTTTTGGTACCCTTGGGCGGTAAAGGGTTAAAAACACATTGAGTGCTCAACATATATCTCTAAATCTTCAAACCAAGTTTTCCCATCCCTTCGGCTTCTTAGTCACATCTTGATTGAGAATTTAAACCCAACAAAGAAGAGCAAGAGGACCTAATCTGCCTTCTTTCAGTTTTGGAGTGCTGTTTTTTTGCAATTGCCACGAAACTGAATGGTTTTAGCTTGGATTTAGGGTTTGGCACTCTCCAGAAGGTATGAGATTCCACTGACCAGGCATGACTTAGGAATTTGAAGCTGTAGGAAGGGACTGTAATTTGTTGTGATTTGGATGTGGCCTTGGTTTCCACGTTGCATTCAATTCAGCTCCTATGCATTGGCATTGTAGATGATTGAAGAAGACGGAGAGGAAATAGTGAGAAAGCGGGATAGAGAGAGAGGAAGGGACTATGGCCGAGATGGACGTAAACCACGGACAAGAATCGTCCCCTGTATTTGCAGGGCAGGTTCCATGTTGCAATGAAGTCATAATGCCTGATTATGCAGGCAAAAACGCATAATCGGGCATTATGCATTTTTCATTCAAATTGTTGATTTTCATCCAAATTATTAATTTCCATCCATGGTTTCATCCAAATTTGAACATGTCCATGCCAAATAATCAATCAAAGTTTGAAAGTAGTATTCAGCACTTTAAAATTTAATTTAAAAGAATTGACATTCAATTTTTTTTAATAAATTAATCAAGACCTACCTACAAATACTTTATGTAGCTTCTAAAACCACTTAATTCGTGAGCATAGAGTTGGGAAGACAAGTAGGGCGATAGGAGATAAAACAACCATGTGGGATATGGTAATTAGGATTAGTAGGAACTCGATTGTTCATAGTTAAGTCAAAAGCAAGAATTTTGTTTATAGTATAATTTTAGACCTCATTTAGGCATGATAGAATAAATTTTTTCAAAAAACTTTGAACTAAGTTAATGTGGGAAATAAATCCAACTTTCATCTTCAAGAATTATTTTGAGATTTTAAGCCTCCAATCAAAAGTTATGGACAAATATAAGAGAAAAGTGGGAACAAACATTCTCTTTAACATTTTCAAACATTCTCTCTGAATTTTGCTTATAACTTTTTTCTAGTGGCTTGCAATCATAAGCAAGTTTTTTGCAAATTAAATTTATCTTGATTTATCAACTTTTATGAGTTCAAATTTTTCTAAATAAAGTTCTTCTTCTATGCCAAAATGAGGTCTAGAATCATGTTTTGAACACGATTCCTATGTTTTGACAATGAGCAATGAAGCAATTAATGCTCAGATTTTGTCATTTGTTTTTTGATGAATCCTTATTGCTTTTATAAATCAAGTTATTGACAATTGATTGGTCAAACATTTTTGGATGAACCCCAAAACTTCTTTATCATGTTATTGTTGTTGCCTCTTGTTTGTTCCAATTCAATTTCCACGGATACTGAATGGTCAATTTATCATCATTCTGTAAATTTTCTTCACACGAAACAGAAGTGCTAGTGTTGCTGTTCTTCATTTTGCAATCTAGACTTGTCCTCCAAAAGAGTTGTTGGCTGTGATCTGGCCACAAGGCACACTCATAATTTTGGGGTTTGCAACAAAACTGGTAAGATAATAGGTTCAGGAAGAGCTGAAACTAAATTTTGGGGAGGCGAAGCTTCTTGAAATAATTTTCAGTAAATTTTCCTTGAAAGACAAGTGGAATTGGCATCTAACCCAAGTCGTTTCATATATTTTGGAGTTTTGTAGGATCAGTTATAAAATTTTGAAGTTGAAATGGCAAAGGGCTCTAAAATCGCCCACCTCCTAAAATGTACATTTTTTTGTACATTTTCTAAAGGCTATGAAAAAGCAACATGCACACATAGTGTACATTTGAGGAGGTGGGTGATTTTAGAGCTTGTATGATTTTAGAGCTTGTTACCTTAGAGTCTGTATCGAAATATATATAATACATCTCAAGCATTGAAGTATGTATTGTTGTTTGGTGACATGTTAGTATCACCTTTTTTTGTAGTAACAAAACTCTAAAGAAGTTAGACCATGCTTTCATTCATGAGAGTCATGATTTGCCTACTCACTAAGGTAGAACCACCCATTACCAACCACAACCCCATTAGCAATCAATAGAGTGTTTGAAATTCAAAAGAGGTTGAGACTAATTTTCAAACATGAGTTCTTGATTTTTCCGACCATCAAATTCCTCCATTCTTTTCATGACACATCTGCTTGATTTGGAGTGCCAAAGTGAACAACAAGTAGTCTCTTAAATGAGTGGTTTTGAAATAGTCTACACATTGGACATGGATTCAGACCAACTTTTGCCTTCTAAAATTCACAGTAATTTCAGTTCAAGCAATAAAATTATCAAATTTTGGCAACCCCCTAATTTCTATCTCTGCATCTGTGGAAACATTTCCTTTGCCTTATTGTACTCCAGATCATGTCCACAGTTGCTTATTTGGTCGGTCATGTGTGGTTCTACCTTAGTACCAAACCACACTGAAAAAAAACTCATTCCAGATGATGGTTTTTTGTGTTAAATCTGCGCTATTTCAAGCACATTTTTTTTCAGTGTGAATTTCTACTAGTGTGTACTGATATAACACAACAATCACCTTAGTGTACTGTAGGGAAAGGAATGTGATGTGGACATTGTTACAGTGAATTGTTCATCACATATTATTAGTTGTTCATTGTGTCGGCATGTATGTTTGTGCTTTGAGTTTATTCGTAACTGCCACATTGTGAAATGTCCATTGCCATGGAACTGCCAAGTGAAGGAAGTGCTTGAGTAGTTGACGTGGATAATTTAACCATCTTTGGGTAGCCATGGATGATTCTTTTGTAGCACAAAAGGAGGTAAAGACTTAAAACACTTCAATGTCCTTCAAAACAAAGCTCAGCTGACTCAGTCATCACTTGCAAAACACATGGAACTTTGACCTCTACGTATTTTCAAGTTGTGAAATTCCATAGTTAGTTACACAAGGATTTGGGTCTATCATGGACTTTTTTATTCAGCAAATGGAAAAAATTTCATTGCAAGAAATTTGGCCTGGCTGCCAGGAGTAGGATCTATGGACTTTCTGGATTTATTTGGTGTTGGTAACCTGCAATCTGTTCATTAGAATGGATAAGGTTGGATGGTTTCAGTGCTCTGTTTGATCTCTAACCTCATATTTGTTATTTTCGACAAATTCTAGCATGCCAAATTAGGACTTTCAAGTGCTGAAAATTTTGAACTTTCAAGTGCTCAGATGGTTTGTTTTTTCAGTTGTGCAAGTGTAATATCAGAGCTCTAAAATCAATGTAAGATTTCTGATGAATCGGCCAAACTGCTCCAGTTTCAAGTTACGAGTTCTTTATAGGAAACCTCAATGCACAAGGAATCTAGGATGCATATAGATCTGAAATTTCATGACTCAATATTTCATCCACTCCCTATCTCTTGTATCAAGTTGGTTGAAACACTCAATCCTCCTCTTCACTGAGACGACCCTTTTTTTTTTCCTCTCTTTCTAAAATGACATTTTTGAAATATCTTCCAATACTTGTCAAACTATCATTGCTTGTGGCACACTTGCCACGCGTTTCAACTACGTCAGGCGTCGTTGTTTGGTGGCCCTGTGCAATCAGAGTAAAAGGAGTCCGCATGTACCATAGATACGCATACAAGCAAACATTGAAGCGTATCATTCATGTGCAGGTCAGCACTGCAAAGCTGTCAGACTCACTTTCAGTTCTCTCCGTCGCCGCGGACGACGCTTCTTTGTTGCCTCTCTTGAAACCTCCTCGAAAGAGAAAAAAAAAAAAGAAAAAAAAAGCCCTACGTCAAGCAGCCACTGATTGTTATTCTTCTTCTTAGGAAGGTACAGCTAGTTCGTACGTACATATACACTGAGCATGGAACCCCCTTCCCTCTGGTCGCATAAAAAAGGGGGTTTACCTGGATTTTCGTCTACATGATTAGCTTTCCATGTCGACATCCCCCCAAAACCATTGAAAAAAATTGGGTTTAGTTTGTGGCAACCAATGCAATGTTGTAACCAATCCTTCACTCACTTGGTCAGTTGATAAGGTTGTCGGGATTCGGAAGGTGAGAAAGAACTCAACATGAACTTTCTCAGTGTGGGGGGGAGAGTCGCTCAAAACTCGATATTAAAAACCATACCATTGAATTGGAAATGCTCACATGTACTGAACATTGACTTTCCAACTGCATGGGCGAATATACTAAACACAGATGCACTCAAATGGAAGTCTGCGAGCGAGTCAGCACTGACAGGAAAAATGGAAACAATGACTGAAGCTCTTTGGAAGTTAAGCGTAGGGTACAAATGAGTGTGCCTCGCAAAAGGAGGGAACTTTTGTACTACTTTGCAGTCATCCTTTTTTAAAAACAATCCAATGGCACCCAGCATCATCGCACTCATCATGGCACAGTTTGGTCTTCCTCTTCATCACAACTCCTTTGGCTTTTTTTTTTTTTTTTTTTTTCTGAAAACAAATGGAATTCCATTGCAAAAATGCCACGCTCTAATACTTTTAGAAATTGTTTGCAGTTATGAAAAACAGCCCAACGACCAACGCGGGGACATTGGAAGGATGTGCTGGCAGAAAATGAGACATGACTTGCCACGGGTTAAATCTGGCGGGGTTTACTCCGACTCGCAAACAAATTCAAAGCAACTTTGGGTGACAAGGTAGAACAGCCTATCCTGGTCAGAATTACTAGAGTTTGCCCTCATGCCATGATTGCTGAATTTCTTTTTAATTGGTTTCACATTTAAAGACAAGTGTGAGAAACAGCGAGACCAATTGAAATTATATTTTTCCGACAAAGTATGAGTTTGTTATTAATTTTTGAAGTGTGCTTCCTACCTCAAAACTAACAAAAAGAGTGTATTCATAATGCTCATCTTACTTGCCTAAAGCAAGCACAATATTTGCTAACATGGCCACAACATGAAGGCCTAAAAAAGTCATTTTTTGCAATAAATTTACATTCAAAAGGTGCAAGTTCCTATCATAGTCACTAGTCACTCCATTGTTGTCACCTATATAAGACATTGTGGTGACCAAAATCTCATTTATTAAATTTTTTTATATAATGGGTCATTCCCTAGGTGATTGGCATGGGTCTTTTGACTTTAATGGTTTGTTCTACCTCACTTGTCTTCTTGCTTGTCTTGCCTTCCCAAAACCCAATGTTTATGACCCTAAATGTATAGCCAATCATGCACTAAAAGGTTGGGCCTCATTGGTCCAAAAGGCATTTGAGTGCTTGAAAAAAAAAGAAAAGTGGATTTACAATTGTTTTGTTTTAAAAATAATTATACTAAATTTTTCAATCAAATTTTCTATTTCATGCAAATTTGAGAATTCTTGAACTCTACAAAAATGGTGTCTTTCAAACTACATTCCTTCAATGGTAGAGAAGTCATCTTCAATCAAATACTATGTGCAATCTCAAGCATTGATTCTAGTGCCTCAATCTTACAAAAACACATTAGTTTACTTCTTTATCTTTTTAAATTGGCTACTAACATTAGAAACATTATTAATAATTCTTCATCTTCAAGAACTGTAGAGTGAATTTTCTTCTCTCTTTTGGTATTCTAGATGCCCCATTTTAGAGGCTTCCAAAGTCCTCTAGATATGAAAGGGAGACTTGGATTTAAATGAATAGGCACTCAGGGCTTAATTTATCCAAAAGTAAATTTTAACTTTTCATGTTTCCATCCTCAATGTAGAGATGCTCTATAACATTATTCAACAATGGAACCAAGGTATCCCCTGAGTCCACTCAAAACAAAATTATTCACAATGAATATTTACAATCAATACATATAAATATGGTCCAATTATTGCTTACCTAGACTTCTCTTTGATTTTTTCTCAATTGTATGGATAACCTAATTCCTTGTGCATTGAGGTTTCCTATGAAGGACTCCTAACTTGAAACTGGAGCAGTTTGGCATACATCAGAAATCTTACCATGATTTCAGAGCTCTGATATTAAACTTGAGCAACTGAAAAAAACACCTGGGCAATTCAAAATTCAAAATTTTCAGCACTTGAAAGTCCTATTTTTGCATGCTAAAATTTGTCAAAAATAACAAATATAAGGTTGGACATCAAACAAAGCACTGAAACCATCCAACCTTTATCCATTCCAATGAACAGATTGCAGGTTACCAATTAACACCAAATAAATCCAGAAAGTCCATAGATCCTACTCCTGTGCTGGGCTTAGTTTCTTGCAATGAAATTTTTTTTAACATTTGCTGAATTAAAAAGTCCATGATAGACCCAAATCCTTGTGTAACCAACTATGGAATTTCACAACTTGAAAATACACAGAGGCCAAAATTCCATGTGTTTTTTGCAAGTGATGACTCGGTCAGTCAGTCGAGCTTTGTTTTGCTACAACCTACTTCAGGAGGCTCAAATTTGTTAACAACAGCAAGAATTGTGACACATCCATGTGCTCCAAGATCTAAAGCTAAAAACTCTGGTACGGACTGGTACAGATTTGAGATTCCAAAATCAACTTAAAGTAGTTTTCATCAAACTGAAAGTGCCAATCTCTTCAAGGTTTAGCCATTTTAACAGATATTTTAAGCGTTAGGTTACAGAGCTTCGTTCCCTTTTGCGGGAGTCCAATACATGTGACAATTTCCACTGAGCCACGGATCTCTTGTAGCAATTCAGCATGCTTTCAAACGTGCAGGATTACGAAGCTGGAGCCAACGGGCAAGGACGCCATGAGTTTCCCTTTCTGGTAGAACCTTTCAAGTGGAACTGTAATAAGGTGTGACTCTGCTTAAGTATCAGCACCTCAAAAATGTGCACAATGGTGAAGAAAAGCATGATGCCGGTAACCCACCATGATAGAGGAAGTCATTGAGCATGTGTTGTTTTAGGACAACTCAACCATTAATTTTGGTGTGTGCATTGTATTCATTCTTTCTTTCAAACATGTGTTGTGCTAGATTTATTGGTGTCTTTAGTGTCAATTATGGGAAGAGTGGTTTACACGGAAATAACTATCTCTCCATTTGGATATATATACTTATTTCAGAAAAGAATATAATCAATTTTTGTTTAATTGTAATAAATTTTTCCCAAACTATGAGGTGAAGAGTATAAGTTACACTAAATCGTAGGATGGATAGTATAAATGTTTGCTAGTTCTTTAGTCTCACTTATCAAAGGGACACTTACTTGGTCATGTGCCAACTTACTATCTAGAAGCTTTGGTTCATTTGAGGTTCAAGTCAAAAAAATGAAATGAATAAAAAAAAAACCATGCACTAGTCAATAAATCACAACAATAGCTACACCTTTTAAGCAAAAACTCAACATTTGCAAATTGCAATCAAGCAACCACTGCATATTGCAAATAAGATATGTGTTAGTAAATCAACCGTGACTCAATTATGTGACTCAGAAATTTTAGGAGAGTAAATATCATTTGGTAGAATGTCAATTGATGACCATTCAACATCTTATATTATAGACTACGCCAACAATAAGATATCTTGGATTGTATGAGAGTGTTGTTCTTGTATGAATGTAGTCTATGTATGCATTTTGATGGAATTGGGTCTTAGTTGGTTTTAGTTACAACAAACCTACCTTAGTTGATCAATCAACAAATTTTGTTTTGTAGAATTCGGAATTTTGTCAATCTCGACAATCCACATAGCAAGCTTATATCTCTTTGCTTTCTCTACTTCACACATTCAAGACTCACTTGCATATAAAATAGTCTCCCTTCAAATCATGTCATACCTTAAAGCGCCACTTTATGAGATGCTCAAGTTGTATATGTCTCCAAAATCAATATATACCTATTCTTGTAGAAACAATTTTACATCTACCAAAAGGACCTTTGACCCTTCATAACTTTTGCATACCATAAAAAAATGATGCATTCTTTGGTGCATTAAATTCTCCTATCACTTGCCAATGAAAAAATATAGTAATTTCACTAGTCTAACAATAGAAATTGTCCACATTAGAAAAATTAGCCGTGTTGAATGTCCCTACCGAATGCATACTTATCAGCAATTTTTGTAGGCTATATACTGCTCTTGTCAAAGGATTTGGACCTATGTGTGTCTAGCTCCATGCAGTGAGGGCAAATAAATCTTATTGTTTGAAAACAAACCCTTGATGTCTAGTGAGAAAATTGATACAAGTTAAATACTTAGGAAGGACAAATTATAGTAACCACACCTAAAATGGATCACTCCTCAAGATCGCCCAATATTTTTGAAGGAAAATTGAATAGGGAGGATACCCAAAATAGTGTGCATTACACATACAAGTGTAAGGTGGAGTTGGAGGACATTTTAAGTAGTGTGTAGCTTTATTTATAATACTATGGAAGGCGCAACCTTACACAAGGGTTGATTTTGGGTATACTTTGTGTTGTTTTGACTTCTTCTCTATGTCATGTTTTGATACTACTAGTGTCATTTCTTCATGTGCATTAAGTGCATTTTGGCATCATCTATATGACACTTTTAGTATCCTACTCCTTGCATTTTTGAAAATTTATAACTAATTCACAATGCGTCCAAAAATTATGGACCCCCTTGCATTTTGATTCATGCGTCCTTTACCAATATGCAAAATTTGTTGTTCATTTTCTAGAGCATATTGGTTATGGCACAAAGCTTATTCGTGTAAATGTAGGTGTAGTTACCTCAATAGTGTCACAAGCACACCTTTAATTTTCAATCAGACTTTGGTGTGCTTAAATTTTTTTCAATCACCAGGGTGGGTCCTGGAATCCACACCACATGGCTTGATAAACTTGATAAGCCATTCTCAAACTTAATAGTTTGACCCAGTCGATTGATTTTAGGTAAGCTTACTCTTTGTATGTAAAGTACGTGTTTCTCCCAATTCAGAGAGCATTTGAAATAAAATGATTACCTCAGACAATACGTAAAGAAAACTGATTGCACCCCACGCATTACTATTACACAAGAGAATATGTCATCCGTTCCAGCACCAAAAAATGGTGTCAAATCCAGAACCCATATAGATATAGATATATTTTTTTTAAATTTCAAACCGTACCGCACGACCTGAGAAAGTGCCAAAGTAGTGGAACACTGCCAATTTGATGAAATTGAAGTTACATGAATATTTTTCATAGGGAGAGAGAGAATCTTAGTTTCCCTCAAGGGGGGGTATGAGAACTTTCCCACACATGACTTTTGCAACAGGATCAGGGGGAATCAGGCTGGGCTGAACAGGCAAACCAGGAAATTCAGTGGCACAAAAATTTCTCCCTGTTGACAACCAGGAACGGAAATTGGGCAGCCAGTGATGAATTGCTAATCCTTGTGTGCGTGGAACTTGAAGGTACGTCTCTTGTACGTCGCTGACATACATATATGTCTAAGAAAAATCTATGCAATTCCGATGAGTTTTAAAATGAGATAAGAACAGTATGCTATCTGATCTAGTCTATCTCCTTGAAAAAACAATAAAAACGTCATTTCTTTGAATCTCCTGCGAGTTCGAGGAGGCTGGAGCAGTACGGACATGGCCGAGATGGGTGTCCAAGTCAGTGGGAATCAACGCTGCTTGAATTGGGAAGGCAAACATTGAAGCAGGTGCCAAAGTGTAACCACAAATTGCTGCACGATGAGCAGGCAGCAACTTGAGTTAAGCTTAAGCTTTGCCACGCGTCAACTTGAATGGAAACAAAGTTTTGAAATTTTTTAACCAACCCTAACTTAGTCGGTCTGTGCATGGATCAAGTGCAGTGCGGTGTCATTATTTGGCAGCCTTAAACGGAGGGAAGCTAATTGAAAGGGTGGCCCGTTGGAATCGAAGATCTTGAGGAAAGGAGATAACGAGATGAATCTGCTGCTTATAAATCAACGTACAGTTGGTACCCGACGTACGAGCTGCTTTGCGTGCAAGCCAGTCTGATGTTGTCATGAATTTCCCATGCGGGACGTTTGCGTTGAAATTCTATACGTTGTCTGAAGATTCTTCCTTTCCCCTTTCATTGAATTTCATTGAGATTTTCATTGCTGCCTGGACGTGGGAAACGGAACGGAAACGGAGTCTGGAAGCAGTTTGTATGTGGACTCTCCCGGCCTGTCGGAACATACTGAAGTTGCTTCGAAGTTGGATTAAATTTTGCAACCAGTGAACACAGATTTTCCATGCAGACAGTCGTGTCCATGACAGTACACTTAACATGATTAGCTTTCATTTCTAAATGGACGTTTCTAGAAGAACATCACCGCTGTCATTGACAATATCAAAGCATTTCAAGGGACAGGGTAAGTGCGCCCATTGTTGCGCTGAACTTGAACCCCATAGTTGCAGCCTGCACCTACGATCGTGCTTTTGTTTTCCACTGTCGGATCTAAAGTCAATGGATATCAACCTTTGGATCCCTACACCCTCCTTCCCATCATGTCACACCCTAACATGCCTGCTTACACGTTAACAATATAAGGACGTTGCAAGAATGAATTAAAAAAAGAGCTGCAGAATTGATGTCAAGACTTGTTCAAAACTTTTATGTGAATATTCTACATTTAAAATAAATGAAATTGTCTTGGGACACCTTCTTGGTTGTTTGACAATGTTATATCATGGAAGTGTGTAGTACATTTTATCTATTTGTATTACATGATGTTATAAGCAATCCTGTCTAGTTGCATTGACTTACAGACAAAATGGGCTCAGCCTCCATAGCTCATATTGAATTTCCTGTGAGGTGGGTACACCCAAAACCGACACTTTTTGCTACTGAGCCTAGACTGGACAAATTTTCACATGTCCTTGATGACAAGTGAAAGGAGGTTCTAATGCACCAGAGAACGTGGCATTTGGATACCGTATGCAGAAGTTATTAAGGAACAAAGTTTGATTCTAAAATGGTTTCTTCCACATAGGTACAAAATTGATTTTGGAGATGTACACAGAGTAAAGATGGCGATTTAAGCTCAGTGGTACATTTGGGTGTACCTACCTTATGAGTGATTAAGAGAAGCATCCCTCAATTGGTGTGGGACGACAAACAATCTGTGTGTACGACCGTCATGCCCGGATTCAATATGAGCTCCTTGTGCTTCTATCAATGCACTTTTGACATGTTTTCAAGTTTGAAATTTGTACACGACATTAGAGATTCTCACTTAAGCTTATATACAAGGAATGTCAAATTACAGACAGTGCAATTAGAGAAGACTGAGTAAGTGTACATTTGCCCAAGTCACATGAAGATAGGGCATGAAGATAGGGCATGAAGATAGGGCATGTTTCTCAAGTCTATATGGCCCGTATATCTACTAGTATGTATCTTTATATATTGAAATGCATGAGTTCAAGTCAATATGGAAAGAAAATGTAATTTTACTTTTTTGAACTTTACGAAAATTATTTTATTGTGTACCCAAATAATTATAATTATAATTATAATAATAGGAAAATGCAATGAACCCGTAAAGTATTTAGTGTCACCCTTGGAGGATACTTGAAGGTTTGGGGAAGCTCCTATGATCTTGCTTTTTGACTTCATTTTTTGAATTTATTTTAAGATAAAAATATACACTGGAGTTTGGAGGGACATAATTTTTTTCAATTAGTGCATGATAGCAAGAGTTATGCCACCCTAAGCTCAAAAAGCAATTTGCCGGGTAGTACCAAAAAAATCACACAAAATCAGCATAAATTTATTTTTAAGAAAATTCTCATAGAAAATACTTGGGCTACAAGAAAAGCTTTTATTCATTCCCCAACTTCCAACTCAATTCTTCAACATACAAAATTAAAAACTCAAAATCAGTGGTGCAAAAATTTTAAATTAAAAAGATTCAAAGCCAGAAAAATTAGTTAAACAAGGAGATTTTTTTTTCCTTCACTTTAACCCCTAAAGTTCTATGACTATATTTCACCAAAAAAAAACTCTTGAAAAATGGGGAATTTTGATGGTAAAGGCTCCTAAAAAATGACAAATGAAATCTTGATACATCGTACCACAAGTCAAATCTAACTAACAGTAGATTGCTTCATTACGTTGTAGTAAAAAAATTGGAGGTTTTGACTGCACAAATTGCAAGGTTATAACATTTGAAGTTAGAAAAACATTTTTGAAAGCATTTGAATTCCAAAAATCTTTGATTTGGAGAGGATTCCTCACAATTAATTTCATTTGTTTTTTTGAATTTTTTTTGTAACAAAGTTGACTATATGTTCAAAAAAAATTCATAACATTTCAAATTGAAAACCATATGTACTAAACATTTCAATAGGAAATTAGCTTCAAGAAAGCTCTCATACAAAGTCATTTTTATTTACTATTTTTGATTTGCATATACAGTAATTTCTTCAAAATATTAACAATGAAATTTTAGGTTTCAATTAGTCCAAGAATAAGGGAGGGGGGAGGGAGGGAGATCTCCCAAAATTTGTAGCTTTAGCAAGCTTGATCAATGTATGGCCTAAAACATCCAAGCTGAGGTCAACGGCAATTGGGTCAAACAAGTCTGGGTCAAGGTTTGCTATGTTGGCTCATCATGGATCATTGACATTAGATAAGTTTTATCACATGTCCTTTCTAAAACATATAGCTAAACCACTTGTTTTGTGTGTGTTTAGAGATGAGAAGAGGGGTGGTAGGTGTTAAAAAAACCCATGTGGGATATGTAAATTAGTATTAGTAGAAGCTCAACTACTTATAGTTAAGTCAAAAGCAAAAATTGTGTTCAAAGTAAAACTTCAGCTTTCGTTAGGCATAATAAAATGATTTTATTCAAAAAACTTTAATTGGGTTAACATAGAAAATCAAGCTAGTTTTCATCTCAAAAAAACTATTTGAGATTTTGAATCTTCAATCAGAAGTTTAGGACAAAATTCACACAAGATGTTTAAAAATGTCAAAGAAAACATATCTTCCAATCCCTCTAAAATTTGTCCATAGCTTTTGATTGGAGACTCAAAATCTCAACCAAGTTGTTGGAAATGAAAATTAGCTAGATTTTTTTACATAAACTTAGTTCAAAGTTTTTTGAAAAAAATCATTCTATCATGCCTAAATGAGGTTTGAAAATCTACTTTGGACATCATTCCAACATTTGACTTAACTATGAGTGTTTGAGCTCCTACCAATCCTAATTTAGATATCCCATATAGGTTGTTTTACTTCCTACTACCCCTCTTGTATAAAGAACTTGTCTTCATGTCTCTTTACTCACAATATAGGTGACTTTTGAGCTATGTGGAGCAATTGCTAAATATTTTGGGTGTATTGAGTTCAATCCTGACTATTCTGAAATTTTGTTTCATGGAACAATTTGTCTCTTTGTCACCCCCTCCTTGTATTATGTCCTAAATTTATGGGTCTCCATAAAATATTTGTAGCAATTTGTTTTCAACTTGGGCCAAAAGTGTATCCCAAGCCCTACTCCCAGCTTTTTGTGCATTGTCATGAAAATTTTGTTTTAGTGCCCATGTTGCCCCTCCCCTTCCTCTGTTCGTGAAGAACAACATTTCCTCCATAACTCCTCATGGGCAAATCCAATTGTAAATTTTTTTGATGGAGCGGCAAAGTACTCTTCATCCCCACATCCAAAAGAAATTCCAAAAACAAAGTGAATATTTTTGTTCATAGACAGCTACCCGAAATTGCTATGTTTGCCAAAAAACAACAAGCTGTTTAGTCCTTTAGCGATTAAATGCAAATATCTTGCAATCTTCGCATTCAAAGTTTTTGATATTTCTTCTACACATTACAAGATCTTATGATAAGGTATTGCAAAAAATACTTTTTTGCTCTTTGCAATAGACATGACAATTTTGCATATTTTTGAATGAAAAAAAAAAAGACCTTTGGGACTTTAGGGATTAATCCCTAAAGGACCACTTGTGACCTCAGGGGACAATTTGGGTCTGGGTAGGTTCCTATTGTCTCAATTTGAAGTGAATTGTTTTGAGATTTTTTGAGGTTGTGTAGCTTTGTGAGAGCTTTGTGGATATATAGTTTTTATTTCAATCGGATGCTAGATGAAAAAGTTATGGCACAATAAGCAAGAAATGGAGATTGGTGGGCAGTCCAAAAAAAAATAACAAAAAATCAAAATAATTAAAAAAAAAAAAAAATTCTAAAAACATTATGTTTTTATCTATACGTGAAGCTTTGATTCATTCTATTTGGAATAGGGATGAGAAAGTTATGGACAATCTTAGTTTTTTGGGCAATGTAAGCATCTTCTTAAAAAAAAACTTTTTGTCCAACTTTGAATGCTAATATCTTCCAATCCGTACGGTCAAATTTGATGAAATTTTTACTACATGATCTCAGATAAGTTAAGTACAAGATACTATAGTTAAATTCCAATTTTATTTATTTATTTATGGTTTCCTTAAGTGAATGCAGCAAGAGTGGTAGTTTTGAGTGGTTTTTGAGAGAAAACACCTTTGGAACTTTAGGGGTTAACCAAAGACATTATCCTAACCTTATCACTGATGGTGCCATTGAATTCAACACCAAGCTTCCAATACATTTCAATTCTCTCTTTTTCTACATAACTTATCATTTGATTAATTTCCTGCTCCGGAAGTCTGGATCGACCTCATCTCGAATTTTCAACATAACTTATCATTTGATTCATTTCCTGCTCTGGAAGTCTGGATTGACCCCCATCTCGATTCTCCCAAATGCACATTCGGATAGAAACAAAGACAAGGATTCCAGTAATTTACGCCTGCAATTGAAGACTCAAAGCTGGGGTCTAATAACTATTGTTCCATTCCTTCTGGAAGCCACTTGCGGAAGCCTTTGATGTATGGCCCAGATCCCCTCGTTTCTCATGAGCATCCGAGAGCAGATGCGTGATTGCAGTTGTACGAGCAGAAGAGGACATCCATAAAGCACCCAACAGTGGAAACTGGAAAGTGGTTGGTTGAAAAAAATCAATTGCAGAAAAAGAGAAAATCAAAAGGGAAAATTGTCCCGTGGAAGAATTCAAGAGGGAGGGATCTAAAGGTTGGAAAAATGAGTTGGGAAGCACCATTTAATTTGGGGAGGATTTTTGTCCAAAGCTTACGAGGATGCGGTATTGACTATTGACTGGCAAATACACTAGAGAAAAATAGAGGGAAACTGTGGATAGAATTGCCAGAAGAAGCCTCCACGAAGTATAAGATTCAACCAATTGGGAATGGCTCATCTATCTAAGTATCTAAGCCTCATGGACTTAGATTGTGAATTTCATCCTTCATGCCCTTTAGGGGGAGGTACTGTAGTCTCTTATCAAACTCAACAATAGTTGTTGAATAATTAATAAAATTTCAGATTTCCACTTTGGCAGTAAAAAAAATATTTACTGGACATTTCATCCTATAATATAGTTAAATTCTGCAACATTCGGTAGCTGTATCGTTTTTCCAATAAATGTTGTAAAAATGATTGTTTTTCTCCACTACTGGTTGCAAGAAATGATTATTTTTTCCCACTCCTTATAATACAATGACGTTGAGTTTTACTTGAGAATCTAGCACCAAAAGCAACTTATCAAGGTGAGTGAAGTCATGAAAGTCAAGCTGTTTAGACAAATTAGATGGTAGGAGGTAAAACAACCCATGTGGGATATGTAAATGGTTATGATTAGTAGGAGCTCAAATGCTCATGGTCCTAGTTAACCCCTATATGCCCAAGGCCTTTTTTGAACTTCCATGAATTTGCTCTAAATTGAACAAAAAGTCAACATTTTAATAAGTTGTATCAATTTTGTTTAAATTGTAACCATAAAAATTCAAACCAGACATGTTAAAGATCGCAAAGGAAAAGAAAAACACAACAATACCACTTATGAATTGAAAGATTGTAATGTTTGATCATGAGGGTGTTAAAATTGCAAAAGTAATTTGAAGTCTTTTAATCTTCTTCTCACATGTCAAATCTAAAAAGTTGGTCACCAAAAAAAAATATGAGGATAAAAGGCCTAACATGCATAGCCCCAATCAATTTATGGCTTTTCAAAATGTACTCTACAATTTATTTTTTAAGAATTTCTAATGTGATTTTGTCTTTAAAATCTAATGTACTTGAGACTCATTTCCAAAAGCCTTCAACACTATAGAAAATCAAGATTGCAATGGGCATCCTTGTACAAAATCTTAAATAGAAAAATCATAATCAATCATTTTCAAAATCCATGCTAAAACTAGATTTCAAAAAGAATTAAAATGAATATCATACTACTAAAATCCTAACTCCCTCTGTAATATCACAAATGCTACCATTAATAATAGGGACTCATGCTTGCTATGCTACGCATTCATTGTATCACATATTAGTAAAATTTTGATATATTTGAATAGAATGCATGATAATGATTTCAATAAGTCTTTGAAATAATTAATTTTAATATTTTGTAAAAATATTTTCAATCATGCATACATAAAAATAATATTTTCACACAATGTTATATTACAGAAATAGAGTAGTAGTTTGCAATCACCTCTGTAATATCATTTTTACAGCTTTTATGATTTCAAAATTCTATTGCTACTACCAAATGATTTGAGAAATTTATTCCATTGAAGCGATTTTGGATTTCACAACAATTAAGTTGTTCATGAAGTTTTTGAAATTTACAAGTTTTTCTTTTCAATTCACCAAGTTTTTGGGTTGCCATTGTTTGTAATAATTGAGTCAACTTTTGAATGCATTACAATAAATGTGTATCTTTTACAATATTCACCATTGCATATATTTCATTCATCATTCAATAAATTTCTATTGTACATTTCAATATATGCTTACTTATAAACAAAATTATACAAAGATTTTAGTAATTTTTGTTTGAAGATTGATTGAAATTTTTGTTCTGCATTTTATCTAATACATAAAAATTCTAATAAAATTCTAATGATGAATGCGTAGCATAGCAAGCGCCAAACGCTAATAAACTATTAAAAATAGAAACTTGGTTAGGTTTTATTTAACTTCAAATTATTGTCAGCAACAAAATTTAGTATCTCAAGTATGTAAGGGCTAAGTCAAAAGCAAAAATTATGATCAAAGTAGAATTTTAGACCTCATTTCAAAAGCAATGTAGAATTAAAATATTTCAAAACACTTTGAACTAAGTTAATGTGGAAAATTAGGTTAGCTTTCATCTCCAAAAATTCTTTTGAGATGTAAAGCTTTCAATCAAAAGTTATGGACAAATTTTAGGGAAGGGTTGGAAAGTATATTTTCTTTGACATTTTCAAACATCTCCTTTGAATTTTGTCCATAACTATTTATGGAGGCTCATAATCTCAAAATAATTTTTGAAGATGAAAGTCAAATTTATTTCACAACTTTTTTAGTGCAAAGTTTTTGAAAAATGCTATGCCAAAATGAAGTTTGAATGCTATGCCAAAATAAGGTTTGAAATTATACTTTGAACAAAATTACTACTTTTTGACAATGAGCGGTCAAGCTCTCATCTTCAAATTATCCCATATCCTTTGAGGGTTCATGACGGACAATGAATTTTATTATAAAAACGGCCTCTATATCATTTTATTTTTACTAAATAAATTCCTTCATATTTCCATCTGAAAATTTCATGAGGTAGATAGTCCTTGGACTTTACTATGAACTTTCTTATTAACATTCGACATTTTTTTTTCACAATAAATTGTTCATTAAATTGTTGCTGAATTTGGTAGGATTCCTAAATCCTAAAATTGACATATTTCTATTGATTTTGGCAATTGGCATTGTCAATTTTAAGACTTTTGGCAATTATTATTATAATTTTTTGGAATTAAGGTATATCTTTAGAAAACAATTAATTTTTGCCGAAATTGAAAAGTGACTACAATAGACCCAACAAAAGACCAACATGTTCCTTTTTTGAGAAATTCTCAGGTTCTTATATGACAATAAGGTCATTTGACTTCCCCACCTTAGTTGGGTTGGACTATGTTGGTAAGCACCTGCAAGCACCTAGTTTTGGATTCATGACCACCTCATTGGTGTGCCAAGGCCAAAGCTTTGAAATCCCAACTAGGATTAAAAATAAAATAAAAGTATAAAGAAGCTTTGAGAGGCCACAAGCTAGAGAAAACCTACCTACCTACCTAAATCCACAGGCTCAAGTAAACAACAAAAAACCATACAAATTCCAATTATCAAATATGTGAGTAGGAAACAATCAACAACAACAAAGCAAAATGACAATGCTAAAAACTAAAACTAAACAAAAAAACAGAGCTCCAAAAGATCATTGTAAGCCCTAGATCCACATTGTCGGAGAGGACTTTCAAGTAGCAACCACTTTGGATGTTGCAAGTCAAGGTTAAAATATTGTAGACCATTTCGTATATGTCTCATATAATCCTCACCTACTAGGTGCTAAGCCCTAATGCATAGACCTCTAGTGTAGCCAATCCTCTGTTGTCAAGGTAGCAATGAGTTTAGTCTACCACCATTCGGAGGTAACCATAGCATATAGAATAGTCACAATTGATTCTGCCATCTTTTTCTAAGTTATGTTGAAAAGACATTGAGTCTAAGGTGAATAAACTAGCGATGGCAACTTAATAACCTCTCTTGGTTTTGTAGCGATAATCCACCAATTAATCTCTCATGTCAAATTGTCATTTAGGAATTTAGTTGATTATAAGATGGATTTATCAAATAAGTTTAAAGAACAACATCTTCTCTAGAACTTTAGAATGTAATTATTGAAATCAAAGTTTTGATATTATATAGGGTGGAGGATCATTTTCAACAATTGGTGTACTTCCATAATTATTATCTTTACTTTTTTTTCCAAAAATAACCTCTTATTTTCTTAGTAATGTGTCTTCTACACCTAAACGTGTCTTATAATTCACTTGCCATCCTACATAAGTTCTCCAACTACAAATAATAAACTTGTAAATATCCAAATTTAGACCTCATTTAATTTTTGAATAAAATTAGTTCTTAAGATGATCCAATTTGTCTTTTAGGTTAAAAAAACAATTTGGCATTGGTAGACCCAGCTCCACTTTTATCTAGATGTATTAGGAAGGATTGCTTGTCCCCATTTTATATAATTGAAGTAGATTAGGCATAGCTTCAGCACAATGACACAAAAATAATGCAAAAATGATAAAGTCATTAGATGAGATTTTGGGAATCTAAAGGGCTGTAAGTTCTCGGACTATTAGGAATGCAGGAACTACGCCAAATTAGCCTCAAATCAGCAATCTAATGTGACATAACAACCCCAAATCAACCCCAAATTCACATTCTAGTTGTGGGGTCCAACTACATCTCTTATATTCTAATCTACAATTTAAATAAGGTTAGAATCGTTTACCATATCTACGTGTATTGGTATTTTACTTTTGGGATGATTTCCAAAGAAATCATATCTTTCTTGTTCTATCATGAAGACCTATAGGATTTGTGTTCTAGTAATGGAAAAAACTTATCATGAACCTCTACCAATAATTGTGTCTATGTATAATCCTCAAGGATTAATAATGAGAAGATATTATGATAAAATTAAATCATGACTAGAAGAAAACATAAGGCAATGATATTTGATAACCACATCCATTGATACAACCACCGCACATCCTCCTTTTTATGCAAAGGATTTAAATTTTTCATTTTTTGTGATCTTCTCTTACAAATGCAACATTGCTTCCCCTAATAAATGTTTCCTTGCTTCTCATGTGACCATTTCTCCTCTCCTAGCCTTCTGGGTTAAGAAGAATGCCATTGGCAATCCCTTTTGGTTGGTAAGGATTGGAATCCCTATTTGGCCAACTACATGCAATTTATACATGCAATATTAGAGCAATAATTCAAAATGAACCGCTATATACACTAGTTGGAAAGATGTCAAAGTCAACTTCCAACTAGAAGGCCTACTCTATATGCACCGTCTAATAACCATATGGTTCCTTCCTCAGTGTTGTTGTTCTTGTCAAGGAACTCTTACTTAACAACTTCCATACCGTCTCTTCTATTTTTTATACTAGTTTTAAGGTTGATCATACACTTTTTTTTATTTATATGTCTTTGATTTTCTGCAATTTGCTTTTAAATTATCCTACATTCTATACGACATTCTTCCACAATATGCTTTGTAGACCTATATCTATTGCACTGCTTAAGCAATTTACTACATTTTAGGCTATGCTCAATCTCTCTATGATTCATATTCTTTCTTGGGATAAAAAAAATTGGGGCAAATTATCAAGATTTTAAACCATATTCCTCACTCAAGGTCCTTATAATTATTTCAAGTAGTTTTCATCTTCATCTACCATCAATACCTCAAAGATTTGAAACATGGATTTAACCAAGATTTCTTTGAACCTAAGGGTCATTGCAAGAAACACCGGCCGTTTTTGGTAGCGTTTTGCGAAACCAATTTTTGTCCAAGCTATAACTTTTGAGTTTTAAGCCCAATGCCAAAAGCAAAAAATCTGTTTCTAGATGTTTTGATTGAAATTGTATCACTTATTTTCCAGAGAATTTCAAAAATAATTTTATATTTAAAAGTAAATTTCTCTAATTTGTCACACTTTCAACGTTTTTTGTTTTTTGTACTAAAGAGTATCCAAATTTAATGATTTAGGAAAGAAATTTTGGTGGTCTATTCCTACACTAGTTAGACATGTCCCATGTGAGGGGCATCAAAAAATACATTATTTTATGTCCTCCACGTTTGTCCAAATAGGCCAAAAAAGGGGTTCCATTGCGCACACGCTTTTGAATATAGAAGATGGTTTGAAGTTCGTTCTTTTGATGAAATCTCAGCACCATAATGTCTTTACCAATGGTCAAGTTTTAGATTTTTTTATTTCACTATAATTAATTAATTAAAAATGCAAACGTTGAAATATTCCTTTTCTACCTACAACTCTATATGTCCTAAAAAAGGAGTATTTCAACGTTTGTATTTTTAATTAATTAATTATAGTGAAATAAAAAAATCTAAAAATTGTCCATTGGTAAGGACATTATGGTGATGAGATTTCATCAAAAGAACAAACTTCAAACCATCTTCTATATTCAAAAGCGTGTGCGCAATGGAACCCCTTTTTTGGCCTATTTGGACAAACGTGGAGGACATAAAATAATGTATTTTTTGATGCCCCTCACATGGAACATGTCCAGCTAGTGTAGGAATAGACCACCAAAATTTCTTTCCTAAATCATTAAATTTGGATACTCTTTAGTACAAAAAACAAAAAACGTTGAAAGTGTGACAAATTAGAGAAATTTACTTTTAAATATAAAATTATTTTTGAAATTCTCTGGAAAATAAGTGATACAATTTCAATCAAAACATCTAGAAACAGATTTTTTGCTTTTGGCATTGGGCTTAAAACTCAAAAGTTATAGCTTGGACAAAAATTGGTTTCGCAAAACGCTACCAAAAATGGCCGGTGTTTCTTGCAATGACCCGTAAGGACATGTTGAAGCCCTACAATTTGAATCCAAACTATTTTTTCTTTGCTTTTGTCTTTTGCTATAAAACTTGCTTAAAGTATGGTGTCTATGGATAAAAAGTATCTCCTTTCTTTCAACCTCAAATTAATGTGTAGGAAAGATTTGCATGACTCCAATTATATCATTAAATTTAAGTTTGATGTAGTTATTTGCCCTTTTCATAAGACATAAAAATGACTGATATCAATGTAATTTGGTGCAAGCTTAGACACTTAATTCTTGATTCCTAAGGTACAGACTTTAATGTGTCCGAATACCATTAGATTCAAATTTTCTTGCATCCTCTTATGGTATTTCAACTTGTCTTCCTTTGATATCACAATTTTAAGTGGTTGAATTGGATTTCCAATACGGAATGGTTCTTTGTCTTCTTGATTAGCCAAACTACTATCACCTAAGCTCTATTGGATTTTCACAACTTTTTGATAGTATTCCAGTAAGAGACAAATAATAAGCTCTAAAGATATTTTGTCAATTAATTTGAAAACATCCTTATACTCCATAATTAAATATCATATTTGAAACTACTAATACTTTGTAATGAGCCCCCCCAGGCCTCCATTTCCTACCATATATGTGTTCCTAAGTAATGGAAGACGTTCTTATCAAAATCTTTTCTTACATTGGAGTCTAAAGCTTCTTTAGAGAATTTGAATTCATTCTCTTCTCTTTTTATCAATTCTTCCTCAAATTGACGCTCCGCATTTTCCATCATTGCTTCAATGGAGTCTTCTTTTGTTGCCTCTACTAGAAAAAAATGAAGTTTTTTTTACTACAAGAACATTGAATTTTAGTTGAATGGAATATTTGCGGCCGATATAAATTCAGGGACTGACAATTGTTGTGGACAACACTCATTCTTGGAAATGTAGTCATTGTAAAGGGCAATGATGTTGTTTCTCATCCGACAACCAAGTTGGAACTTCATTGATTCACTCTTCTTATGTGATTGTTGATGTGGCATTCATTGCCATATAAAGTCGGCCACTTAGTTGCATTTTCATGTGACTAGATTGCCACTATTGCTACTCATAAAGATTGTATTGCGTGATTTTTTTTCTTCTTGGAAATGTATAATTTATAGAACATTTAGAATCTTCATTTTCAAAAAACTTTGGCAATATATCAATTATATGTTTGCATCTTCAATATCATGTAAACATTTGTAGAAGGATTTTAAATCTAATTATAATCCTAGTAAATGAACGAATAAATCTATTTTTATTTGAAGAAATATAACTCTATAAAGACATCCAATTTTGTATAAACTTTTAAGTCTATGAAATTTAAAAATTTTAAGCCCTTAATCTTGAAAGATCCTAAATTTCATAGCCTAAATTTTTTACTCCTCAACAAAGAAAGTTTTTAAATAATCTTGAATCACACAATACATAAAAAAATTAGCCCAAATCAAATAATTTGGATCAAGAATACTTGAAAATATTTTTTAAATAAAAACAATGAATGAACTATCGCACTCTAAAATAAATTGACTTATAGCTTCTAAGTTGCAAAGTATTTCACCAAAATCTTAACTTGTGTCTTTAGAATTGGTTTTTTGAAGTTGTAACACCTATTCAATCACATCACCATCATGTATTCATTTGCCTTGTGAAGTTTCTTCCTACATCCCAAACAAAACCTTTGAATGAAATAAAAATGATGATTATATTATCACTGAGTTCTTTTATTCAAATCTCATCAACCAAAAGCACATGACCTTGGGCTTGGAAATTAGGAACAAAAGTATTTTTAGGACGTGGCGCTTCAATTTACAAAAAAATGTTACAAAAATTGAAGAAACTCTTTCCAACCATGGATTAGAGATTTGGCTTTATCATTTAGTTTTTTTTCCTTCTCTGCCTTTCTTCCACTTTGCTATAGCACTTTCAAGTCGACCAAGCCCAACAATATGAGGCCTAATATGCCAATTCTTGCAAATAGAACCAAAAAGATAGAGATGTCACACTTGATCCACTAGTGGGTCTCTCCAAACTTGGCATGTTGCAACAAATGAAGATGTATTCCAAACATACCCATCAAACCATCGCTACAAAACTTCTATTGGTTGCTTTAATTTTTAAAAGAGACAAAATTTGATTGATCATTCCCTTCAGAATTGGTTAAGGTTTGAATTCCTGGCAATTAGACTTGGATTCGGAAGATGCTGCAATATAGATAGAGATCATTAAAAAGAATCTAAACCAAAACTCCAAAATCTCCCAATACTCATCATTGCTTAGGATTTTCACCACCATTCTACACAATCTAAAAGGATTACAATCAAGAAAAAGGCAAAGTTGTAATTAATTCAAACAACCATTTGATTCAAACCACTCTAAACATTCAAGCTTCCAAAGATCTCACTACTATGTACCATCCTTGCTTGTGCATTTTGATTCACATACTTCGTTGTAGTACATAGATAACAAAGAAAAACAATATTTGAAAAAAAAAGAAGATTAAAAGCTTTATAAAAACCCTAAAGATGAAGCTTATAGTAATCATATGACAGCAAGAAGAACCCTAGCTAAAAAATCCCAGTAGTACAATAGTTGAACAATTTTCCACAGCATTTTGATTAAAAAACAACAATCACTTTATAATTGCAATTGTTTCCTATTCAAATTTAGCTTTTGTGCAACAACATTTGCAGTTGTTAGTATTTCCTACTATATTGAATTTCAACTTTCGTGCAACTACAATCATAGTTGCTTTCTAGTCAAATTTAATTTTTTTGCAACTTAAAATTGACACAATGGATTCCATGAAGTGCAGTCTTGTCCACATTGGCAACTATGATGAATATTGGATAGTAAAAAACTCCCATTAATTTTAAAATTGAACTTTGTTACACTTATGTAATCCTGTCTTTCATTCTATGATTGTTTCGCAACTAAAACAACGTACAAGAGAGATTTGGTGCTAAAAACAATGGTTGCAATCACATGACAATTATACAAGATATTTAGTCATTAATTAATTCCTAAATGCCTAAGCCTTTCTAAGTGTGTTTTGACTATGAAAATAGAGCATGGGCTTATAGTTATCCCCAATGAAGCAAATTGTTTTTTTTTCAAAATCTAATTATATAGATGTTTAAAGAACTTACTTATTAGTATGCATACCAATTTTGCGAGTAAAATTGCATAGGAGTTGTGAGATTATAACAAGAGAAATGTACATTTTTTATTTTTAATATGCTACCCCTCTCCACAATGTTTTAGAAATTTGCATACAAGAGTTTTTTGGGATTGGAGGTGACCTGAAAAACAATATATAGTGTTAGCACACTAAAGTGCACTTTCAAAAAAATGAATTTCACATGATAAGCTATCAAACTCATTACACAATCCACCTTGCAATTGTTGAAATGGATTTTTTTTTAAAGTATTAATTACAAATGCCTCCAAAACAACACTTGCATGTTTAAATTTTCAACAAAGAAAGTCACAAAAACACTTTATTCTTTCCATTGGGACTATTTTCAAAGCAAACAGATAAGTACAGTCTCTTAGATCTCAAATCAAGTGAAATTGTTAAGCATTGCTCAAAATCAGGAAATCAAGTAAAATTCACAAGCTTTAATCTTCTACTAATGCTACATATATGCTTTTGAGGACCTCTCAAAAATTAAATATTTATCTTTTTCAGTGAAAATTAAAAACTTTCAATAGTTAACCTCCAAAACATCCAATAATTTTTTTAATTGGTCAAAGGAATTTAATTGCCCACATTAAAATGAGCTTGAAATTTTGAAGCAACCATATTTGGTCGCCTATGCATTTAAGGGTTAACTAGTTGTGGTGGACACATTTTTTTCTAGTGCTCCTATTCTATGTTTATTTTATGTTTAAAGTTGGGATTGATACGTAGTTGAGGCATCACTATCTTCTCTTCCTTGTTGAGTTTTCCATTTGCAATGGGACTATTGAAGTTGATTGTTATCCCTCTTGGTGTTTTGTTGGCACTAATTGTGGGCGCAAGATTACCCACCCTTGGTAATCAGGCGAACATCGACCAGGTTCTATGCCTTTATCCACCTTTTAATATATGGGGGTGTTGTGAGCGCGGTCCACTGTGCCTTCCAAGCAATGGATCTTTTTTGCTAACGTTTTCTAAGTGTCGTGGATGGTAGCGAAACTATTAGAAATGCATGGGTAACTAACAAGTTGACTGTGATGACCAAAGGTGATGGTAATTTTTAACTCCCTAACTATCTATCCTATATCTTGAGTTGGTTTGGTAGTTGGCGTCATTTCTAACGTCCCTAACTACGTACAAGGGGGACCTTTATGTTCCTTCAACAAACTTCTAAGACTTATCTTTCGGGTTTTGACACTTCGTGTGGACGTTCTACAAGCTAATCCTAAGCTTAACTTTTACTCCAATTTCTAACCTCTAAATGTTACTCTAAATTTTTACTTCTAAATTAACTCTCAATTTTTACTCCTAGATTGAACTCTAAATTGTTACTCCTAGATTTCACTCTACATTTTTACTCCTAGATTTCACTCTACATTTTTACTCCTAGATTTAACTCTAAATTTTTACTCCTAGATTTAACTCTAAATTTTTACTCCTAAATTTAACTCTAAACGTTTACTCCTAATTTAATTTTTACCTTTATTTATCACGGTTTATTAGTCACGTAAAAAAAAGGCTAATTAAGGAAATTGATGCTAGTTAGGAGAATCACCAAGGATTAAGTCAAAGACTCACCTCTTCACTTCCGGCGTTGGAATTAAGTTCGTCTTCGTCCACGTACACCTCCTCGCGCTCCATGGCGATGGTCTTTTGGTCTTGGTTGAATTTTTCCTAAGCTCACCGCTTAAGACAAGAGTGTGTTACAACCTTGCAATCTAACTCCTTCTTCCCTTTTCCTTTCCTTTTCTTTCTTCCCCCCTCTTTTCTTCTACACTGACACTATTCCACCTAAGCCTTTAAGAATGTCTTACAACTATAGACTCTAACTTCGAGGAGGTTTAATGCCCCTCCTACCCTCTTACACGACCTTGCTTTTGTGTCATCCTAATCCGCCTTCTAATGGTCATTTGCAAATTCTTGAGATTTCCCCTCCTAAGTCTATTTAGCCACGCCTAGGTCACTATTTATCGTCTTTCTCACCTCTTATCCTATTTCATCCTATTTCCTTCTAATCCTCTTCCATTCTTGTTGGGTTCAATTTAGTGTAGATAGAGATGGTGTGTGAGTATTGTATGCAGGTTTCTCAAGGCAATTGGACGTGTGACTCCCCTTCTCCCCTTTCCTTTTTCTCTTTCTCTTGGTATTTTGCGGTTGGATCTTTTGTTTTGTCTAAGTTAAGCCTTGATCCTTAGTATTCAAATTTTTGAACCAACCCCCCAAAAAAGATGGGACAACCCCAACTCCCCAAGGACCCAGACCTCCTGGACTCCCTGGACCCCGACTCCCCAGTGCAAGGCTCCCTGGACCTCGACTTTGCGACCCCCCAGTGCGAGGCTCCCTAGACCTGACTCTGTGAACCCCCCCAGTTCGACCCCGACTGCCCAACGACCACCCCGAACTCCCGAGTGACCACCCCGAATTTCCCAGCGACACCGCGGCTCTGCGACCACCCCGATTGGACACAACTGGACCCAGTGAGCTGGACACGACTAGACCCTTAAGCTGGACCCAAACTAGACCCAATGACTGCCCTTAAGCTAAAACCAATTGGACCCAACCCACCCCTTAACGGAACTGGGGGGGTTGGTTGGATTTCTCTAGCAATGTTTTTTTTTTCTCTTCTCCAAATTAGAGTCCTGGGTTTGGGCGTGAAAATAACTGGGGGGAGTAATTCCGTTGGTTGAGGTGGGGCTCTAAGTTTCTCACTACTGCTCTCGTCTCTAATATTTTGGATGCTAAACTTTGGTATTTTCCAAACACGTTTTGGAAACTAAACTTTGGAGTTGGGAATAAGGGGGGCTCAAAGCTTTATGGTCTTGGTGGTTTTAACACCAATTCTAGGACTTCCTAAGGCCCCTAGGTTCAAAGCTCCCTTGTTGGTTACTATTTTAACACACAATCTAGGACTTCTGATACTGACAGGTTCAAAGCTTCGCCGTCTCTAGGGGTCCCACACACAATCTAGGACTTCTGACACTAACAGGTCCAAAGCTTCGCTGTCTCTAGGGGTTCCACACACAGTGAACACGACTTTAGACAAAGGTTAGTTCTCAAATGGGGTCACTCCACACGTAAGAATGCTTCCAAGGGTTAGTGCCACTTAACATGCATGGGTTAGTACGGAAAGAGTTAGTTTAAGCACTCAAAGATCCACACTAAAGGCCCCCCAAAGCGGCATCGCCAAAGTACGGTGGGGGGTATCTTTAAGATTAGTACAATCAAACCAAGAATACTTGACAAAAGAACCCGTTAGTCCAAGCGAACAAGAAGAGAAAGAGCCAAATGACACACGCAATAAAGTAGAAGGACTCCACAAAGACTTCAAAGCTTGAACTTTAACAACAATGAAGCCCAAAAGAGCTCAAAAAACACCGTAGAGGTTTCTTGGCTAAAATGCCAAAATCTTCCAACATAAGTTGGACCCACGGACCCAAAACAAGATTTGGGGGTGTTCTAGAGAGAAAAATGGGGACCTTAAATAGGTTTTCAAGGCCCCACCCTTCCCTCAAGAGTTCTAAGGTAACCTTATCAACTTGAATTTTCATCCTCATCTTCAAGATTTTCATCCTAATCCCTAAAAAAACTACTTTTACCTATCTACGCTGGACCAACCTCCTAACTTTTGGAGATTAACTCCAATCGTCAAACGGATTGCGCCATTGGCTCCAGATTGCCGTGTTTAATCTATGACCCTCTCTTACCCCTATACTGAGGCCAAAAACCCATCGTAGGCTAATTTAGTTTAAAAATCAAATCGTGGTAAAATCCTAGATCTTGGGGGTCTCCTATTTTGAGAAATGTAAATAGCCAAAGGTCTCCGGTAGGTGTGAGGAAATCGGAAAGGACTCTTGGTTGACTTCGTTTCGCCATCGTATGGTCCCGAGATGCCGGTCAACACGGCGGGGACCCCGCCACATGATTAATTCCGAGGAATCTCGCCGGTTCGGGTACTTGCCGCTATTGGAATATCATGAAACTTCACGGAGCGCATTATTAACATAAAACAAGCTAGTCTAATTTTTAGTGAGATTTTATGGCAACCTGGGTAATTTCCATGAAATTCCCGTTGGAGGTTATCAGGGTTGACCACCCGCAAAAGGTTCTTCTGCAAGTCGGAAGATGACGGGATTTTTCACGTGACCTCTCAGGGAGTCATGTGAAGGACTTGTAGGCGCGTTTCCGTACCTAGCACGATTGATCAGTGGAGATGAAACTGGCCATCTCCTTGAATTAGTGATGGTGCGGGAATCTTTTGCAAATAGAAGAATCTTGGCGAATCGATTTCGTCGTTGAACTCTTGGCATGGGATTTACCCTGGGACACCATCCTTGGGCTGTGGATTCCTCCAATGGCTCGATCTTGCGTTAGTGGCTCCTGCATGCTAATAATCGAGGTTTGGGGAATTCTAAACCTAACTCTAGGACCCGACCTAGTGGCCTCGTTGTGGATCCCTCGGACCGACTTAGCCATGAATTGCCACCTTCATGGTGGGATTTAGCCCTTTTGGGGCTATGTGACTCAAATCCTCCAACCCTAATCGGTTCATATCTTTTTATCTATTTTTAGGCCAGGTCTGGTGGGATTTTAAGTCTAAACACAAATCTAGACCAAATACTATAATGGGTATGTTACAACCCTATTTTGGTTCTACACTCTTTATACGGCTTTTTGTATATTTTTCTCAACTTAAAATTGCAAATTTCCAAGAAAATATTTCTACGAGTCCCAAGTGACAAATTGGGAGCTCACAGTAATCCTTCTAGCATTGTGAACTACTTTCTCCACATTCCTTGTGTTTGGAAGTTGTATTAGTGGTTGTGGACATTTCATTTTGCTCTTCAAGTTATATATTGTCATATTCTTTCCTTTGTTATTTTCATGCATCAACGCACCAATTTAGTTCAATGGTCACACCGTCGGAGGAGTTGCACTGACACTTCCTGCCTCCATTGCTCAAGACCCCATCAACTCTCAATTTTGGTTCCATTGCAAAAAAACAAAAAATTGTGTTCTCCCCTTGGTTCTCTCTAATTTTTTTTCTATATAAAAAATCTCCAAGTGGTATCATGCTTAAGGCTTCAACATGACTAATAAATTCGTTGCTTACATCAAAATGTCTTTAATTCTAGTGGTATGAAATAATCTTATCTTTCTTTGTCCCACCAAACTCTCAATTTATTAATGACGCATTTCTTGACAACCTACTCCTTTCCAACACACACTCTAATATGTGCACTTCTCTATTCTACAAGCACCATCAACAATCACCTAAAAAATCAACTTACAAATCAATAATACAAGCAAGTGCCACCTCCAAAACAACTCTAAACTAGCAACTTGTAAATTTTGGTCTCTTCAATACTCTCCCTCAAAAGCCCCCAAATACCTAAATATCCCTATATCTCCAAGCAAATGCTTTTCTGAATGCACATATCACCAATAGTCATCACAAATTTACAATTACAACTCTATATACACAAAAGACAATCACAAACATTGAAACATACAAATGGACAAATAATTAGATAGATATGTACTAGAATTTGAAGATTCTTAATGAATCAACAATTTAAGACCTTATTTATTAATATAGATGATCTATAGGTTGCAACTATAGAAGTGATTAATTTTATAGGATACAACAACAACCATATGATACCAATAACCATCACAAATTCACAATTACAACTGTACTAACATACACAAAAGACAATCACAAACATACAAACATACAAATGGACAAATAATCAGATAGATATGTAATGGAATTTGAAGATTCTTAATAAATCAACAATTTAAGACCTCATTTACTAACATAGATGATCTATAGGTTGCAACTATAGGAGTGATCAATTTTATAAGATACAACAACAACCATATGATACCAAACAATTGACACTATATCATAATTTCGTCTCTATCATATGCATTTGTCAATATTTGGTCATATTAATATCTGTTATCCTATAATATACTAACTGTATATCTAATGCATTAATAAATTATTTGGTTTGAATCAACTAGGTGTTTATTCAAAATAATTCAAACTATTGATATCATGTGGTAGTTGTCACATCTTATTAAATTACATTTGTAATCCAAAAATATATATTGTGTAAATGTCTTTTCAAATAAATGACTTGGATTAAAAAAGATGAGGACAAACAATAAAATCTAATTGCTAAATGAAAATTTAAAAAAATTATATTTATTGTAGAATAAGACAAACATCTTCAAGTCTATTCAAAGTGGGTGAAGCAAGATTTCAAATTGCAACCTATAGATTATCTCTAATAGTAACGGAGGTATCAAGTCTTTGATTCATTAAGAAGCATTGACAATTTTTTGAGTGATTTTGAAAATTAGTCAAACAATTGAGTTTATAAGGTTGGCTAGCTTTAAAATTCTACAACTTAAAAAATATAATTGCTTTTTGCTTCAAATTTTATAGGATTGTAATATATGCACAATACTACAAACATTCATGTTTGTTCATTTGAATTTTGTTCACTCATTTTCAAAGTATGGCACATGGAGTGAAAACTAAACAAAACTTAGCCTCAATTTTTGTACACGTTGGATGGATGTCCCAAAAAGAATGATTATTTTCACACATCTTCATTTCATAGTTGTTGTTGCTTAACCCTATAGTATTATTTGAGCTAGAAAGTGGCTTATGAATGATTGTCCAGATGTTGAATTGCTAAATAATGCCTTAAACCTCAAAGTTATGAAAATACAGTATATAAGGTAACATGCTCATAAATCACACAGGCTCAAAAATTGTCTACCTCATCAAATGTATATTGTGTGTACATGTTTCTTTTTCATAGCCTTCATCAACGTACAAACAATGTATATTTTAAGAGGTGGGTGATTTTAGAGCTCTATGCCATTTCAAGTTTAAAATTTTATAACTAATTCCACAAAGCTCCAAAAAATATGAGAAATCTTGGATTAGATGTCAATTCCACTCCTCTTTTTAAAAAATTTAGTGAAACTTTTTTCAAGAAGCTTCACCTCCCGAAAATTCAGTTTCAGCTTGTAGGTGGGCGATTTCTGGACCTGTTACCTTAACCCCTAAAGGACCAGCCTGCAAAATTTGGCAACATAAAAAAAATTGGGCAGGTACATGTGGCCAGAGATTTACAAGTTTGAGGCTGAAACTTTAATAGAAGTTGTGGACGAGGAGTACCTTTCATTTGAACTAAATTTTATGACATTTGGAAATACGAGTCAAAAGTTATGGCCTAATATGTTACTTTTTTTCTCGGCCAGGTAGTCCGGGCAGATCAGAAAAAATCACTTTTTTCAGAAACAAAAATTTGAAACTGGTTTTCCAGAGTTATCTATACATGGAAAGCTTTTAATCATTCCATTTTGACCAATGAGTCAAAAGTTATGAGGAGTTTTAGTTTGCGGGCAGTTTTGGAATCTCTACTCTAAAATAAACTTTGAAGTCTTTTATCTTACTCAATTTTCAATATTTTTTTAAAATAAAAATATCATAGGATATAGATTGTTTAATACAACATTTCCACCATTGGGATTGGCATTTTTCAATTTCATACCTAAATTCTTAACAATTTAGTATTTTGAAGCATTCTCTACTTCATTCTACTTACTATTTTTTTCTTATATGTTGTACAATTCCAAATGATGTGAAATTTTTCAAGCATGTAGCTAACTTGTTTAGGAAAAGAATCCAAAGAAGCACCACCATTTTGGACATTTTTTCATAAAAAATTGAGCTTGTGAAGTGCAGCTGCCCTGTTTTTTGCAGGGTCAAAAAAACAATTTCAATGATTTTGAATGCTTATATCTTGCTATCCATGTGGTGGAAATTTCTGAAATTTTTACCACATATTCTCAAGTCCACATACTACAAGATCATACAGTTACATGAGTCAAAAAAAAGTTTTTTTCAAAAATTTGGTACTTGTACTAAAAATGGCAGTTCTTGAGCGTTTTCAGTGAAAACATAGTCACAAAACTTTAGGGGTTAATCAGCTCCTTGCAGTTTTTACCTTCTCGCTGTTGGAGTAAAATTTCAATGTGTTCCCCCAAAGACAAAAAAACCCTTCTACAATTACTAAATAATTTTATAATCACTACATCAGGGATTTAGGATTTGTTCACACATACAACCCCACCCCCCACCCCCAAAAAAAAAATTTCCCTGTTCATTCATTGGGTAGGTTATTTGCATAATCAACATATTACTCGTGTAATCGGGCATTACAAATTCTTCATCCAAAAAGTTTTATGTTCATCCAACAAATCTTTATCATCTCTTTCAATTCCCACATTTTCTGGCAGGCGGTTTACGCCGGGCCCATCCCCCTCGTTGTTGGGAATTGCGTAGAAAAATGTGGTCTCCTTGTCGGGCTCCGGCCTCCTTGCAGACACATTTTTCTGTGCAATTCCCTCGTCCAGGGGCATTGCCTCATGCCAACGACCTCACTTCACTGTCATGCTTTTTGTAACTCACGATGAGTTGTTCAACGATTGCCAACTTTGGGATACAAACATCTGAACTGTTGTGTAATGAAACACTGGACCTTCCCAAATGGGAAGTAAACACAACAGAGTTCAATGTCAGTCTGATATCAATGCAATGAACATGTTGCTAGATGTCTGATTTTGTGTTGGACGGATCAATTGACTTGACAAGACGGACCTTGCTGGAATGGGATCCTTCTCAAAGGACATATTTAGCAGAACTTTATAATTGACTGATATTGATTATTTAGTGTCAGCAATGACTTGAAATGAAAGATTGAAGCTTCCATGAATGCCCCGGATTGACTGATCTTTTATGGATACTATCTCTTGTGCTGATGCATCCAGGTTCATGTTGTGATTAATGCACTAAGGTAGGCACCCCCAAAATGGCACCCTGACCTTAAAGCGCCATCTACAGGTTGTGTACATTTCCAAAATCAGTTATGTACCTATTTGGATGGAGCGCTTTCAGAAACAAACTTTGACCCTTAATAACTTTTGCATACGATGTCCAAATGCCACATTCTTTGGTGCGTTGGAACCTCCTTTCACTTGCCAACAAGAATATATGAAAATTTGACCAGTCTAATAGTAGTAACTAGGCTCAGTAGCAAAAAGTGGCGGTTTTGGGTGTACTCACCTTACTCCTTTGTAAAAAATTGACCTCGTAAACAAGAATCCCCCCTCCAACGTCATTGATATTGAAAATAAATAATATGGATATGGATATGGATATTGTGGGATATGTATACGCATATGTATACATAAGACAAAATATAAAAATATTTTAGACATTAATTCATATCGATTGCTCAGCATAGTCAATTTAAAAAATACAAGAATGGAGGAGGATCAAATTAGACCCAATGTGTGTGTGTGAATGGACCAAGCCCGAGGAAAATACAAGAATGGGGGTAATAAAAACTAATTGAAAATTATCTTTATCTAACTATCAACTTAACCCCTAAAGTCCCAACTATCCCCTCGGGGGACAAAATGGATTTCGGGCAGGCTCCTACAGTCTCAATATTTTTTGTGATTTTCTGAATTTTTTTTGTGAAGATAGAGAATCACATTAGCTTTCCGAAAATGTAATTTTTATTTCAATCGGTGCGCGGGAGCAAAAGTTATGGCACAAAAACCCCAAATTTTAGTTCGGCGGGCAGAAAAAAATCCTCAGAAAAACTTTAAATTAAAAATTTTAAAAATTTGTTTCACATAGATTTTATTTTTATTTACATGGGAAGCTTTGATTCATTCCATTTGGATTTGTTATGCAAAAGTTATGGTCAATCTTATTTTTCGGGCAGTTAGAGCATCTTTTTGAAAAAATAACTTGTAGGACTCATTTTTGAACTCAATTTTAACAATTTAAAAAAAAAAAAGTTTCACAAGGTCAAGATTTCTTGCTAGAACAATCTCACCGTTGAGATTAGTATATTTCAATTCTATCTTAGAGCTATTAATGATTTAATTTTTCCTTCAATCTTGAACCTACTTCTACTTAACAATTTTTTAATGAGTGAAAACTAAGTGTTTCTTCTTAAATTTTTTTTTTTTAGATTCTCAAATCAATTCTTCATTATAAAAAATTAGAATTTCACAATCATTAGAGCAAAAATTTTAAGTTAAAAAGGTACGAAGCCAAAAAATGTAGTTGAGCAAGGTACAAAAAAACTAGATTCCTTCACTTTAAATGCAAATATCTTGCAATCTACATGGTCAAAATTTCTGAAATTTTTTCCACACATTCTTACACTAGTCTAGTACAAGATCCTATGGTTAAATATACAAAGTAAACATTAAATTTGTTTTTTTGCTCCTTGCTCTAGAAATGGCAGTTTTGAGTGATTTTTCATGGAAAAATGGCCTTGGGACTTTAGGTGTTAAAAGACAGCATACACATACTGTAGTAGAACACTAAAACCTTCCTCCAAAAGATGTAACTTAGTTCACGTTAGTTTGATTCAAATTTTGATTAATGGTAACTACACCTAATATTGCACAAATAAGAGCATTGCCATTGCATCAAGGTGACCAGGAACGTGAAAACTTTTTTCCAAAGTGCAGTGGTGAAGCAATTGCCATTCCGTCTCTCCTTCTTTTGTAACTGCCGCAGTGCAATGATGGCAAGATTGAGCCTTTGCAAAAATTACAGAGTCTTTGCACAATCGGAATTTACAGAAATTACAAAGTCCTTGAAATCAACAATGGTACTAGACAATCAAAATTCCGAGGTTTTCATAGTTTTTGTGTTTCACGGTTTGCAAGCTACGGGGAAGAAAATGATTCCTCCATTATCAAAGGGTTGAGTCATTGCTTAAACTCTTTGCGTGGGCAAAAAAGCCCTTGAAAATGGTGTGGACAGAGCCTTGTAGCGTTGCCTAGGAACAATAGGAAAGCGTTTGAATTTGATGCGGTAGAGCCCTAAAGTGCCGCCTTCCCGCGACAATCGTGTTTCCATGTGCATTTCCATTTGCAGTGGCGATGCTCTAAGCAATTCAGCATGGTTCCCATTATAAAATCAATTTTTATTTTTGTTGAATCTTGTTGATAGTCAAAAGGAGATTCTAGATTCTCTTCAAATGCATTTTTTAGATACGATAAAAATTAATAAAGTATGAATTTTCAAAGTGTTGAAAATGGGTGTTTCTGAAATCAACCATAGACTCTCAGTGGAAGTACATTTTAGGCAAGACTCTGTAGTGGTCAATTTTAGATGGAAAGGGGTCAAAATTAGGATTAGTTACCTTGATGTAAGTAATGGCTTGAAATGAAAGATTGGAGCTTCCATGAAGGGTCCCCATCGGCTGAGCCTTCATAGGAGACAGGACTGGACAGGAATATTCTCATCTGCATCTTTCCACACTTGTGCAACACGAGTGTCTGCTTGAGTGTTCATCATAAAGGTAACAATGCATAAATGTGTGTAAATGTTATCATCACGGGCCCTGTTATCATCCATTTAAAGCTTACAACTTTCTTTACAATTGTATAATTCTCCTATTAGGGTAACAACATTTGTATTCTTGTTTTTTTTTATCAATCAGTTATATGATTGATTTCTCTTGACAAAAATGGGCTTTGTTGACGAGGGCAAAATACAAGAAAAATAGATATTTTTTGTTGCAATTTAACTGCGTATATGAGTTTATGATTCTTGCCAAGATGAAATCAATTTATCAATTACACTTGTAATTTTTAGAGCCTTTTTTGAGCTTTTCGCGTCTCTTTGCTTATATATATACTATTACTATTTATTCCCAATCTCAACAAATTTTTCATAAGAAAATATTTTTTTAAAGATAAAAGTATTACTTTGGATGAATGACAAATTGTTCAGATAAAACATTGCCATGGAGCACTTTGTTCATCATCTAAAATATGAAATTTGGAGTATTTTGTACGTTCAAATACTTTCCATCCTCATTGTAGAGGAATGCATACACACTCTTCAAAACAACCTTTGTGGTGATTCAGTTTTCTCCTAATTATGGTAGGATGTGCTCTAAAAGCAACCTCTAATACAAAAGAACATTTTTTGTCTTCAATTGTGTACATTTCGGGAGGTGGTCACTTTTAGTGAGCACTGCATTTCAACTTCAAAAATTCATAACTAATTCCACAAAGGCCCAAAAAATCAATGAAAGGCAACTCAATTTTAATGCCAATTCCATTTTTTCCTTCCCACTAAAAATTTACTGAAAATTGTTTCAAAGAGTTTTAGCTTCCCCTCCAAAATGCAATCATCTCTTAAAAAGGTCGCTCCAACAACAGACTACCTTACAACTAAAACAACAACTCTGATTAGCTGTCGTTCAACCCTCATCTTGCACAAAACGTGACAAAATCGACCCTAAAACAAAAACAAAAACGAATCAAGGAATCACACACCACACGTGTCAGGAATATTTTTTTCTCTCCTCCAACACCAAATCTCTCAGCCTCGAAGATAGATGTGCTTCCCCAGCCGATTCCAGTCTCCATGATTTCCCAAGCTCGCTCAGTCAATATGAAACCGATGATTGCGTACCGATTCAAAAATCTTTTGGAACCAGATGCCCTTGGAGTTTCTGACCGTACGGAACCACTGAGCAAGGGAGGAAAGCTTGCATGCATGCGTGCACAGGGGCGGGGAAATGACAAAATGTGTGTGGCACGTACATTTATTATTGATTGAGAGGGCTGTCTGTCAAGTGATGGCAAGGCATCCCGAGCACCGCGCGCACTTCGGCTCGAGGCAGGAGCAGCAGAGTGAAGGCCTCTTTCGGATGGATGCCCTGGTTTTTAAGTTAGGGTCACACCACTTTGGGATTTGCTTTGGAAGCTGCTTCAACTCTGGATCCCATGTGGCCTCGGGCCACTTCGGAAGGGTCCTGCTCTCTGCTTGCGCCCACCCACGTCAGCCCCCGCAGCAGCCACGGCGCTCTCGTACGTCCCTCCTCGCTTGCCCTTTATTGATCCGCGGGAAATGTTTTTACAGTACACTTGTCTTGCGGCGTCTTGGAGGGGGTGGGAGGGGGATTGGACGCAAGGCAGGCTGGGATTCCCAAGAGTGGGGGCGGTGGGTGGCAGGTAGGGGGGGGGGGACTGACAATGAAGGACATGTACGGCGCCAGTCGTGGATGCGATTTGCAACCTGCCTGTAAAAAACTTCAACTTATGAGGGCTGTACTTATGTCCATAGGAGGGAGGGGGGAAAAAAAGAAGTGATGTATCACAACATTATTTTTACCCTATGAGTGAGTCGCAGTAATATTCGTGAAGGAAAACTCATGATCCAGTATAATATCCAGCAGTGTTGGACGTGTCCTGCGCAAGACGATAAAACTCGTCTCACGAAGTGGGACCCAGCACGGTGGAAACGTAAGAATTTAACCCACTGAGAAAAAGTTGAAAATTTTTTTTTTCACACAATTTTTTTTTTTTTTTTTTTAAATTTTTAAATCGTATTTGTAATCAAAGACCCAAATTAGCTAGGAGAGGTCTAGAGCATACAAAATAGGGGATAAGATTTTACTTTTATCCCCAAGAACTTGCATTGTCACCCTTCTGGTCCCACTTCGCGGGACAGGTTTAGCGTCCTATGATTTGTACAATCATTACCAAGAGGGGGAATATTTTGTCATTGGTAGATATTGGAAATTGAACTATTCTTGTTTTCCTTGTTGATCTTTCATATTGGGTTACGAGGAGTATCTAATTGAGTTTGTACTCTTACCAGTGTTATTGTTTACGTAATTGGGAAGTAAGTAAAAAAAAACAGATCACAAAATATGTTATTTTAGTGTATTTTGGAAAGTTGTTGCTCCTTGCTCTAAATCTGAAATTTCTTCACAAAAATGATATTTTTTGAGTTTGAGCCCAACAATCAAAACAGAGGTCATCTAGTCTAGTTTCTACTCCAATTTGAATTTTGAATTTTTTTATAATATTAAATATTTTATTGCAATTTGAACTTATGATGTATTTTCAATGTCTATGGAATTCTATTTAAAGAGTGATATGGAAATTAAGTTTACACTATGACGTTTGTCCATTGTAATATGCACACATGGTAAAATTTTCAGATTTTTTGAAATAATTTTCTATTTGATGTGATTTTTCTTCACTTCTTCTTCAAAAATTCTCAAAAAAATCTATTTTCCACGAAATAAACAATTTTTTTGTGAAGTAAAGAAGACATATAATTTCATCTCTAAAAAATAAATATAGTTTTTTTCTATACATATCTAGTTGCAAAATGGCAGCAAATTGAGTGATGGGCAATGAGGCTTGAAATCAATGGTCATGGATCTGTCATTTAGGGGTTAAGTCCATGTACCCATTGATTCACCATAGAGTTTCTTTAAAGTGTCCTCCAAATTACCTTGAAATTGTCCCCATGCTTAACTATGGTTGGTGGGTGTTGATTTTTTTAGATTTCCATGTCAAAATCAAGGCAATTTTATTAGAATGTTCTTTAGATTCTCTACAATAGAGAGCTCTCGTTTGAAAGTTCACAAAAAATAGATGCCTTATCCAAATTTTATTTTATTTTAATTCCTGATTTTTAATTGCCAATACTGCAAAAATGTTTTTTCTAGCAAAGAGTGCCTGTAACTATGTTGAATTGCTTAAATGCAAAGGAATGGGTGCTTCTACCTTATATGGAGTACATGATATGGTACTTGTCTCTTAGAATACAAATGATGTACTAAAATATGGCAAGACATATTCTACACCTTTGGATTAATGATTATGAAATTAGAATCTTCCAATTAAATGTCATTTTAATATCTAAACATTATCATGCTCAAACACAACACCTTCCACATAGAATAAATAGATGATTGTTTTAAAAAAATTCAGACATGTAAGTGGTACAACAATTTTCCAAATTGGAACTGCCATGTGTCATTGAACCTAGATTAGCATGGATACAATCTTTCGTCATTGATGTATCTCTCATTTCATGTATCTACCATATCAAACACAAAAAAAATCTCGTTGCCCTCTAAATTGGACTTCTTAGACCTTTGAGGGTTAATGCACCCAATATGGTATAAAAGCTCACATAAAAAGAAGACCGGGAGTGGGCTTGAGAAAGAATTTGACCATGCCATCACAAAACAATAGAGGTGATAGTTTAGTTGTAGGCCTCTTTGGTTTAAATTATCCTTAATTGCATGGAACCAAATAACCCTATGCTTCATTGTTGGACATTGTTGAGAATATTTTTGAAATAATTGGAAGACTATTCCTTTGGACATAATTATGTGTAGGTTTTAACAAAACTATTAAAGCAGTGGAAAATACTAGTGAGAAGAATTATGGATAAACATCAAATGGTAGGGAGAGAATGGAAGAGCATTGTTGGAGACAAAAATATATATTTGAGAAAAAATTTGGATCTATATGCACGATAAAAAAAACTTCTTGTGGATGAACTTTGAGTACTTTTACTTTAAATTGGTAATCCATATTGTGAGGAATTCCGATTTATTATTATGCCATGAATAGGTTAGAATAAAGTTATTATTAGTTATAGTCTATTGAAATTAGAATTTAAAGAGTAAGACAAAGCACAATTTCTAAAGATTGAAAGTTCATCTGTAGTTTTATTCATCTAAGAAATATTATTTTGAAATTCATAAATTATTCATACAATATAAAAATAATATTGTATATGTCTTACCTAGCTAAATAATCCTTTCACAATATCTTAAATTTTCTAATAATAGAAAAATCAAAACAATTGAAAATCATGAGAACCAATTTCAATCTTAGATCAATAAAATTAATTTTAATTGGTAAATTTTGAAAATGTATAATCACACAAAATTATTCAATGAAAAAAAAATTCTTCTTAATAAGACGTTAGTGTTAAGTACATTCACACTCCATCAACTTTAATAACTTTTCTTTTACCTTTATTGGACTTTATAGAAGTTTAATAATCTCTCAATGATACATATATCCACCTAATATTGTAGGGGACTCCTATAATATTTGTGTGTCTACCTGAAATCTTTAATTGACTCTTTTAAACTAGATATGCAACTTCTTGAAGCCTCATATTAACCCCAAGGATTTCTTAGTGCTTCCTAAAGACTCTTAGTTCTCTTTAAAGAAATTGCAAGATATAGTAAAAGTATATATTGAAGACAAAATGAAAAAAACTGTAATGACAAGTTTTGGAGTATTGTTATTAAATTATGTATTACATTATTAAGGTACACCTTTGAGTTCTTTGTGTTACATACTCTTGTCTTCTTAGATAGTTGTTGGATTTATTGGAAAGGTTGATAGGTATTGCATACTCATTGTTTTTCCATTTAAGGTAGTTGTGAGATTTATTGGTCAATATATATTGGACACTTTTGTTCTTGTGTGACATTTGATTATTGGATCCTTGGCAATTAAAGCAAATTTTATGTAGTTGTTGGAGGTTGAAAATTCAAAAAGCTAGTCAATTGGAAAAGACAAATGTCATATTAGACAAGTCTATAGTGAAAGAACATTTGATACTAGTTTAAATGACCTTCTTCACTACACAAATTTATTGTGTTAGTACATGTGACATTCATTATTTGTAATGTATAAGGGCTTTTATGCTCTTCACTCTGACAATGACAACTAACTAAAGTTTTTGGTCTTTGGAGATTCTAAAGACTGAAAATTTCAATATCTTGTCACAAAAATATTAGAATGTAGAAATAACTTCTCATCATTGAAGCCAAATATATCACAAAATATTTCAATTTTTTTACCTTTAATTTGTAATTTTTGGATCTATTTTTAAGCAATAAATCCAAATTCATAATGGATCAAAGGGCAAATAAAAAGTATTTAAATAGAACATGATCTAAAGAATCATGGACATGTAACACTTGAAACAAATACTTTCTTCATGCTACATCAAATTACATTCTAAGTATGGAAAGGCACCAATCCAATCATAACAATGAATGTAAACTTCAAATAGTTGAAAGGAAAGATTAAAGTGATGACTTTTGTGGCTTCAAATCGTAATCTTTAATTGTGCAGCATCAATTGAAAGTGTGTACCTTAGCCTCATAAATGAACCATATATACATTAACATATGAATCAATTCAGACTTTTAGGTCATCATTGGAATTTAATATTGCATTAGGTTGAAATATTATTATAGTGTCTTAATCTTTTAGCCTTAGAGCGCTTTAGTGACATGATCTTGTCTCTCAAAATTTGAAGATTTTTTGGTTTGACCTATTATAATGTTTCAACAATACAGTAAAAGAACGTGTCCCTTTTCCTTGAGCTCTTGGCTTATCTCCACTACTAATCGGTATGGTCAATTTATGTGGATCTCTTGTTAGTTAATAGTTTGATTGGAATGAGTTCATAAGGGTCTATATTTTAGTAAACACGCACTGGGCTCTTGGGGGGTCCAAATGGATAGACCAAGGGATAGTCCAAATTTCCAAAATTGTGAAGATAGTTGTGTCCAAATGGATAGACCAAGGCATAGTATGATACATGCAATTATTGCCTCTTTTGAAGTGACAGTGATAGTGATAGTGTAAAACTATGTACAAGCCTAATAGTAGGGAAGCCAGGGAATAATTTTTGTATACGTGGCATGTAGCCATTGGACAGAAATCATTTCCAATTTCCTACATTGAAACACTCAATCTCTGAAATTTACTTCCTATCCTTTCTTCTTGCAGCAAAAGAAGAAATTACATTAAAAATTTCAATTCCACAAAATAAAAAACCCGATTTAGTGAGACATTATAAATTACTCTTCATAATCCCACAAACATTGCTTTAGACACCCTACTACAGTACTAGAATCAAAGCACAATAAACATGTACTAGCCAACACTTCCATCTTCAAAGTGCAAGTGTTTTTCTTAAATGCAAGTTATCAATCATACTTCTTTGTATTTTCAAAAGAAAATGTCTTCTTTGTGTTTTCAAATGCAAGTGTCTTCTTTGAGACCTGTCTGTTTGTCAAGTATCAAATTTTGGCCACAAAGAATTCCTTAACCCCTTGAAGACCGTTGTCCCTTTGGAGGACAAATGGGATTTTGGGCAGGTACCTACGGGCTGAATTTTTGTCGTGCTTTTTTGAAACTTTTTGAAGATAGAAAAACTGATAAGCTTTGTGCGAATATAATTTTTTTCACAATTGGTGCCCGGGAACAATAGTTATGACCAAATAAGCTCAAAACAAGGGATGGGGGGCAGCCTGGGCAACAAAAACAAATCTGCAAAAATTTGAATTTTTTTTTTAATATTTTTTTTCTCATATAATATATATTTTCTCTATTTGTAAATCTTTTATTCATTTCATTTGGATTTGTTATGAGAAAGTTATGGACATTCTTCTTTTTCGGGCATTTTGAGCATCTTCTTGAAAAAAATAACTTCTAGGATTCATATTTGAATGCAATTTTTCAAATTTTTCAATTTTTTTTTGTTTTGCATGGTTTAGTTTACTTGCAAGAACAATCTCACCACTGGGATTAGTGCATTTTAATTCCATCTGAAATATATGAATATTTTAGGTTTTCCTTCAATCTTGTACCTACTTCTACTTAATATTTTTTTTAAGAATGACAATTAAGTTTTTTTGAACTTTTTTTTTTTCCTAGTCTCTCAATTCAATTCTCTACTATAAAGATTTAAAGCTCAAAATGCTGTAGTGCAAAATTTTAAAGTAAAAATGTTTAAAAGTCAAAAAATCTAGTCCCGCAATGTACTGAAAAACTTGTTTTTTTCACTTTAAATGCAGATATCTTGCAATCTTTGTGGTCAATTTTTTCTTAAAGAATTCCACACATCTTATACTAGTTAGGTGTAAGATCCTACAATTAGATGTGCAAAAAAACATTTTTCAAATTTTTTACTCTTTGCTATAGAAATGGCAGTTTTGAGTGTTTTTTTGCAGAAAAAAAGCCTTGGGCCTATAGAGGTTAAAGAGTCTAGTTGACATTCTATTTTAGAATTGCAACAATTTTAAATTGTGCATCCAATCAGGCATTCTACTTAATAGTGAAAATTATGTAGAGTGGAAAACAATGTTTGATGGAATTTGTGTCAATTGAGATACTCAAGCTTTGATTTTGGAACTTTTGCATGTGAAGCCTTCAATCTACACATGTTGTTAATTTAACATTCATAGATAGGAAAATTAATTGAAGCAACTCCACTACTAACGTTTCAATCAATTATCATTAATTAACTTATCTATGATAATTTCTTTTAGACATTGGTAGTGTAAGTGATAAGTTGATGTAATTATATAAGTCACAAAGTTTGGATATCCAAACAAAAAGCATCATATCAAGATAACCGTCGAGTGACTTTGCATCTACGTCAAAGTAACTGCAATTTGTCAAATTTCAAGCTCTTCATAAAGAATATCAAAATCAACTTCAGAAATCATATACAAATTGTAATTTTACATTGCCGCACATTGCTACACTTAATCTAAACAATGTCACGGTTGTTGACTATCTTCTCCACGAACTTCTTCAACAACATCCTCACAATATGAGCGGATTTCAATACAATTACTATGACTCTCATTTGCAATTTTGAAAGGCAGGCAAGCATACCCTCATTTACTAAAAGTTTTTTTAAGTCAAATTGCACACCAATAGGAATTATTATTTTCTTTTTGAATCACACAACTATTGATTTTTTTAGAGAGGGGGGTTTAAAGTGGGGTTGCATGTCTCTTCTTAGAAGACAATTTATAAAATATTTTATATCATGAAAATAATAATTTAATGATGATTCTCAAATAATATTTATGAAATATCATTCATAAATCTTGTCCATGTAGTTAGGTCAACTAGTTTTTAATAAAATTTTCAATAAAACACAAACCAATGTTTTTCAATAAAATTTAAAGCCAAAAATTTAAAATCCCTTCTAAAATCAATTGTAGATAGAATATTTGCAATTTTCACAATATTTTTGTTCCTATAAGTTCAAAATATGATGTTCTATTCACACTGATTTTTGAAGATTTTTATCTTATTTTTTTATTCAAGTCATTTTTGAAGGGTCATTTTCTAAACTTGAAAAGTTACCTTTTGAGGCTAGACTTCCCAATAACCTTTGAATTATACAATATTTGTGAAGCAATGTCTTCAAAATCTATACTCTACAAGTGTTAAAGAACTAACACAAAAATCTTCCAAAAAAAGGATGGGTAAAAAAATGGAATTTCTATGTGCTTGGGATGTGTTTATATTCATCCATTGTTCAAAATTTTGAGCATTTGGTTCTTAAAGGGTTAATTTCTACAAATTTAAATAAAATTTGAAGTAAATCTAATTTCGTTCCCTCCCTAAAAGGAAAAGAAGGTATGTTACTGAATAAAATATAATTTTCTTCATGTACCCAAAAGACACTCCACTATGCTAAATCATGCTGTTTTTATGTTTGTAATATATTATTAAGAGAGTCACGAATAACAGCACATTCACTGACCCACCAATCCCCGAATGTCTGACTAGTACATACTCTATCTGCTACTGTATAAGTGTGATATTCTTGCATATTGTATATGATTAGAGTTATTCGTAAAGTAAACCCGAGTTTAGAGGTAAAACTGGGGTTTGAAGCCCTGCTTTATGTAGAAAAGCAGGTGAAAAAGTAAAAAGCTCGCGCAATCAACACTAGCAGAACAAAACTTGGGACCAAACTTTCTTTCGCATCGAAATGGTACCTAAAAAAGTTTGGACCTGAGTTTACCTGTCACAGAAATTGTACATTGACAGTTTGTGAGAATGGAGGGTGGAGAGGTTGTTTTTATAATGAAATCCACTGTTCTTTATGAACTCTCAAAGGATATGGGTTTATTTTAAGATTGAGCTCCTCCAAGCTCTTACAAGTTACTTACAACTCCAACCATTTACATATCCCATATGGGTTGCTTTACCTCCTTTCACCAATTTGTATAAGAGCTTGTTTAAAACTGGGTATCAAACTAGGGATGACTTTACGAATAACTCTATTGTATTGAGAGACTTTTCAATTTTAATTTCGAAAAGTCCAAGTTTTGATAAGTTCTATCAATTTTAAAACAATTATAACCATGCAAATTTAATCCCTAAAGAATCAGCATCTCTTTACCCCCTAAAGGACTAGCCTGCAGAATTTGGCAACAAAAAAAAATTGGACAGGTACATGTGGCCAGAGATTTACAAGTTTGAGGCTGAAATTTTAATAGAAGTTGTGGACGAGGAGTACCTTTCATTTGAACTAAATTTTATGACATTTGGAAATACGAGTCAAAAGTTATGGCCTAATATGTTACTTTTTTTCTTAGCCGGGCAGTTAGGGCAGATCAGAAAAAATCACTTTTTTCAGAAACAAAAATTTGAAACTGGTTTTCCAGAGCTATCTTTACATGGAAAGCTTTTAATCATTCCATTTTGACCAATGAGTCAAAAGTTATGAAGAGTTTTAGTTTGCGGGCAGTTTTGGAATCTCTACTCTAAAATAAACTTTGAAGTCTTTTATCTTACTCAATTTTCAATATTTTTTGAAAAAAATAAAATCATAGGATGTAGATTGTTTAATACAACATTTCAACCATTGGGATTGGCATTTTTCAATTTCATATCTAAATTCTTAACAATTTAGTATTTTGAATCATTCTCTACTTCATTCTACTTACTATTTTTTTCCTATATGTTGTACAATTCCAAATGATGTGAAAATTTTCAAGCATGTAGCCAACTTGTTTAGGAAAAGAATCCAAAGAAGCATCACCATTTTAGACATTTTTTCATAGAAAATTGAGCTTTTGAAGTGCAGCTGCCCGGTTTTTTGCAGGGGTCAAAAAACGATTTCAGTGATTTTGAATGCTTATATCTTGCAATCCACGTGGTGGAAGTTTCTGAAATTTTTACCACATATTCTCAAGTCAGCATAATACAAGATCCTACGGTTACATGAGTCAAAAAAAAAATTCAAAAATTTGGTACTTGTACTAAAAACAGCAGTTCTTAAGCGTTTTCAGTGAAAACATAGTCACGGAACTTTAGGGGTTAAGGGAATTTTGAAAGGTTTGGGTAGGTTCTTACGATCTCCATTTTTTCATGATTTTCTAAAAGCATTTTTTGAAGATAGAAGAAATCATTAGCTTTTTAGAATATAATTCTTATTTCAATCATTGTTTTGGAGCAAAAGTTATGCTACCCGAGGCTCAAAATGAAGGTTGTCGAGCAACCTCCTCCAAATTGTAAATTTGAAAATTTTATTTGACTAAAAAATATTTTTGTCTACATGAAAAGCCATGATTCATTTTATTTCCATCAATGGTGAGAACATTATGGAGAATCTTGTTTTTCGGGCAATTAGAAAACATCTTCCAAAAAAATAACTTATGATATCCATTTTTTAATCCAATTTTCAGAATTTCTTAGACAAAGGATCCATATGATTTACTTTTCATACTAGAACAATCTTATGGTTAAAATTAATGTGTATCGATTCCATCTTTGTTAAATCTTTTAACAATTTAATTTTCCTTCTATTTCATACCTACTTCTATTTTAAAATTGTTTTAAGATTGAAAATCAAAGGGTTCTTTTTGTGAATTTTTTCCACAAGACCCTCAACTTAATTATTCAACATACCAAAAAATTTAATTCAAAAATTATTTTTTGAAATTTTTAAGTTAAAAAGATTCAAAGTCTTAAAATTTGATTGGACAATGTTTAAGAAAAAATATTTTCATTACTTTAAATGCAAATATCTTGCAATCTGCGTAGTGAAAGTTGTTGAAACTTCTTCTACACAATCTCATACTAGTTAAGTTCAAGATCATATAGTTAGATATGCCAAAAAAAGAAGTTTTGAAAGTTTCGTACTTTGCAATTGAGAAGGTTGTTTTGAGCATTTTTTGCCAAAAAATAGGACTTGGTCCTTTAAGGGTTGAATTAGATGTAAGGATGATATAGGATAAGAAAATAGAGCAATATCACTTATAGATTGACAGGTTATAATTCTTAGGCTCATTTCTATGAGCCTGTAACATTTATTAAATCAAGATTTCTAGTGGACACCTTTGTACAAAACTTGAATAAGAAATTGATGAATAATATTTTGATGTTTAAAAGACTTTAAAGGATTTAGTACTAAAATAAAATCAAAATTTATAATTAGTTAAGATTTTATTTAACTTCAAAGTTTAGTCAACATTAAAATATGATACTTTGGATATTTAGGGATAACAAATAATAACCCATTCAATCATGAATAAAATAAAAACAAAATTTGCTAACTCTATAATGTTGGATGTGTGACTACTATATATACATGCATGAGATAAATTTAAAGTCATCAAATAGTCATCAAAATTTGATGTGCTACACTTTATAACGTCTTCAACTTTTTGATATTTGCATTCTTAACAAAGATTTTAAGCATGCTTTTTACAAATGATCTATATTTTCAATTTTGAAAAATATTGTAGATCTTGTTAAATTATTATAAATATTCATTATACAAAATTCATTGGTAATATATATTTTAATGTTTTATCCTTAAATTTTGTATAAATGGTTAAAACAATGAGATAGTCAACATGGCATAATGTGGACATTGAATGAGAACCTCAGGTGGTGCAAAAAAACTTTTGATCCTCACTTTTTAGGAACTAAAACTCTATTTAGGAAGAAGAAAATCTAATGTAATAAGATATCATGCAATCATGAGTTGTTATCATTCCAAAAAAATATAAGTTTATTAAAATTTCATATGCAATTTAAAGACCAAAGAGAGGTTGACTTTGAACTTTGAGGATTAACTCTAATGTCATAATTTTTTCAAGTTTTTCATTTCTTCTCATCTCTACATGAACTAATTCAAAATCTTATACAAAAATCATGAAAAATTGATTGTATGAGCTAGTAGTATCAATAAAGAAAGACAAAAGAAATTTATTCATCAAATTTGAAAGTACTCAAAATCTTATACAAAAATCATGAAAAATTGATTGTATGAGCTAGTAGTATCAATAAAGAAAGACAAAAGAAATTTATTCATCAAATTTGAAAGTACTCAGTCTATTTTATGTACCTTTTGCAATAATGAAGGACTTCTATACAAAGTTAAATTGATAAATAATTTTTGTTTTTTTGACTTTAATGATATTTAAACTTTTATGTGAGTAGACAGAAATTACATTTAAGGAATGTCTTCGTCCAAGTGTCAAACTAAAGCAACCAAAAATTTGGCTTTCATTCAAATATATTGAAATTAGATTTTTGAAAGTCAAAACATTGTCTCCCCCACTTTTCATAGAACTCTACTTGTGAACTTTTTTCTCCACTATTTAGAATTTTAAAGAATTGTTTGTCTTTTTTGCAAAATTTGGTTGAATTACATGCTTGAAGTTATATACTTGGAAGTTCACCATAATTCTAGGCTAAAAAGTGACCAGTGAATAGCTTTCAAGATTATTATAAAATGAAGAATACACCTATGGGTTCAAACATTGGACAAAGTATTTTGGTGAAACGTCTCAATTTTCAGGGTTAAGCTCTTAAAAACATTCACCACCTCTCTATAAGGGGTTAAAAAGGAAAAAGAAACATACGTAAAAGAAAAGCCCGTCCAAACTGATCCAGTCGTGCTTGCCTGGTAAGCTACGCCATGGCCACAGGCCTCGGACGCCATAGCCGGCCATAGCCAATTCAAGCCCTGCCCTGCGCAAGTCAAGTGCAGTTTCCTTCCTCGGTGCCTTGGCTTTCTTCATCCTCCTCCTCCTCGTCAGTCCCGCAAGAGCCTTCTCGTTCTCGACCTCGACGTCGGGACCACGGCGTGTTTTCGTCGTCCCTACCACACGGGGGCTCTTGTGGAGCAATCCTCGAAGCTCTTCTGGCCCCAGGGCGCTTCCGATTTGGCTGGCGCCGGCGCTTCTTGCTATTTATTCCACTCGCGGTGCTTCCTCAGTGAGCAGTCGACGGTCGGCGACGGCTGCGGCCCCCGTTTCCCCCGGACTTCGCTTTTCCTACTTTAATTATTGATTTCGACGATTGTAGTGGAGTCCGCTCAATTGGTCATCCATCAGCAACCTCTTCCGTCCTGTTGTGTGTGATGATCTCCAATTTTACCCTACTCTGCGGGTGGATATGGCATGGCGGCTTGGAGAGTAGGGTTGGGTGATTGGAGGAAGAGCGAAGGAGGTTCTTTTGGAATCGGAAACATGTGGACTGTGCCGGGTCAGGGATTTCGGAGGGTGCTGAAGGGGTGATCGATCCTCGGGTTCGGCTTCTGGAGAGGACATAGTGTCCGCCTTGTTGGCTCCGAGGGCTGTGCGCTGGAGCGTGTCTAATTGTGAGCTTTCTCTGGTGAGTTTCTTTTCTTGATTTGCTTTCGGTCTGGTAGAGTTGCATACGAAGTGGACAGGTGCATGGGGCAAGGAAAATCTTCTCGTTGACCTTCGTCCCTTGCTCGTGCTCAATTAGGAACAGTTGACCTTTTCTTTAATTGTAGGAAGCTTCTTGGTGTGTAATTTGTGCAGCTAATCTTCCGGTAGATTAGCGTTAAGCGCATCGTTTCAATTTCAATTTCAGCGCATCGTTCTGCTGTGGCAGCCCGCGATGGTAGTTATTGTGGCCGTTTTTTAGTTTCGTGGATTGGAGTTCTGAGGGTTAGAACCGAGAGTATGAAGGAAAGGGGTCTTTTCTGGAGAGAGTGGAGCCCTTCAGGTTTTTTAGGTTTTTAAGGCGGGAGATTCCTACCGGCAATTGGGGGTGTAGCATGATCGAGAGTATCGCCGTCCATCTTGATGTAATTCTCTTAAGCTGCCGCACAAGGGAATCTCACGTTATGTTGAATTGTTGTACACTTTGGTACGTGTCCTTCTCGTGAAGGACAAGTGTCCTACTGTTCGCCGCGAAGTGGCAGTTTCAGCCCCACTTTATGTACGCCCTGTAAATGATTGGTCCTTTTTAAATATCAAGCGGGTTCCTTCTGTCATTAGAGTCTGCGCAGCTTTGATTTCATGTATTGCGTTTCACAGACTGTGTACACGCGCAAGTCATTGGCAGGCTTATTGATTTCTACGGCGGACTTGTGCGGAAGCAATGGCTTCCTGAGAGTGAGGTGGTAGGCACCTTCGTGGCTTGGAATAATGACCGAAAGGTCGAGGATTTGATGCTTTTGCTTGAGTGCGAGCAGCATTTGGGAGGCGGAGCCGCAGATTGTGAAGTATTGTTCCAGTATGAATAGCCAACGTATTGTTTCCGATCATTTGGGATTCGGCCTACATGGTTCAGATTTAGATTCCGGTAAGGATGAGTGTCTTATCAATTACCCCGTGCCCAGCAGCCCAAGCGGCAATGAGTAAAGTTTGGAATCTCTAGGCAGCCACAGCAGTCCTGTTTAGGCCCATCACTGTTGGTTTAGATTTATCCCAAGACGTGGTGCATTTGTTGGCGTTCTGAATGCTGTGATTGGCATGGGAATCGTCAGCTTGACTTCTGGGCTTCCTCCTTCCCTTGGTTATTTGGTTGGATACGAGTTGCTCGGAATCGACAGAGGAGTTTAAGAGTGATGATGCTTGCAGTTTGTGCTGATTTCTCAATCGTGTCGCCTAGATTCCTTGAGTGAAGCAGTGGGATCGAAAAACATTGCTACTTTTTTTATTTTTTGATATACTTGTTTCACGATCGATAACATTCAACAGGTTTTGCCAATTCAGCCTTCATAGGTCTGAGAAGCATTAGTTAGTGATTGCGATCCACTGTTTCTTCTGTACTTCGTATAAACTGCCCCTTTTGGAAGCTGTGGTCGAGTTTCTAAGGTGATAGCTTGTAATTGATATTGTTCAGGTTATAGATTGCCTTTCTGGGAGCCTGAGAGAGCTGAATTAGTTTGAAAGGAGTATATACTTATTTAGTGAAACTGGGAGACCACCTTTCAGATTTTGTTTCTGGATTTCCGTCTTGTGCTTTTCGTTAACACGGTGTTCTACACTCTTTCTGATGTTTGCAAATAGTGGATCTGAACATCTTGTGTTCGCGGAGTGCAGATCCGGGTCGACAAATTGACCATAATTGGCTGCCAATTCTAGGCCCTTGACTAAATTGAATCCCTGGGTTGCTGGACAAGAAACTTAGATGAAGTGTTCCTCACAGTTTAGGAAACCCAGAAATGTGCTATGTGGGAATTTGTGAATGGCGCTTTTGGAGGAAGTTATTGATGGGAGAGGCAATGGGTGTTTTCAGCGATGGAGGCTAACGGAGAGCCATTTGATTCTGGAGGTATAGAAGGTGGTCACTTGAAAGAAGCAAGCTGAGATGCTGATGAAGTTATGAACAGAATGAACTGCTAGAACTCTGCGACGATCAAGTGAAAAGATGCTCGGGTGGTTCATGAAAATGGTGATGTCATGTTGGCGTCCAGCAAAGAAGCATTCGCAAGCGCAAGATGGGACAGATCGTCAAGACCCATTGCTTTGGGGCAAGGATCTTTCTCCCCATACCGTCGGGGAGTTCTCTTACTCCGTTGTTCAGGCGAATGCCATTCTGGAAGATATGAGTCAAGTGGAGACTGGCTCTTTCGGCACCTTTGTGGGCGTGTATGACGGTCACGGTGGCCCTGAAGCTGCTCGTAGCGTGAATGATTGTTTGTACAATTTCGTTCAGAAGAATGTCGCCGAACAAGGGGGTATGTCCAGTGACGTTCTCTGCAAATCGTTTAAGGAAGCGGAAGATCGATTTTTCGATGTCGTCCAGAAGGCCTGGCCGACCAAACCTCAACTTGCTGCTGTCGGCTCTTGTTGTTTGGTCGGTGTCGTGTGCAGTTCCAAACTGTATATCGCCAATGTGGGCGATTCCCGCGCCGTTTTGGGTAGTTTCAGCCGTGACACTGGCAGTGTGGTTTCTCGCCAAATCTCCGAAGAGCACAATGCGAGTTTCGAGTCGGTTCGGAATGAGTTGTATGCGAAGCATGAAGACGATCCGCAGATCGTGGTTTTGAAACATGGCGTGTGGCGTGTGAAAGGTCTGATTCAAGTTTCCCGTTCCATCGGTGATTTCTATCTGAAGAATGCTGAGTTCAACCGACCCCCTCTTATTGCTCGTTTTCGTCTTCCTGAGCCTCTGAAGAGACCTGTGATGAGTGCGGAGCCGGCGTGCAATGTCATCAGCCTTAGTCCGCAAGATGAATTCGTGATCTTTGCGTCGGATGGTCTTTGGGAGCATTTGAGCAACAAAGAGGCCGTGGACATTGTGTACAGTCATCCTCGTGCTGGGATCGCGCGTCGTCTCGTGAAATCCGCTCTTCAAGAAGCTGCGAAGAAGCGTGAGATGCGTTACTCTGATCTGAAGGGCATTGAGCGTGGGATCCGGCGTCATTTTCACGATGATATCACTGTGGTGGTTGTGTATTTGGACCCGAAGTTGACCAACCGAGTTAGTACTCCTTCTAGTCACACTTCTGCAAAATGTCCCGTGGACATGCCTCGAGGTGGCTAGCTTAGCTGAGCATGGACAGGTGTTGGTACCTTTTCACTGGGATCACCTGCCTCGATCAAGCTTGGTACTTGGTGATGGTCAGCAGCCTTCGGACTGTTCGATTGTTCCCTGCCATCTGAAAGAATGCGTTTTAGTATCATTACGATATCCCTGGGAGTCCCCTGTGTTGGTCTGGTTTGTTCCCTGGAAGAGCGCTCAATTGCGCGAGGTGCAACCAGCGTCCCGGTGAGGCGTTCCCGCTGCTTCGAGTGTGGATGTGGTTTCTCCTCAGCTGAAGCGAATAAGATCAGGAGCTACGAGGGAGGCCTCCGTTCCCGTCTCCTTCTATTCTAAGTGTCTGCCTGCATCTTTGGATGTGCCTTGAAGGTAATTTTGCAGATATAGGCCCGCGTTTGCCTGATCATTGGTCGAATCGATTAAGTTCCAGCTGCATCGTCGGTGTAGTCACCAAGGCCCTGAGTTTTTTTCTTTTTCCTTTTTTCTCAGTTATGTTCCCCACACGGTTTCCCTGTATGTGTATTTCAGTTAGGAGCAGTGGCTTTTAGTTTTTTCGCTGCATCGGGAGCAGCACCCTGTATGGTTGGTTAGTTGGACCTGCGATCTTCGGACTTGGACGTGTGGACAGCCTTCTCCTCTTTTACGAATTCCGCGTCTGCTATTGTCCTTTGGGTCAATGCCAGCCGCAGAGCAGTTCCCAAGTCCTGTGTGTTGATGTTGGATCACATGGGTTGAAGTATGTTTTGACTTGGTCCGTTGGGGGATTGCCGTCTTCGTTCGTGTCTGGGCTTTTTCTGCGAATTGAATATTTTGTGTCCTGGAATGGGTGGATCTCTTCCTGCTAATATTCCAGTTCAGCTTGTATGGTGGTCCACTTTGTGCCGTCGAATAGGGTCTTTGACTCTTGTTATGCCTGTACGTCTGCCTCTGAAGTTTTTTTTTTGTTATTCCTGCAGATCCATGTGGTTGAAGTTTGGATTTTGCTGAGAGTCCTCCCATCGTTTTTGAGATGTTTTGCTTTGGCTCTGTCCTTGGAAATCTCCAGAACGCTGTTGGATTGGCGGACTTATATTTGATTCCTTTACATATTTTACTCTAGAAGTGTACCTTCCCTATGTTTTTTTCCTCATCATGACAACTTTAAATGATTTGTTGGCATATGTCTGCACGTTGTTGTCGGTAATTGTGCCTGTCCGATAATTGGACACTTTGCATGTATGAGTGGACCTATCCTGTCTGAATGTCGGGTTATTTTGGAAATATTGCTCTGTATTTGAATTCAGATTACAAGATGGGGTGAGGAATTACCGCCAAACCGTTACCCGTCTAGTGCTCCGGTGACCATTTTTTGGGTATAGTGTTGGCAACACTAATTACGAAATGTCAACAATCATGTTAATGTTACTATCATTAAATGTCAACACACTATTTGTCAACTACTGGATACCAATTTTTTATAAATTTATATTTAGTGTTATCTATTTTTTCATCAAATTGCAATTAAAAACAACAAAATTTAAACTCTATAATAATGTTAACTCTAAATGTCAACTAATTGAAGTTTAGAGTGGATGGGGTGAAAGTGCAAGTAATATTATTTACAGCATAATAGTAAATACCATCATTTGTGTAGTGGTTTGGAAATGGGTTGTGAATCCTTATAGTTCATTGTATTGTGGGGGGACAAAATGGATTTTGGGTATGTTTGTGTAACTTCAAATTTTGAGGTGATTTTTTAAAACTTTTCTTAAGATACAGAAGCACACCTCTTATGACACCTCTCTGACACCTTATTTTGATTGGTATCAAAAGGAATAAAAGTCCAAAATAAGCCACAATAAGCTCAAAGTGGGGGAGATTGAAAAATGTAAGGCCATATTTCTTAAAAAGATTGTGGGCAACAATGAGTTTGAAATATTAAATAAATATTTTTTTTTCTCATAGATTCATATTTTTGCCATTTTCAGTCCAAAATGGTGGAGATTGGGTAGTAATGAAGATTTACAAAAACTTGAAATTAATGTTTTTTCTTCTCATAGATCATATTTTTATTACATAAAAGCTTTTATTCATTCCATTTGGATTAACCTAGTGATGTGAATCTATAGAATTTTTTGTTAGTGGGTTGCAATAATCTATTTTAAAGCTATCAATGATTAATTTTTTCCTTCAAACTTGTACTTATTTCTACTTAATAATTTTTTGAAGAATGAAAATCACGTTTTTTTTAAGAGTAATTATTTTTCTAAGAACTTCATTTCAAAAGTTCAGCGTAAATGTTATAAAGGTTCAAGCTTAAATAATTTGGTCATGGAAAGAACTCAAGAAACTTGTTACCTCACTTTAAACACAAATATCTTAAACACATTTGAAATTCCTTTCACACATTTTCATACTCATCTTGTGCAAAATCTCGTGGTATGCAAAAAATTCAATTCGCAAAAGAAATGCTCTTGCAATAGAAATGACAATTTTGAATGGTTTATAAAGAAAAAAGGACCTTGGGACTCAGAGCTTGATTAGATATGACAAGTGACTTGAAATAGGGAATGCTCTAATAAGATGATTAGTTGACCTAATTGAGACTCCTACATCACTATATATATCCTATCTAGATTTTAAACCCTAAATCTAAAGGATAATTGAAAAGAATGACTATCTAATCTTACCTAATCTTATTCATGTGGTATTAGTCTCATAAGACAAAAAAGACTATACATGATAAGAAGTTGAAGGTGTACATAGTGATGCAATTAGATGGGGTGGTGAGTGCAATTTGAGAGTTTATAAGATAAGTATATGTAATAGCACCCCCCCTCTAATTGCATCCTTTCTTTATTTTTGAACCTAAATCTAGAATAGTCATCCTTGTCAAATGAAATCTAGATTAGTTGTTCTTCTCTAATCAGTTTATGGCTTCTCAAAATTTATTCTACATTTTTTTAAAATGAATTTTTAATGTGATTTTTTCTCCAAGATCTATTGAGGTTCATTGCTAAGAGCCCTCAATACTACAAAAAGCCAAGATTGTAGTACATACCCTTGTACAAAATCTTGAACAGAATAATCATAATCAAAATTTTGATGCTAAAACTAGACTTCAAAAAAATACAAAATATAAACTATTAAAAATAGCAACTTGGTTAGGTGCTTTAGGCATTTAGGGGTTAAATAGAGATGGAATGTGCGTTGTTATGGTCACAATTAGAAACACTTACCTTACATGGCAAATATGGTCATGACATAAATTGGTTCTAATTAACCCCTAAAGGTTTTGTAAGTGCTTTAGAAGAAAGTAGTCAAAATAGGGATGCTTGGGCATTGAGAGTAATGGAGAGAAAATGACAATTTTTTTTCAACTTTGAATCGTAAGAGCTTGAACTTGCCTTCAGTATTTACCTACCTACCAATTTTCAAAAGTTAGTTTCTTGAAGTGAGTGAGATCCAAGGGGCCAAAGTTGGGAGTTTTTATTCTCACCGTACAAATTATGAGCAGCTTCACTTTGATGGCTAAATTCTACATGTATACAATTTCATTTTGATGGTTACTCTTTGGATTTGAATTCTCATATGAGTTAGGAACATGCTCCAAAAAATTCGAAGTCATTGATCTTGTAGAACATATACAAAATTGCATGATTGTAGACACAAGTTAGATAAAACTACTTTACATTGTCATTTTTTCCATGAATTTTTTTCTTATTCAAATAAGTTCCAATCAAAAATTTGAACAGTGGATACAATGATATTTACCCAATTGACAATAAGTAATTGAAATTCCAAAAATAATTTAAAACCTAAAATTTTTGGAAGCACAAAATGGGTCATAACCTTCTGTGGAAACTTGAAGTTCAATATAGCCTTCAAGTGTTGAGTTCTTGCTCTGAAGTCACGGGAGTGGCCTTTAGCAGCCTAACAATAATCAAATACTTAAAAAGGAGAGGATTGGTCTTACATTCGTTGATGAATAGGAGCTTGATTTAGAATACTGAGTCCAATGCTCCTCAACCTTTTGCCATTGCCCTGCTATCCATAGGTGAGAAAGTCAGGATGATTTATACCATGGCCTCCTACATGCCAGTTCATTGTCAATGGCCACTTGCTCGGCAAGATGAGTTGTCTATGTGCCCACCTACCAATTGTCCAATCCCTATCAATGCGTCCAATCCCCACCCAGTCAAGCTTGAGAAATTGTCTAGCAGTTGTAGCCCATGCCCTTATACTGGTTGGCACCTCCAATGGCCAATGCTTGGGCATTTTTGTCACACACATACACACACACACCGGCAAATGGCCTTGGAATGGCCTATTCTAAAAAGGTGTATAAATGAAATTTCTAAAAATTGAAGGTAAGCTTGACGTTTGTAATAGTAATCCCTCCAAAATAAAAATTTTGAGTAAGAAAAATTTACACAAAGACATAAAGCACATAGAAAGTTATGAAAATATTACATAACAGAATAAAACAAATAAATAAGCTATAGATACAAATATACAACAGTTGCATAATTCATTTAGAAGGTGTACGCGAAAACAAGAGATGTTGAGGAAAAGAATCTCCACATCTCTTGGTCCTCAACATCATGCTAGTTTTGATGTCAAAACTAGCATTTTAATGTTATGTTTGATGTCCAAAAAATTTGACGTCCAAATTTTAGACGTCAAAAAAACCACGGGTTTCTTATAGTGGAATAGAGACTTATTCTGGATGGATTGCTGCCTGTGCGGAGTTGCCTGCAAGGGTTGAGACTGCATTCGTCCTCCCCGCCCTTGGCCGTAAGTTGTGAACTCCTTCCATTTCCACTCCACTCTCACACAACTTCAGTGAATCGCAACGCGGGAAGAAGATTGTTTTCGAGACCGACAAGACAAGCCGCATGACTTCATCGGAGGACAACGAATGACTTTACCGGAGGACAAGGTCTTGCGCCACCCCTGACTTCATCGGAGGACACGTGGTGCTTCAGTCCTTTGGGACAGAGCGTACCGGGGAGTTCTTTGCTGGTATTAGAGTTTCTCAATACTGGTAATTCTCTTATTGCTGGTTCTTGTGTTAATGCACAATCATAGTATCTTGTACTGTTCTAAGGTGGTGATAAATTTTGTCCAAAATGTGGTAGTAGTTATGACCATGAAAACACGTCATTGATTCGATTAGGGTATTTCATGAAACTCCTAGACTGTTAAGCGTCTAAAAGTTCAAAAATGTTATTAGCTTCAGTAATCCATTTATAGAGTCACCTAAAACTATTTACTAAATTTTCATTTTCCAATGAAAAGTTCTATGTAATGGTCTCCCACAAAAATGTAGAATGCTTGATCATCCCTTAAGGACATACACAGAGAGAGTGCAACATACCCAACAAGAGTACATTCATGGATTTTGGCATTTCTGATGTACGGTTTAATTCTGAACCTCTTTCCTTTGATCTAAAGTAGTAGTTATTCGAAGGGTATGGGCTTTAAGGTCCGCCCATATTAAATCGAATAATGTTTGGGTAGTTTAGGATGTTACATTATGATAACTTGTACACATTAAATACTTGTGGATCATTGCACATTATAAAGACGCAACTTTATTCTTAGAAAAACGGCAAAGTAACTGTTTTTTTAATAGTAGCACATTAAATAGTATATTGCTTAATATGCATCCATAAGACGATGGATATTAGTGATGTAAGTTCCTTTATTGCTTGTGTATTTTAACACATAGCCCCCATGACTTGCCTTGTTTATCCCTTGAAATACATTTCAAGAGGTACCTGGTTGTCGAATGATTGGCTGGTAATAACTGACATTGTATTTAATTACTGTCAGTCATTTATTGTATTTATTTACTTAATTAATTAAGTTCCGACCATCACTGTGGTAACGGAAATTAAAGCCGACCATCCTAATTAGTAGCAGAGACATCCATTTTTCAATCGCAATGTTCTTCTTTGGAAGGTTGCCTTGTCATAGAATTTTGTCTTTATTATAAATGCTCCATTTATATTGTAATACATACAATGTGCTGAGAAGTTAATGTTGGAGGAGTCTATATTCTTAGTTTTTTAGGACGGCCGGAATTATCTTAACCTCATCATTTGTTACTTCTAGTGAGGTCATAAATTTAATGTTAATATCATTAAATATATTTTCGGCCGTAACAACAGAAATGTGTAATGAGGCGTTCCTAATATTGGTTACATAGAATTATAGGTGAACTATCGTCATCTTGATCTTCTAGTATGCAGGATTGAGTTTTTTGTGCTTACTGTGATTCTTCATGTGCCTCCCTGGATAATGAGTTTTTAGTAAATGTGTTTGAGAACCTCACATGGGGAGCGTGAGAGTGTTTGTTTCCATGCTGTGAATTGTTCTATTTAGCAATGTTAGAATTTTCGGACATGGTGATCATCAGGGGTGACGTTGATGGGGTTCCTATATTATTTCCACTGGACCTTGATGGTCTCGCTATAGTGTCTGCCTTTCAATTGGATATTAGATTTAACTTACATGCGGACTTTCTGCACGTCGATGAAGAAATATATGATGTAGAGACAAAGATCCTAACTCACACTATTGGTTAAGTACCTATTTTGGAAGGCGTGAATAGATTGTGGCACTTGAAAGTTGGGAGGTATAGGACGTTTGGGGTAACTAATTCTGATCGGTCGGAATCCACAGACTTTATGTTTGCACAACAATTTTCTTCTTCATCATTTCAGACGCCTCCTATGAAGGTTCCTAAAGTCAAGTCTGGTGTGTTCACAGTAATCCTTCTCAACAATGACTCTGACACTGAGAATATGGAACCAACTTTGAAACCATGGGCTCTTTCGTCTGATATTCTAGTCCTTAGTTCTAATTTGGGAGAGCAGACTGTTACTAAGATTCCTAGTACCAAAACCGCTTCTGTAGCATCGGTAGTTGATTGTTTGAAAGGACTTCGTGGATGGAAGGGATGTAGAAATGCTATGTCTAAAATAGATTACGACACAATTACGACCCGCAAAGTTACAGTGCTTCTTTCAAATTTCAATGGCGACATTATTTTTGAATTACCAGCCGTAGATTCAGTGGGGACTCCATCATATGCCAAACAAATGGTTGGTATGGATAAGAGGTATGGTGGTCATGTGTGGTTGAAAACGATTACTACAAATATAATAAACAGTCATGGCTTGTCGTTTCGTACCTCTGTATGTGTCTGTCATCTCAGATGCAAGAACGGGAATTGCAAGTACTTGGGTCGAGTGCAAAGAACAAATCCCATAAACGAATTGGAGTGGGAAGGCTTCTCTCCTAGCCCGCTTGATATTAAAGTTCCTCATCCAACCGGCTCAACGCTTGTTTGCAAGATTTGTAAAGAAGCACCAAGTTGTATATCTCATTGCAATGTGAGGGTGTATTACGTCTTGGGGAATCCGTTCATCACTCGTGCATTTGTTCATCTCAGCGATCATCAACATTTCGTCAAGGATGGTGAGCTTCGCAACATGAAGGAGAGGACTCGAAGCCTAATAGGAGAACAAATGGAGAAGACACCAATTGGCAAAAATTCAGCCATTGTCTTGGAGGCCACAAAAGAACTGTTAGGTGAACTTCTTCTACGTCCTGATGGAGAATTGCCCAAGACTTTGAATATTGAAGAACTCGTCCCTATCTTGGATAAATATAAGTATTCCAGTTCACCAAGTATTCGTAATGAGGTTGCTTCTTTCAAGTACCTGAGGAAGTTTGGAGTGATGGATAGCATAACAAAGTTACGGGGGGCAAGTACTTGGGGGTGATTGCATGAAACACTTGTACTATTTGTTGCGTTTTGCAATAGTACTCGTGATTTTTTTGGGAGTACTTTAAAATTCAAAAATCAATTTTAAAAAAATTCAAAAAATATGACTAATGTATGCAACTTTAAGATGAAGGTAACCACCAAAGGAAATTCATTAAAAAATTCTCTAAGTAGGAGAACTAAAAAAGTACCAAATCGCTAGAAAATGCATACTTTGATGTTTTAATTAGTAGAAAATAGGAAAAAACTTAAATAAAAAAAATAAAAATTGGCCATTTGTAAAAACTTTATGAAGATGGTCATTCACCAAAAAAACCACCAAAATAATTTTTTTCATGTTTTGAAATGCAAGTAGAAAGAGGCTCATTTTGTGAACTTCTACACCAAATAAAATTAAGTATTTTTAAAATTCCTTTGGACAATAGCTACAAGTCTACTAAAAGACCATCTCCACCAAATTTCAGCTCCAAATTCGTTTTTATGGGTACTAAATAGTACTAAACCCCCCCAAATTGGCATTTGTGACAAAATATCGGGGGCTATTATTAAATAGTAAAAAAAAATTTAAAAATTCCAAAAAATTACGCAAGGTGTATAATAGTTATAAGTACCTTGTCTATGAATTTGGAATCATTTGGAGTCAAAATGCAAAAGTTATGGCTAAAAAATTAATCAGCATGCAACATGTGACAGAAAATAGTACAAGTGTTTCGTGCAATCACCCAAGGGCATTTGTTCAAGAGAGCAAATTCCCAGGTCAAGGCTCTGACAAGGACAAGGTATTTGTCTTCAAGATGTCGGAAGTAGGTCTAGGCAGTGGAATAGACCTGGTCAAGCGCATGCAAAGTGGTGGTGATCTGCAGGATGCTTAGATGATGTTTGATCATGTAAAACAAGTAAAAGGATGGACTACCATGGCATGCCACATTTATGACAATGTATATTGTCGGGTAATGACCATTGCCATGTGCGACATGCAATCAGAAGACTGTTTTGCACAAGTCATATTTTGGACAAACCTAAATTCAGTTCTTCAAAGACATAGGGTCCCTAAAACTTAGTTCAAAGGTTTCATGGTAGATAGTGCCCAAGCAAATTGGAATGGGGTGCGGATTATCTACGGATCAGGTGACACTAGTGTACCCATGGAGAATCAAGAGCGGACTTGCCTTTTCTATTGGACCCAATCCATGGAGAAGCATACAAAGGCTGATATATGGACGGACTTACAAGATCAACACTGACTTCTATACAAACAATACAAGAATGCCATTTCAACTGAACAATCTGAAGAACGTTACCTTGCGATTAAAGTATGGTGGACATCATCCGGTGCCACAACTGAAGAAGGCCTACATCGTTTGGAATTTTGGCTCTCATTCTGACACTTTCGTTATCGACAATGGGGGGGATTCATGCAATTGGTAAGTCTACGCCTTCGGCAAGTCTTATTTGTATGTTTTGACAAGTGGCAAGTTAATTAGAGATGTTAGTCGTTTATACAAATTTGACTTGCACTTGATGTCTTTAGGATCTGTTTGACACGGAGAAGGCCAAAATGTCTTCGTGCAACCTCGCTGACAATAAGTGGCTTCAATAGTCGGGAAATCGTAGGAACGATTTATACATTGCCACAGTTGATGATTTTGTCAGAGCGTTTATGCAGATGGTAAGGTACTCTCTGTCACAATACCGAAACCTAATTTCCATATAGATAGGGTAGAATAGATGGAATAGATAGAAATTTTTAAACTTCTTTGGGTTAAGAAATGGTAGTTGTTTTCTGGAAGAGCTTACGTTTGGAATAAGCCCTTGTCTGGAAACTAGTTTCCGATCCGGCCAGGTTAGGGTTTCTGGAAATGAACCGGAACGCCGCCACCTACGGACTAGGGATCTGGCCTACGAGGCTAGGGGACGCGCCTCGGGAACGGAAACCTAATCATGTTCCAATCCGAGAACTGGCGGCGCTTTTTCTGCTATTTAAAGGCCACCATCGGCCCTTCTCTCTTCACTTGTTGTTTTGTTTCCAAAGCTTTTCACGCGCAGATAGTTGAGAGAAAGTCTGGTGAGAGTGCGTTTACAGATAGAGAGAGGTGAGGCCAGGTTAGAAAGTAGTTTACGGATTCCGAATGGCGGAAAGTAGTAATCCGCGAGTCGCAAGAGTGTCGGTCATCGCCCGGATGGTCTGTTCGGCGATACCGAATGACCCGGAGGTCCAAAAGGAGTTAGATGAGGATCTCCGACGGATGGGATGCGTGGGGCTGATAGAGAGACCCTGGAACCTCAAGAGAGATGAGCTGATTCAGGAGCTGATTGACAGAACAGCGAATCAGTACGAGCTGACTGTGAGAGGGCAGAGGAAGGGATGGATGGAAGACGTCTGGGCGGAGGTGTATCAATTCCGGAAATTTGGAGACGGTCTAGCTTCAAGGGCGGATAAGTTTGCAACAGGGAAATTCCGGAATCCACCGAACGCCAAGGAGGGCTATGCGATCTCGGATTGCATCAACGAACGACACCGGCGGGTATTGGAATTTATGATTCCGATACTCTATCCGGAAAAGCCAAGCCGGGTCACCGTGACAGTGGCCAACACAATCTTCGGGAGCATGGAGGGAAGGGCAGTGCATTGGGGGAGGAAAATCGCAACGGTGGTCACCAAATTGGCGGACCACGTCACCAAGGCCAAGTACAGCCCGATCTGCCCCTACTTGTTCCACCTATACCATCACGGAGATGTACTGACTCCGGACGAGACTCTCATCTACGAAACATGATGTGACATCCTGAAGTTCGGATTGATGGATGAGGTCCGGGAGGATGCTCCAGTTTCGGAAGAGGAAGAGGAGGAACTTGAGGAGGACCGGATCAGGCGGAGAGGAACCAAGAGGAAATCCACGGATCCGGGTTCAAGGGGGAAGGAGCCTGAGGTGGATCCGGTGGAGCCAAGCCAAGTTCCGGAGGAGAAAAGAACTTCCGGCAAGGAGTTCTTCGACGTCGGAGACCAGTGGATGGTATAGGCGCGACTCCTACATGTGAGGACGATCGCGTTCATCCAGGAGGTTGCGGACGAGCTGAAGGTTCCACCCGAGGAGATTATTGATGAGATCCGACGAAGGTCGGATTCGGATACGATCCGCCTGAAGGACGAGGAGATCCGGAATCTGGAGAAGACCCGGGACGAGTTCCAAGCTCGGACCAGTTGGGCGGAAGGGGAATGTTCCTTGGCGAGACGGAACGAGAAAGACGCCCTCAACATGGTCCGCAATTTACAGTCTCTCGTCACCCAACCGGCAGATCTGGTGAACAAGGCGGCCCTCTACGACGTACAGCTAGTAGCGGATGGGCACATCACCGGATCAAAGGTGGTGATGATCCTGATGGACTTCCAGACGAGGATGGAGAGGGTCTTGAAGGAGATGCAGGCGTTAGTGGCTCGGGTGGATCCGAAACAGGCGATGAATTTCTCGTCATTCTTGGATCTGTCGACCAATCCATATCTTTAGACTTCGGTGAAGCATTTGGGCGAGAGCTCCATCCGTTCAAAGCCGGAAGGACTAGGATCATTATTAAAATCCCACGAGATTCCACAGGGGTGGTTGGCGCAGCGGAGTCAGATCGGCACGAAGGTTCCGGCCCAGCAACAGAGTACTCCAACTCAGGCGGAAACACCAATTCAAGCGAGAACCCCTGCACCAGTATAGGGTAGAACTTCCGAATCCGTAAATCCAACACAGTCGATGGTGGATAACAACCTCATCAAGCGGATGGAGGCGGTGGCCAATCCAGCCCGGGCAAGCCCCCAAGATTTTGTGCATATGCGGGAGACGAATGCACCAGAAGGAGAAGTACTGAGGGAGAAAGGAACTCCCATCGACCTGGACGAGTTGGAGGATGTGAATGAGATCGTGGATTCGGACAAGGACAACTTCGAATCCGAATCCATGACGGAATCCGAATCCGAATCCGAATCCATGACAGAAACAGATGAAGACCTTCCGCCCCCGCCCAAGAAGATTCAGACCCACGCAGCGCTCCGGTCAACTCCTGTCAAGACCAATCCAAAGGAAGTTGCGAATCTAGGCGGAAGTAGTTCGAAGAAGACGCGTCGCGGGAAGTAGATAGGACGGATAGTTAGGATTTTGAGTTTTTTGTTTCCGGAACGGATTTTCCGTAAGTGTGGGCCCGTTTTCCAGATTTTTAGGGATAGTTTTGGTGCGTCGGGTATCTCGGAAGCGTCATTTGTTGGTCACCAGGATTTTTGGTCCCTTTTTCCCTTTTTGTGTTAGTTTTAAATGGTGGGCAGGTCTGTTGTCCATTCATTCCATCCTTATGCAATTTCAGTTTTTCATTTCACCTTCCTTACTTTGATCTGAGCCACTTAGTGGACTTTCCATGTTCTAAGTATTCTTTGAAGACTTGGGTGGTGTGTTTGTGTGCTTTGTGAGTTGTGAGGAACCGGGAAGGAGGAATCCGGATTCATGGCTGTTTTGATTTAGATCTTAGAAGAGGATCCTTGAAGAAGTTAGATCGGATTTGTGGGACTTGTGCATTTAGGATCTTTAAATTACTAGAACGGTAATCCGATTGGAGTAAAGAGGGTGAGGTTCCGGAATTATTCTTAGTTCCGTGCGGAGTTAAGCAGCCGCCAAGGGGAAAACCCCCACTTACCGGAAGATCTGCCAACTACAGTACCAACTATTTTTTCGTAGATTTTCTCTTGTGTCTAAATCGGATGATTGTGTATCTGTCGTTATAGTGGAGAGGAGGGACCGGATTCTGTGTGACCTGCTTCCCGGATAGGCCATCCGGAAAGCCGTGAGAAAACAAGAACCTACTTCGTAGCAACATTTAGATCTGTCGAGTGTCTTGGGTTGTTTTGTAGGTGTTAGAGTGTGTGACTGATAAGTGGTGGAGTCCCTGCCCCTTTAAAGAGTAAAAGCGGACCCCCTGAAGGTAAAACAGGGGTATAACAAACCAAAGAGTGATTATATCCGGATTTCGGAAGAGGACGGATCTGGATTAGAATCCGGAAAGAAGTAAGTTCCGGAAGAGGGAAAGAGGTTTTGTGTTCCCTTGGGGTGTTTGAGAGATAATCCGATTAAATCCAAATTCATAGCAACATAGTAGAGTCCCTGGGACGATTTTCCGTGTCATCTAACCACAATTGTGTGTTAAAGGTGCTTACACCTAGATTACGCGTACGACACTATCAGTACCTTAAAGGCGGAGATGCGGGGACGGGTCCCGAAAAGGAAAAACTGCTACTCCGAGTTGCCCAACGATCAGCTCAACAAAGCGGGAATCCGAAGGTGCTCACAGAAGCTATTTCAAGCCTTCCATCAGTTCAAGAATTTTTCAATAGGGAGCTTCATTTTGAAGATGAAGAAGTATTTGGATCACAAAAGAGGAAAGCAGACCAACCATTGGGATGCGAGTATGATTCACATAGACTGGATAAAGTGAACTTCTCTCATCCGTGAGTACAGACGAGATCGTAGAAGGCTTCCATAAGTGCTCTTTCTCTAAATCCAGTCGTAGAAGACATGTGCCCAACTGTGGAAGTAGACGTACCCTTGTTTATGGAAACTAGGCAAGAATTCTAGTGTCGTACTTCAGGTCTGTCTTTCCATGTATCATGTATCCAAGAGACCAACTGTGACGTCATGACCTTGCACATTGCAAGACTTCCTCAAACATCTGCAAAGGCATGTTTTGCCCTTTAAGCAAATACGAAGAAGAAATGCACAACAAGGATTGTCCAAAATAGCATCAGCACAGCCGCACCAACATATATAGGTATGATGGTGAATTACAAGAAAAATAAAAACGAGCGTATGGAGTTCTATTTTTGCAATGATGACATAGAATGTTGTGTGAAGGGGACGAAGCGCAAGTGGGTGTTGTCTAAAACCCCCATTCCTGACATTTGGCCTGTTAAAAGGGGCACCGTCTTGTCAAAGCAAGAGATTTTAGCCTTAGAATCTGCTGGCTTCAAACTTCCTCAACATGAAGTAATTTCACCTCGCAGATTGTTTGGGGGAGAGTCTGGAGTTGACTTGGTCAATGCTTATCCCATTCCATTGGTACCTGATGAACATCTTAAATTACGATTAAGAAAAACCATTGGTTGCAACCCGAAGGCACCTACAAGGAAGCATACAAACAATTCCGCTTCAGCTATGATATTGAATGCACAAATTCATAGAGTGACTATGGTTCCTCACTCTAGATTCGGATGCATAGTTTGTTTAACTTCTGAAGTAGAACCAAGGACTGAGCAATATATGCTTACGATTATGTCGTTTCCAGAGTGCATCTGTCCTTATTTCAAAGAGATGCAGACAAAGGCTTTAGGAAAGCGCGGTCAATGGTCAAACTGTAAGCACCTTTATTTCCTTCTTATCGTCATTTGTAACCTGTAATCCACAGTACATGGCTTCATTCATGCTTCCAGTTTTAGTTTCAATGAGGTGAAGCTAATACTTCTTAGTGGGATACTTAACCACTTAGACCCTAATTAGAGAGAAAGTGCTTATACAATCCCAAAGATCTTCATGTGGCCACAACTATTATTAATGAAGTAGTAGTGAGACTACAAGGGCTACTACTTGCATTATTTGAATCCAGTAGGAATAAAACCTCCTATCAAAATTATTTACTAGAGTTCTTTGTATTACTTTTGTAGATTCAGACATTCAGTTATGTATTCTCAATTAGCATTATATGAATTCCCACATTTGAGTTCACTACAACGCATAAGCAATGGAACTTTCTGAGTTTTGGCCTACAAGTGAAATGCTGCAATTATGTGTATATGTTTTATGATTCCGAACTGTACGACAAAGGAATGCATAGTAATAGGTTCATTAACTACGCAGCCACTTCAAAATATAACTTCTCTATAACATTGATCTATTGTCTTCCACGGTTACAAAGCACTGTTATTACGCGGTTATAGGTCCTAAATTTGCGGAACCCTCTTTTGTAAATGTAGTGTTGTCATTCTTGTAAAAGGCAATATTTTTTAGCAAATCCTTGTCATCAGTTAGTCATTTGGATTTTTATCAGTTAGTCATTCGGGTTTTTATCCATTTTCATGAGCGGGTTTCAATTTCTATGACGTTCTTCTATGAAGCTGTCCCATTTATTGGCTCCCACCTTTACCATCCAATTTTTCCATCCACTTCCATCTACTGTCATCCCCATCTCTCATCCACTTTTTTCATCTATTTTTTTCATCCACTTTCATCTGTTGTCCACCCCGTGCTTCATCCATTTCTATGTACATCCATTCTTTTTTTTCCATCCATTTCCATCAATTTTCATCATATTTTTTATTTGTGTTCATTCAACTTTATTTCCTAATTTTGTAGAATTTTTTTTCCTAATTAAAATCTGCCCTCTCCGCTCACCACTCCCTGCTCGCCGCTCCCTGCTCTCCGCTCATGCGCTAGCAACGGAGGTCCAGGCTCCAACCCACACAAACCGGTTGCACAGACTTGGACCCTCCCCTTGGGTGCCTATTCTAGAGAAAAAAACAGAACTGTTCATATCTTTCATAATGTTTAGTACCGGTAACATCTTGCTTTCTCGGAGTATAAAGTTACCTTGTTAATTTTGTGGATTGTTGCTTTCTTCACTGTTTTGGTTCACCCTACCTTATTCTTTTTTTCTTTGGCGAATATTCATTTCTTCAATCAACTACCTTTTTAATATTTGTTTTACATATAGTACTATATTAATGTTTCAAAATAATAATAAAAATTTTAATTTCTTTTAATTCATTGAAACTTTGAAATTCAAAAACTTTCACATCATAATGGGAAAAGTTCCGTTTTGGGCGGAAATAGAAAGCTTTAGACAAGAAAAAGTGCAATGGCTTTTTGGTGGTGTTTGGACTTGCCATGTGAAGTTGTTGCATTTCAAAAATAAAAATAATTTATTTCAATTTTATAATTTTAAATAAGGCATAACTAAATCCATATGGTTTTTCTACCTTCCTTGACTCAAAATAAAACTCTTCATACCTTTTACTTCATTATTTGGAATTCAATGATTCAATTCAAAAAATAAAAATAAAACTTATCAAAATGTTGGCTTCCATTTCAATAAGTTGATAAATACTAAAAAATATAAACAACTAAAATTTCAAATGATCTTTTAAATGAATTCTAAAGTGGTTGACAAGTGTTATCGAATTATATATTTAACTAGTATGCTAAAAAAATTTAGAAGAATATTGACATTGTTAATCGTAAATAATGGTGAGAATGTTCTAATAAACCATTAAAATTCTTTATTTTTATGTTCATTGAAATTTTTAGAATTGATATCATAAGAAGATTCCATACGTTTTTTCTATCTAGAATGCCTACAAAACAAAACTATTCACAACTTTTACCTCTTTATTTTTAATTTGATGGTTCAATTTTTTGAATAGGTATGAATCTATATAGTTTCAAAAAAATTATTAATTTATTTTTAGAATATATTTATATACTAACCTTTGAGATGTTCTAATTTAATTGCCTTCTTATTATTAGTGGTAGATTGTTAAAGACCTTGAAGCCAAAGGAGATGGTAACTTTAGATCCCATGTAGGTAATTCAATCGGCCTATAATTGCTGGAAAGGGTGCCTCCACGGCCAAACCTCTAGGCGCATGGCAAGCGCTTGGACCCTAGGGGGCCCTCCGGCCTAGAGGCCGGTTTGGAGCCTCCAATGCCTGGACCTCCAATGGCCCCATAGAGCTTGGCTCACAGTCCGAGGGGTGGACAGGATGGTCCGGCGAGCAGTTGGATGGTCGGAGGGGAAGGTCCAACGGTTTGAAGGGTGGTTGAATAGTCCGAGGAGCGGACGGGAAGAACCAACGGGCGGATAGGATTGTCGGACAAGCGGACAGGGGCTTTGACTCGGACAGTATGGCCGCTTGATCAATCGGACAGTCGGGATGTCCAATCAATCCGACGGCCAAGTTTGCTTCGGGAGGTCGTCCATCGCCGGACCTATGCTAGGTCTGGTTTCGGACGGGTATAACAGCGGATGGCCTTTTCCTTTCTTCCTCACTTGTTCTCTCCTTTAGAGGTTTCACATCCGTATTGGAAGTGATACTTTTGCTTCATTGTACTAGTTGTTCCTACATGGTGGAAAGTTGGGGTCAATTATTTTATATCACAAATCGACAATCATGAAGACTAAAGGTACTAGCGAGAGTACTATAGCGATGATTTCAGGAGATGACAACTATGGGAAGGCAAAACCAAAGGGGTCTACCCACGAGCTTCACTATGAGATTTTAGATGATCCAAATATCAAGGGAGAGAGCGGATGGAAGAAGGAGGAAGCAAATTATTGGACCTCCAAAATGTGCAGGAAATATGTGAAAAGGTACCACATCAACAAGTTGTGGCCTTGTGAGGCCCACGCTATTCACACACAAAATTTCAGTTGTAAGCCATCAAATTGCAACAATGGGCATTTTGTCCATCGATCGCTTGAGGTTTGGTGGGCTCTCTTTGGGGACTAATCAATGAGTAAGGGATACATAAACTACAGCGTGACTTCTATGGTGTATGTTGAGCTCGTATTGGCTCGGAAGGTGGACTGGGGCACATTTCCAACAACAGTTGGGGCTCAACTTTTGCTTAGAGAAGGGAAAAAAGATATTCCTGATTTGTATGATTCAAAGGCAAGTCCAAGTGAGCCACCAAAATCATAAAAGCGGCCAAAAGATCATTTATTGCAATTTAAAAAAGAGATTTCGGAGGTGAATCATATTGGATTACATTTGGGTTCTATGAAGATCTCAACTACAATGACAAATGCCGCGGTGGAAGGTGTTGACGGAGAGGTGTTTCTAACTCCTTGGGCGGATTTGATATGCACACCCAGTTTTACAACCGTGGGTGAGCAAAGTGGTGCTTCAAACATGCGACCCATTTTTAAAGAACCGGTGGCCCCATCTGCACCACAGAAACGTCAGGAAGAGGTTGCTCCAGAACAATGGCAAGGGCCATTGCATCAAATGATCATCTCATAGCCAACAATGGTATAGACTTAATGACACAAGTACCTTCAAATCAAGACTTGCCAATCACACCGAGCCCCGTATTGAGCCCCGTATTGAGCCCAAGAGTTGAAGGGCATTTGTCACCAAGAAATAGAAAGCAACTTGATGGCGTGGCGCAAAATGTGTCCATTGATGACAGACCCTTGGATAAGAGCTATCCGCATTTGTCAACTCAGTGGATGGCGCAATTGGAGGGGCTTTGTCAGCTGCCGAATGCGAGTGAATTAGAAAACTTGTTGAAAGCTTCTTATTTATTTAAGGCACATCAAGAAGACCTGAACTTAAACCGGATCCCGCAAATGAGGACAGCCCGAGTAATCATGTCCAAGAATTTGTCTATATATATTTCAAATTCAAGTTATATGCAAAGAAAGCCATTGCAAAGGTGGATTTGCCTCTCTTCCTACATACTTGGTTAGATAAGTCTTTCATTAATAGTATATTTTTCCTAGCATAGATGAAGAACTAGACTAGTGTTCACCTTCAAGCCAATCTATGGTACTTGGAGTGCAACCAAGGTTTTGCACCTCCTAAGGAAGCTACTCTTTTCCAATCTCTGAAGGACATTGCAATCATCCATCCCAAATTTGATGAGTTTGTTAGTTTGGATGTTGAGGCAAAAGCAAAAGTTCTACAGAAAAAAAAGATATCAGATAAGAAGAAAATGGAGAAATAAGAAATAGCAAATAAGAGAGTTGAAGAAATCCAAGAGAAGAGAAAACAAGAATGTGAACAAAAGGCTTTAGAAAAAGGGAAGGATAAGAAGAGAAAGGCAAAGGCATCACTGGGCAAACAAGCAACAAGCAAGGGGACTATGAAGGGCACATCATTTAGTTTTTTAGTCATACATGCGCGGTTTTTGCATGGCTTGCCACCACGACTTTCTGACTTGGCATTAGTGCCTGCATTAATAAACTCATCCTCAATGAATCTATGATAGATCTACTTGTTGTTGATGAGAGTTCTTTTTTATAGTTGTACAACATTGTTATGAAGTTCTTAAATACAATACACCTTACTTTGAAATTAGATGTTCCCTTCATGTTGCATTCACTTTTTCATATTTTGGTTGACAATTTCTAACATAATTGCTTGTACACAACATTCATCTGATAAGGACCATTACTTCAAGGGTGCATTGAGCATAGATGAAGCAATGAACTTGACAATTGCGGACATTCTAGAAGGTTTGCTTGTTCCTACAGTATCTAATCCACTAGCATCCATTCTTGAATGGAACAAGTTCTCAGAGGATTGGTTCCAATCCATCTTCGACTTTGTAGAGACTTATATACACAATGGTGGTGGATTACTTGTAATGTACCATTTTTGTTATAAATGGAATGTTATAATAAATGGAAATAAACCTTGGCAATGTAAAAAGGCTCGCCCATTCATGCAAATGCTAATTGAGGCAACTACTTCACCTGGTGATGTGGCTATGGATTGTACCACAACAATAGGTTTGTTTCACTATTTTATTTCTTCAAATTTAGTAGTTATTTTAGTCATTTAACTTCATACTCTGATATAAATTTTTCTATATTCACAGGTTCCTATATCCATGCTTATCGGGCTATCAGTCACCATATTGTCGCATTGGAAGAGGACAAGTCTATATTTGATGTTGTGCTTGCTCCCCTTGTCCGTACGGTGGCAGTGGATGTACCACCACTACAAGCACCGAGGGTCCTTGCTATTGATTTGGACAAAGAGGAAGTGGTGCCTCAAAAAATTGTGAAGAAGTCCAAATTCATTAAGTAAGTGAACCCTTCAACTTTGTAATGCCAATTTGAATGTTATATAGAATGCGTGGATCTCTCTGCAACGTACTTATTTTGTAGACAAGTTGAGGAAACGAAGAAACTGAAACAACATCTATTCTTTGCAAATCCAACTTTCTTTTGAAGTCCTCCAAAATCCTTCAGCTTCCGATCTATGCAGAGGCAAGTACAAAACAATTTGAGACTTGTGACCTTAAATGGACATCTAAGGCCCACTTAGTAGATCCTTGTGTCTTTAGGTTCAAAGATGGTAAGCATTCAGTCAGTGCCGATAATTCAGCATCAAGATCCTCTACTAATGCTCTCTAGGAAGATGAATCATGATCCCTATTTGCATTATATTCTTATATTTATAATGTCTCCTGAGTGCTTAACATGATCCATGTTTTCATATATATATTATGTTAGCTCTTTTTATTTATCAATAAGGCTCAATTGTAATATCATTGTCAACACAATCTTCTTAAAGTTTAGAATTTTTTTCCTTTAAGTTCTTATATCTTCCCAATGCTTCAAGTGTTGTATTGTTGAACTCTAAATGATATAGGTCTGCCAATTTTGTAGTTATAAAGAATCAATGAACACCCTATGTTGTTTCAATTAACTCAAATATATCCTAATTTCTAATCCATGGTCATAGATCCAGCACCTACACAACCCAAAAAATTACAGCCAAAATTTAACAATCCCAAATAACCTGACTCCTAAGCTCACAAAATAGCACCTCCAAGGTTGCCTCTAAGATCTATTTCAAAAATAGTAGATTATTAATTTTCCACCCTCCTACCGTTGAAAGTACCAAAAAGAGATTTTTTGTTGAGCTATTGAGATTATGAAGATCAATAAGCTTTAATGATTATTGAGCCACCAAGTCTAATACAACTCTAAGCTATTATGAGTTGTGTAATGACCATTATTTTTTCTTTTGAGAAAAAATCAATCTGAAGATCTCGGAAGGTTTAACCTTGGAGGGAGGTTGAGGGACAAGTGCCATTCCAGCTTGTGGAAGGAACCAGAGCAAAAAACATTATTCTTGCACCACATACCTTGGAAGTTTGGCATTCTCACTATTGCAATTGAGAAAGGTAAGGATATGGTTCCTCTAAGCAATGTTGGCAAGGATGGAGTCCCGCCAGACTTGGGAGCTAATCTCAATAACGCTAATAGTCTTGTCTTCAAAGATTTACTTTTTGTAGGCGCACTAGAGGCCCCATAGAATTGCAACCCTAAGAACATCACTGGCAAGGTTGAAGTGAAAGATGGTCGGGGTATAAAGGCCCTTGTGATTGTGTGTGCAAGAAAGAATTCCAATAATCGCTTCCCTCCACGAAAGCTAGCCTTAGTGATCCAAGTTCCGGCGGATGTCGAGGAAATTCCTCCAAACCTTCCAAGCAATCATGCAAGAATGTAGAATGTGCTCAATTGATTCTTTGGTGTTTGAATTGCAGCAAACACAAAAGGGGGAGTAACCCATTATAGAGCTCCAAATAGTAGTCGGCAAACCATCCGAGTTGATCATCCAAAGGAAGGCTTGTAGTTTTGTTGGTTTATTTTTTTCCCAAATAGCTTGAATCATATTCTTGATTTGACTCCTGCAGAATCATCTTCAGCAAATCCATTTTTGTATAAAGTCTAATAGGAGCAATTCACTTTTGTAAGCTCACTTGGTATCCAATTTTAGTGGAATAGTTGTAGAAGGCTTTTTTTGTCATGATAACCTCCCACCTCCATTCAACAAGGTCAAAGATCAAATCTTGAATAAGGTCCTAAAGCTAAATAAAGCCTTCAAAGTTGCTATCAGAGTTGATATGCATAGTGTGTAGGTCCTTTGTTGAAATGACCCTAACCCGATGCAAATCTTTGCTTGTAAGGTTGCATGTGGCCTCTCCCTCCTTGCACCTATAAAAATTGAGATGAGAGTGGAAGAATTTCTTACCTACATGCATGCCTTGCATTTGAAAAAGTGTCAAGCTTGTAACTAGCAAAAGTTTAGCGACTCTTGGAATGACTTTTGACAATTAAATTATGTATTATAATGGACGGACAACAAATCTGCATAATCCCAACGTCCGTTGGGCCTGTCAAAACTTGCTGTCCACCCCATCAATCTATGTTGTCTATCCAAGTTGGCGACCTGTCTGTCTTGCCCACCCGATTTGTTCGCACCAACTACTTGTCTACCTATCCTCCCATCCGCCCGTCTCGCTGTCCGCCTCTTTAGTCGTCCACTCATCCGTTGGCTATTGTGTGCCTCATAATATACCATATGAAAGGTATTATTCAAAGCTTTCCAATGGTATATTATGCATCCAATTTTGGCAGAAACTCTGGCAAAGGGATCCTTCCAAAGATTGGGTGCTGGCCATTATTTTAATTCTTGTAATCTTCATCTTTCTTGGAGTCCTTGTCTTCATCTAAAATGATCAAGTTGGTAGTCATTTAGTAAGACGAGAGGCTCACTTGCAATTGTATTATTAAACCCTTAGTATGCTTAATTAATATTATACTATTAAGAGTTTGACCATATAGTTTTTCCTCTTTCAATTCAATCAATATTGCAATCTCCAAGATTGTAGATTATATAACTTTCTATAAAATCATTTGTACATGCACTATTTCTTATTATTACCACATTTCTCTAGCTATAAGTTTCTAGCATATATTTATAATTTTATTTATGCTAATTTTTTTGGTTTTATTAGTTGATAGTAGTATTGAATTTTTTCTGGTCTAATCAATTGATAGTAGTATTGAATTTTTTTTTGTGAAGTTAAAAAACTATTATTTGAAATGAAACCTACTTGTAATCATTAAAGTATGGCATACTTGCCCCAATCGTTAGTTTCAAAGTACCTATACTACAAAGTGACGTTGTGTAAGATTTTAGAATATAACATTGTTTTAAATGTCAAAATTAGGTGATGACATTAATATATGTTAAAATGTGTACTGTAATTTTTTTTTAAATCCACAAACATGCCTTTTGCCCAAGGTAGAATGATTCCCTTATTGTGATAGGCAATATATGGCCAACATATCTACCCTTGATTCTTAAAATGATCCACAATCAAAAAAGTCATAAACTAGTTTGGACCAAAGATCGTTCAACCCTTCCAAAAGTCCACATTATAAATCCAATGTTTTATCTAGAACTTTGAATAGACTCATAAGATTTACCATGACAACATATTCTAAATTACAAATATTAATTATTTATGTGAATGATATTCAATGCCATCATTACTTAGATCTCAAGCATTCTTATTCAGGCATTTTTCTTTGTTCAATTAAAATCTATTGATTTACTCCAATGAAATCCATATTCTCCTTTGAAGCACTAGAGTACAATTGTTTTGAAAAAATCAATGAATATTACATAATATTGAGCATAATATACATGTTCGGTCCTAAAAAAGTTCACGTGGACATGGATGATTTTCCATTTCTTCCATATAGGGTTTAGGGTTTTTAAAAGAATTGAAGGTCAAATATATTCAACACATCGCACCAATGTTTTTTGGAACTAATGTAAGGTTCAAAGTTTAGGATTTAGGATTAAGCATTTAGACTACAAGTTTCAATTTGTAAAGAAATAACTTAAATTATCCTTTCTTGCATACATTAACATTAATGTATGTATGGGTGTTTATGGGTGTTAATGCTAATGTATTGGGTTATAATGCTAATGTTTTGAGTGTTTGCAAATGTCAAAAAATGTCCCTTCCAACCCTCTCTGAAATCTGTTCATAACTTTTAGTTGAAGTGTCAAAACCTCAAACGAACTTTTGGAGATAAAACTTGGATTAATAACCAAACTTTTTCTAGCTCAAAATTTTATGAAAAAAGATATTCGACTAGGCTAAAATGAGGTCTAAAAATCTACTTTCAGCACAATTCCTGTGTTTTACGGTAGACAACGGACGGCCAATTGTAGACAGCGGACGACGTGGTGGATAGTAGACGGTGGACAGGGTCCGCCAGCACATCTACTGCCCACCATCCGTAGTTGACAGTCCATCACAGTATGCCATCCGCCCGTTATACTAAATCTGACAGCGGACAGCACATGGGGATGCAACATCTCCATTTTCTAAACATCCAGACATCCAAACACCCAGAATATGGACATGGTTTTGCCTTGGATGTTGAAATTTGCTAATCTTGAGCAAATTTGGATTTATAATTACTCTAGATATAAGCTTGACATGCACCTGAAGTAGCGATTGCCTCTGAGCTCCAAGGATCGAATACTCAGAGCATGATTCTCTTTACCATATTTTTTGGAGAATAGTCTGTTCGATGCTTCCTTACTGCTTGCTACTTCGACGGTTAGTTTTAGAATTACACAAGAATTTTGATAAAAAAAAACATGGCAGCTTTAGGGTCACAACATTCTGCTTGCAACCAAATTTGATAATGATGAGAATTAATGTTAAATTGTCTTTATTCGTTTGATTAGTTGTTTCTCCTAGAGAAAGTAATAACATGCGTAGTAGACTAAAGACATGTTGTTGCCTCACTAACATTCCAGATCTTTGTCATAATGTGAAATGGGCACTACCTCTAGGAGCTTTTGATAATTGACATGCTTCAACTTCCTAAACCAAATTTCTAATGCTTTGGACATATTTCCAATTACTTTGCAATGAACTGTAAGCTACCATGATAAAGGATTTGAGGAAATGCACAAGGGCATTTTATATCAATGCATATATAGTACAATATCTTAATAAATTATATGCTACTAAGCATGAACACTAAAATGGTTTTGATTTCATGAGGACACAATGTTTCTTGCATTGATAAAAAAGATGGGAAATTTCATTAAAATGGTGGTATTACTGTGTGCCATTTTCAGACCGCATGATCTAAACCATAAAAGTGTCACTTAGGACAAGTGTAGATTTCAGACATCTAGGATTTGTATAAATTTCAGACATCTAGGACAAATGTACATTTCAAACAGCCCAATATAAACCGTAAAAAACTACCAAAGTTGCGGAATGGCACCATTTTGTGTAGAAGATATGATGATTTGTAAAGGACTATACTACATAGCGTGCTATCAATTTGTCATAAAACTATTGAAGATGACTTAGAGTTATATTATATTGTGATTGAGAAGTGATGTATTTCAATATGCTTAAGAAATGATCAAATTGGTGCCCAATCTAGGGATGTTTCAGAAGAAGATATGTTGTCTTGTCTATTTGTTTGATTTGTTGAGATCTAAGAACCTGTGAAGCATCTAGCAGTGTTTTGAATACCATTGGAAAGCTCTTTGCAAGGAAAGGTGCACGGACTTTGTTTAGTAGCATTTGGACCTACAGTGTGAAAGTTATTGAATTTCAAAGTCTTCTAAATTCAAAAATTGAATTGAATTATCTTTTATTTTAGAGAAACCATAACTTTCACATCACATATCTAAACACTACAAAACAAAGTCCTTGGCCTCCTTCATGCATAAAGCTTTCTATTCATGCCAATTTTGTGATGCTTAGACTTATAATGTGAAAGTTATGAATTTTTTTAATTAAAAAATTTAATTAAATTATCTTTTATTTTGGAAAAATCATAATTTTTACATTATAGGTCCAAATGCCACTAAGCAAAATCCTTGGCACTTTGTTGTGCATAAAGCTTCTATTTATACCAAGGATGCAACCTCTCGTACTATTGTGTGAAAGTTATTGAATTTTAAAGTTTTAATGAATTATAATTTAAAAAAATCATTTATGTTTTTAACATGGTTGTGACAACAATGCATGGTACACTATTGACATTGAAAAATTGACACTACAAAGAACCATGAAAGGAAAGAACAATGAACTAGAAAAGAACTGAACCATGTAGTCTTATGAAAAAGGTGATGATAGTTTGTTTGCATGTCCCAATAGATTAAAGTATCAATGATTGAGTGCATAGACCCAATAAAATCCAAGTTACAATGTTGAATAATAATATGAACATTCTTCAATCAATGGCCTGCATATCCATTTCAACATCATACATAGAGATAGGTATATGCAACTATTTGAAGAATAGTTGGAAAATAATAGTGGAAGTAGTTGGAAGAGAATGATGGAGAAATATAGTGGAAATATCAAATGATTGGAAGAGAATGAAAGAAAACTTGTTCAAGCAAAATGTATCTTTATGGAAAAATTAAAGAATCTTAATATGAAATAAATATTCTTCTAGTCAATAGATTTTTATTATCTAAAGTTACAATAGCAAACCTATACCCCTTAACCTCTAAAATCCTGCTGTCCCCTCGAGGGACAAAATGGATTTTGGGCAAGGTCTCAATATTTATCGAGATTTCTTGAAATTTTTGGCGAAAATAGAAAAAACAGATTAGCTTTTCAAAAATATAATTTTTATTTCAATTGGTACATGAAAGCAAAAGTTATGGCACAAAAAAACCTTTTTTTAATTTGACAAGCAGATAAAAAATTCAAAAATAAATTAAATTTTAAATTTTAAAAAATTATTTTATATAGATTGTATTTTTATCTATATGGTAAGCTCTGATTCATTTAATTTGAATTTGTTATGAGAAAGTTATGGACAATCTTGTTTCGGGGCAATTAGAGCATCTTCTTGGAAAAATAACTTGTAGAATTCATTTATTAACTCAATTTTTACATTTTTACAGCTATTAATGGTTTAGTTTTTCTTTCAAACTTAAACCTACTTCTATTTAACAATTTTTTAATGAATGAAAACTAAATGTGTTTTTTTAGAATTTTTTTTTTTTAGACTCTCAACTCAATTCTTCATCATTTAAAATTCAAAATTCAAAATCAGAAAAGCAAAAATTTTAAGTTAAGAAGGTTCAAAGCCAAAAAATGTAGTTGAGCAATGAACAAAAAAACTTGTTTCCTTCACTTTAAATGCAAATATCTTGCAATCTACACGATCAAAGTTTTTGAAATTTCTTCCACACATTCTTACACTAAACTCATTAGATGAGATTTTGGGGTCCTAAAGGGCTGCGAGCTCCTAAACTGCTAGGAACATGGGAATTGCAAGAAATCAGCAATCTAATGTAGCAAAACTACTGCCACATCAGAAAATAATAATTAGTTATTTTTTAATTATGTTTTTGAAGAAAAAGTTTAATAATTTTTATTTATTTTTTAAAATTAACTTATTTCTTTAAATTTTAATTAATTTTTAAAGTTTTTAATTCTAGACAGCAGTGGTTGGTTCCCACCATTGAGGACATGCCTGAAACGGCCCTCTAGAGGAACTGAAAAACATCTAATGAGTACAAGCTCCTATAGTCAAATATGCCAAAAAAAAAAAAAAAATTTAAAAAAACATTTTGCTCTTTGCTATGGAAATGATAGTTTTGAGTGTTCTTGATGAAAAAAAGGCCTTGGGACTTTAGGGGTTAAGAAATAAGAACCCATGGCTTAGTCCTTTGGAAAATAAGAACCTCGTTACCCCTTACAACTCTGTGAAGATAGTTATTCATCAAAAAAATCACCTAAATATTCTTTCCCATGTGCAAAAAATGCACAAAGAAAGTCACTTTATTTGTGGATTTTCTACCGAGCATACAATCAATTTTCTACAAAATTCCTTTTCCAGGTAGTTGCAAGTCTAATACAAGCCCATCTCCTCTAAATTTCAGCTTCAAATACCGAAGTAGCAAAAGCAATTCCTTTTGTGAATTTATGAAAGCAAAAATGAGAAGAGGTTACAGGTCAATCCGTTTTGGAAGTCCCTACTTCAGTGCCTCGAAAAGTAGCAAGCTCCTGAAGGAAGGCTCTCTCCCACTTGTACACGGCAAGAACTAGGATGCCCAGGCAAACAACCCCAACCCCCACGTGCGGGACCATTGACAGAAAAAAATTCTCATGATCCAGCACATATGTCTTGGATAAGTAGGTCGTGACGGCAGAGATCAATAACACTGCCAGCACTCTCCAGTTGGGGATCGCCTGCCACAATGAAAATGTTGGGGAATGCTGCCACAAGAATACCAAATTACTAGATTAGCAGCAGGGGTAAAGCTCAAACTCAGTGCAACATATGTCGGTTTAGTACTGTCATATATTTAATTTAGTTTTGAGATTTTCAACACATGACATATATGCTATTAGATTCCAACTATTTCTATAGGAAAATCAACTTTCTGGTTTAAAAAGATTCCGAAGTTTTCTACAGCCTTGAAACTAACAGAATTGACGTCAAAACCGACCGGGTACTAGGGTGTTACACCCAACTGATGAATTTGAAAGCGTGCAGACAGATCAGTACAACGATCAACACTTCGGAAAGGACACATGCGTTCTTGTGAACAGCCACTCTGTGAAGATGATGCACAGCGTGCGTGAACTCACCCTGAAGTAGCCCCGGATGAAAGTGAGTGAGTAGATGATCCGCATCCCCATATCTGAGGGTTGTCAAGGTGTACCACAAGCAGATCAAGGAGCTGAAGCTTCTGTTAGAGATGATATTTAAATATCAGATGTCGAAATGGAACTAAAGTCAAAACTTAGTTTCTGAAATGAGAAGGATACTGATGGAATTGGCCAAGATGAGACCAGTTGATGGGGCAGCTCGTATAAGTACCACAGTGAGGCACATGTATACTACCGAAAAAACAAACAGCCAGACGTTGGACTGCATTAACTCCCCTTTTGTCACCACTGCATGCAGAAATGCTTCACTAACGCCTGAACATCAGAGCCAGAAATATCATCAGACTCTTGTTCAAAGAAAACCAGTTTAGGCAATTAGTCATAACCAATTACATAGTAATTCACTTGGCCCTCACTTTTATGAAAATGATACAATTAAGAATATTTAAATCGAACCTTTAAATTTGGACATCTCCGTGTTCCTTTACAAGATTCACCCGCTGAAACCCCCCAACATACAAGCTGGAAGACATAGATTTGACCCGGATATTTTCGAAGTATAAGATTATAGTCTCAATTCAGAGGTTTGAAATTTACATACCGTTCAGTGCAAGAGCGAGAATGTAAACGCAATAGTATCCCAAAGCCATAGTTGCATCCCCATCACTCCAATCTCTTGTGTACAGCAGACGGAGCAGCACGTAAGCGTAATTTGGGCCAAACACAACGAAAATCGACCCTGGGGTAGTCACAGATAAACAGTAAGAAACAGTACAATACATGCATAATCAACTAAGAACTTTCTGAAATTGGCCGTGAGTTAAAAACAATCACCATCCAATCCCTATTTATGAAATGTTGAGAACAAGAAGAGTCGTCTTGTAAGTAATGACCATCCAAACCTCAAGAAACAAAAAGAACCTACAGAACTTCGAGAAAATCATCGGTAAATTCAAAATCTTAAACAAATCAGTACGTAGTTTCTGAGCCTAACTACATAAAAGCAGTACTCACCAAAGAGATTGGCAAGTTTCAGAGCTAGAATCAGTATGCGCTCCACGGCACGTTTCTGGTTCCTCATCCTGTCTGCCGGCAGCCCACGAATCAGAGTAACAGTTTAAGGACTTGTCATATCATCAGATCAATCAAATAATCCAAGGGTAGAATCTCAGGAAAGTACTAACCATCAGAACCAACAGCTGATCCAGCCTTGGCAAACATAGTGAATGCGCTTTCCTCAAAGGGCTGAAAAAAAGATCGCACCACCAAGCTTCCTGCATGTCCGAGAGATAATCACCACAGGTTCCAAGACTGCTAAATCAGCACGTTTTCCAAATTCTATATGGATCAAGGCCTGATTACACACAGATTTTGATGTTAATATACAGCTAAAAGTCTCTTTCTAGGTTGGAACTGTTTGAACTAGATGAAGGCTTAGCAAGAATTGAAGCAAATAAATGTGTTATAGAAACAATCTACCTAGTTTCTCAACCAAGCCGTAAATCCCTTGATTGTAGGCAGTGTCAAAGAGCACAAGCACCAACTTCTCGCCTTCTTGTAGCACCAGTTTCTGTACCGACTGGAATGTGAATGTGGCACATAAATAAAAGAGGGCACCATCGAGTATTCGCCTCCCTCTATTCCTGTATCACAATACATACCAAAATCTGCAAAGTGAATTAAGAGACATCAAGAATAACATAAAACGACAAGCACGAGTAGCTCAAAATTAGGCACGCCCAACTGATGAAACTAACATCAAGAGGGACACATCCTTTACACCCAGAGTAATAATACCTGAAAGGAAATAGAGTGCCCTTGTAGTAGAACAGAAAATAGAACCAGTAACCTAACAACAAGCAACCACCATATGCGAATTGTGCATATGCAAATAGTAGTCCTCCACCCTGCAAATTTATGCCACCTGTGTTAGTAAGACATAAGGATAACAAACTGAAAATTTCTTCAACCAAATGTGATTGTCACCAGAAGCGGATATAGTTTCATGACTACAACTACAGCGTCAGGATTCTAGAACATCGAGGGATCAGAAAAATCACCAATCCAATGCCTTTAATGAGAAGGACATAAGTGACAACACATCGAGCCAATGTGGCCACCCCTTCGGTGATCAAGCGCAAGCGTAAGAATAGCAAATGCTGTGCCAAAATATAAAGAGGTTCGGAACCTAACTCCAATATTGCTGCTGCTCCTGTTCTATCCTCAAAAACAAAGAAATGTTCAGCAGTTTCATTTCATGAGAAGTCACTTCATGAACCTATACTTGAGTTCAGAAAGAAGTGAAAAACAGAACTATCTGTCATCAAGAAATGGGTCGACTCGTACCCAGCACAACCATCGAGGAAGCATAATCTTCAGAAATACTGAGGCCTTGCCACCACATTACAGCTTTATATACAATAAGTGATGCAACAGCGCCCCATGGCAACGTGAGCCATGCCATAGCCAAAACTCTGTCGTTGCTCTCCGACTCTGAATCATTCCGACTGAAACCACCACCCACAACCAGCCCTATGTCAATTCCAATGATCTCCATCAGACAAAGAGATGCTGCCAATAATAGATTACAAAACAAGACTAGAAAAGAGATATAAAATATTGCACTACTCACCCAACATTTCCACGTAAACAACCACGACGAAACCCTTCCCGACTGATAAATAGGACGGTCGTTGTGAAGAGATGGAATTGCACGGCTTGCAACTGCAATGGAGACCATAGAACGACGTGAGATTCCACGTTTGCTCAAAACGACAAATAGACTGACTACAATGAGGTCATCACTCTAGACTACGAGAAGAACTGACTAGCTGCTGAGTAAAGCATGCCACACACACACACCTTGAGCCACAAAAGGACCAAAGATTCTTAGTTTTGAAACAACCAATTTGATTGATCATATTGTGAAAAAATAATTCACATGGGGGAAATAGTTTATTTTGCATGTGTTACCAAAAATATAAATAAATTTGAACAAAATAAAACCCCGGCATGACCTATCACTGCTTAATTTTAAACATGAGGCCGAATTTGGGCCACCAGGTCCTTCCACCAGGTCCTTTGGGGGGTTAGGGTATAGGCTCATATGCAGAAACAGGAAAAAAGAAGAGGATTTAAGCACATACTCCAAACTGTTCATGAGTGAGGCGCCGTGCCACCAGCAAATTGAGAGCAAAGGATAGCGCACGTGAAGAAACCTGCGACACTGAGACCACAAACCCTAATCGTCAGGAAACGAAAAGCAAGAGTATAAATTATTTTTGAACGACGAAAAAACCCAAGCACATCGATACTACAACAGTTTAGGGATTCAGTCGTGCTGTCAATTCAATAAAGAAGAGATGTCAATTCTGACCCATAAGATGTATGAAGGTGTTGTAGAGGAGTGACCCCTCCTTAGCCCCGGGCTTGATTTCCCCTTCCCCTTCATCGTCCTGGTTTTTGACGCCTGCCATCTCCTCCGATGCGATTGATCGTCTTCTTAATCCGAATTCAGTAACTCACAAACCCGATCTACATGCTACTCTTCTGCAAAAAATAAAGAAATTGCACAGGAATGTCGATTAGTGTATAGAGATCGAAATTGCAAGACCTTCCCCACGAAAACATCGGACACAATCGGACAACGAAAAAACCTAATTCGCGCTCATGCACTTGCAAATTTGATTACAATCCGTAGCTCAGGGAAGACAAATAACCCTTCCGAGTTTGCAAGTATCTTGCACAGCTAAAGAATCACCAATGAAGACATCAGGTTCAACGCTTTCAGCGCACATCAACAAAGACTTACCTACAACAAAAGCATAACCGCGCAATTCAAACCTAGCAGCTCCGCTACAGATGCGTGCGCTACGAAGTTTTGAGTGAATTGGTCAATAGAGACACTAAACCCTAATTGAACTTCAATTCCAGCCTAAAACTAGGGTTTTGCAATGTGGTCTGTGCTATGCGACATGATCAACCGTAAACCTTCAAACCCTGATCCCTAAAAACGAAGCATGATTTGAAGAGCATGCTGCCCACACCAGTCATTCACCAACTCCACAGCCAAGCGCAAGAGTGTGAGTGTACTGAACTTCAATCAGTCTCCTAAAAATTCAAACCACCATTCACATGGATGGTTTCATTTTGTACTTCTCAACTGAAGATCGCGAATAAAGCTCCATATCGTTGAAAACACTTGCGTAAGAAACCTTGTTTTAACAAAAATTGAACTAACCCGAATCCGTTTTTCAACATGTGCTTATGAGATAGGGCCTCCCCATCCCAAGCACTTGCAGATAAAGACTGCCTTCCCATCTAGCACAGCTACAGTAGCTCAAGACTTGGAGAAAATGGGGAAGCTCTTCAAGCAAAATTCTTCTCGATCCGAGTTCGGATTTAGGGTTTAGGATTTTAGCTCAATTTTTGTTGAATTATTGTTTATCAATGTTCACAAAAGCAACCAAATTCATCTGAAAGAGCTAAAACGAACTTGAGCCTTTCCATCTCCAGATGTTTCTAAACTTTTGTCTACTCAGTTCAGACTTCGCAATCTTAGTTGAAACATTGTTTGACCAATGCACAGTCCTTGCAAAACTTGGTGACAGCAAGAGAGTGCCTACATGTACCTGCAAAGTTGACTTGGTGAGGTAACCTACCGAGTCGAGGTTTGCTTTCTTCAAGCTCCACTGGAATAAAAAGAGACCAGTACTAGCTAGTGATCTCCCAGCATACACCGCTTTCACTCTGACTACTGAATGTTGTTTTTCTAGACTTGATTTCTCAGCTACAGCAGTACTTTTGATCTTAATCCATTACCATAGATCTCTCGATCTCTGTTGTTGTGTACACCCTTTCTTCACAGTTGTGGCAGTGATGCACAAGGCGAGTACAGTCCTAGAGTACTCAAGCCCTTTGAGCTCAGAAATTCACTTCAAAGCCACTAGATTTCCATCTGTAACGCGTAAGATGTGGAAATCCCTGTTGAAACAAACTCCATTGGGATGTTTCCAAAGGGAGGTGCAACAGCGTTGTACTGGTGTTATCTAAATCAATATTTTGCTACATCTTCGTACTGACGCCTTCAAGTGCACTTCAATACTGAATCCATTGCAGGGAGATGGCGTGGGCATGTGTTTTGAAGCTTGTGATTCTTTCAGTCACAGCGCTGGGACTGCTTCCATTTTCTCAGTGCGTGAGCATTCCCTTCGGAGCCAACTACGGCGCCTCCACAGATGCATTGCACACGAGAGTGGAGGGCGGAGGCTCCCGGGTGGATCTCGTGCTGGATCATTCCTCAGGTACTCAGGCCTCATGCTTCTTCTTTTGGGGGGCGATTTTGAGTAGATCATATGAAACTATCTCTTCATTGTCCAATTCTCTCTTCTGTTTGGACCAACATATGCAATCATGTTCTTCACTCATTCTGGTGATATGAAATTTGAATCCATTTGGATCTTTTTTTTTCACAATGTGATCAATCAGATTTTTCTCATTTTAAATCATGAATCTTTGGTCATTTAGGAGTAAGTAGCTAAATGTCCATGCTTGTCCTTGTGATCATCTTTTGATTACCAGTGCACTATTTCTCTTTTCATGCTGTAAAATAATGTGTTTTCGGTTTTGCTATTTGATGAAAACGAGGAATAATCATTGCATTCATGGCGACTGAGCTTCAATTAGGCTGTGGAATTCATGAAATTGTGAATTGTGTCTACGTACCGCAGCTGCCGCATTCGAGTCCAAGGGCAAATACTTGTTCGGGAGCATTGGAATGGGGATCAAACTGGTACCTGGAAACTCAGCTGGCACTGGCACTGCATTTTACGTAAGCTTGAGAATTCAACCAATTTGAATGAATTGAATGATTCTCTACATGATTTGAATTATTCTCCACATGAATTGAATGATTCACCAATAAAACCAATTTAAGTAACCTGCTTCCGAACAAAGTGCGTTACGTACATCACCCGTTCATTGGAGATCTCAGTAAATAAGAATGCTTGCTCTTGGAATGCACGGCTGAGTTCCATTTGCACTTGGTGGCGTTACGAGTAGCGGTAGCAAAGTGAATCTCGTTCAAAAGACTGAGTACTTAAATTCATTCCTCAAGGTATGTTTTGCAGTAAAGGTGTTAAAAGTGTTGTTAGTCTTGTTACTGAGGGTCTTAGGAATGAATTTTTAGATCTACTTTTGGACAGGATTCACATTCCAAACAACACCTCTAACACCAAGTGCAAACATATCTTAATTCTCTTGCAACCAAGATTTGTAACATCGAGTGTGAAGAGTCTGAAGCATTAACATTTGGAGATTCCGGTAGTTTTATCTCATCAACTACTCCAAAAGGATTAAAGTGATGCAACGAAATACAATAATTGATCTCCACACTAATGGAATTAAAAATGAAATCATGTTTGTGCTACAATTCAAAAATCTCTCTAGTAGTGCCACTATATATCAGATGTGTACATTTCAAACTTTCAAATGTACTCTACTAATATACAATGACTACAGACTTACACAAATAATCACATGGCATAGAGAGGGTCTCTCATCTAATATGAGCAATGAAACCAACACAATTGCCAAAGGCTATAAATATGTTTGAAGTCAAACAGGAGGAGGGACATTTAATGTTAGGGTTCAATTATTGGCCCAATTTCAAAACCACCAAAACCAACCTACAAGAGTGCCTAGATCCTTAAATTGAACTGTCAATCAGAAGCTTTCATGTTGAAAGATGGCCCAATTTTCTTTTATATCACATTGTTGCTTATGAGGAGGTGTTTTGGTGCCAAAAAATTGGATGGCCATGTATCCTTAATCCAATTTTTCCACTTGGATCCAATTTGAGTTGACCCTATGTTTGTAAATGGGACCAACTTGGAATTAGGCCTTGGTCCTAATATAAAGTCATCTTCATCAAATGAATTTCTGATTTGCAAGTTTCCAATTGCCAAAAAATCTTAGGTACAAGCTAATTTTCCAACCACATTTATAACTGGGACTGGTACAAAGTAAAGTAGAAAAGGATTGCATGATTGAATCCATTACCATATAAGGTAACCACACCTAGAAGCGCACACCACCTAAAATTGCACACTACAAATTCTTGCCTAAAATATACTCCCATTGTTCATGAGAGTCTATAATCGCTTTTAGAAACACCTATTTTCAACACTTTGAAAATTCATAGTTTATTCATACAGTGTCCAAAAAATGCATTTTAAGAGAATCTAGAATCCCCTTTTCACTACCAAGAGGACCCCACAAAAAAAAATTCCAATATAATAATGGGAACCCTGCTGAATTGCTTATTTGTGCGATTTTAGGTGAAGTTACCTTATATTGTTTCAGAATTTAGCGTGCCATTCGATACCAGGGAATCTGTGTCTTTGCGCAGACGAAATCCGACGGCGAGGCCCACGACGAGCTGGACTTCGAGTTCCTGGGGAACAACTCTGGGCAGCCTTGCGTTCTCCAGAAGAACGTGTTCGCCAAGGGCCAAGGGAACCGGGAGCAGCGCATCTCGCTTTGGTTCGACCCCACCACCGAATTTCACTCCTACTCCCTGCTCTGGAACCAAAACCTCATCGTGTAAGTCATTCAAGCTTGAATTTCTCTCTCCAAACCCACTCTACCACAACTCACAAGCGAGAGAAATAATTCCAGCTTTTTTAGGGTTTTTTTTTACACAAATGAAAGAAAATTCATTGCAAATAAAATTACGAAGCGAATCTCATCAACTTGGCATTGCCAATCTGATAAAAAAAAAACTAGCAAGATTTGCATAGGCGTTAATTAAGGGTATAGACATATTGTGCAAATAGGTGTTGGAGTTACACACCTACTCATAATGCTATACACATTGGGGGGCATTAGTTGTGAGGTATAGGGGTATTTCATTGTGTTCTACAAATTGATTTGACCAATCATGGAGGGTTCTGGAGGTGATTTTGATTTTTTAAGTGAAAATAAGTGATTGAACATTTTGACTTCAGTTACAATTTTTTAAAACTAAAGATGAAGTAAATGTGAAAAGAAAACAAAATTGAAAGAATAGGCCCACTTTAAGACATATAATATGCATCTTTCTGCTTATCTTCTTTTTAGGTGTCATGAATCAAACACTTGCAAATCATGCACCATGCATGTACTAAAATTGACAAAATTTAAAGCTGATAATCCCAATGTTCAATTAGTGGGGCCCAATAGTATTAGAATAAGCAATTAGGCATGGCTAGTTCCATGATTAAATTGCCTAAATTTTTGTTGGATTTTGTTGGTAGTTAGAAAAGAGAATCCTAGATTATCTCCACATGCATTTTTTTGGTCATTGTATAAATAGACTATGAATTTTCAAAGTATTAAAAATAAGTGAATTTAAAATTGATCCCTACCTCTCATGTTTAGAGGACTTACATTATGCACAAAAGTCTAAATAGGATGGTTTTGCAAACATGTCACAATTAAGTGCATTTACTATAACTACAATGGTTCATGTGTGTTTTTAGGATATTTTTGGAGTTCTACCAACTATTTCGCCTTAATTCCCACAAACTAAAACTCCCATAACTTTCATCTCATTAATCCAAATGGAGTGATCAAAGCTTTCCATGTATATATAGATCTAGAGAACCGATTGAAAAATTTTATTTAACAAAAAAGTGATTTTTCAAGAAGTTTTTTTGGCTGCCTGGGCGGCCCTCTGAGCAATAAAAACAGCATATCATACCATAAAATTTTAATTGTGTAGTCAAAAGCTATGAAAATTGTTGGGCCATAAAACTACTCCTTGGAAAAATGTTGTGTGAAAATTTCAAAGAAAAATAAATAAAAATCCATTCGTAGTGAGCTGCCCAAAATTGCTATGTTGCCAAAAAAACGTAGTTTGGGCGTTTAGATGTTAAACTACATCTAGAGGTGAAGGGGCCAAATTTTATGTAGGTTTTAATTGACTGAAATGAAGAAGTTCTTGAAAAATGAGAGTACTCAATGAAGTGAGAGGTCAAGGGTCTTCCAAAAGGCCCAATGATGTAAAGTGCACTTTTATCCTCTATGGCACCAAAAATTTTAAAGTTTTAAGGCCGGAGATTATAGTCAAACCACATAAAGGAGGTGAATCTAATTAAAATTCCATGTGTCCTTATTAAAAAATGCTATTTTAAATAATTTTTTTATTTTATTTTTTTGCATTTTATATCCTCTTGCCGGTTTACACCAATCCAAAAGTTATGACCTTCAAAGCAAAACTTCCCAATGACAATTGAGGGACTTGGAGAGGAATTACTTCTCAATTTTGTGGACCCTTGATTTTTGGTGTAAACTAGGACTTAGTTACACAAATAGAAGAAAAAAATGAAATGAAATCCCTTGCATACGTCAATGTTGTTTGCATGTGTACGTCAAATTGTAGAAAGAAAGAACTTCCCCTTAGTGTTCAAGATATTTTTTGAGTTTTACTAGTTGTTTTCCTTCAATTCCTATATCGAACCATTTTTTTGAGTACCAAGTCTGGTTACTTTTTCTATTTTTTATTCTAAATAGATATTTTATAGATATTTTCATTGGTTTTTTTGCCAATGTTTGCAAATTGCAAACGGATTTTTTTCCACTGCCATTGGTTAACTTTGAACTAGCCAATGTTTTTTCCAAACATTGTATCCACTTTAATGACCTAAATTTTACAATTATAGTCAATCAACCCAATGCCATCAGCCATTCAATTCCACCATCTAGAGGCCCTTTCCATATGTGTTAATCTCCCACCCATTTCCATAGAATGTGTAAGTCATATACTTTGGGCAACCAATTGTGTTCTATTGTCAAAAAATGACATCAAGTTCACATCTATTTATGGATGGTTTAAGATTGATAAAAATGTGGTTCAATAAATGTTGATTTAGATGGGCTTAATTGTGAACAAATATTTGTGAGAATAAGGTGTAGCTTCAGCCAATAAAAGAGATGCTTTTAGAATGTTGAACTTGTGCATTTAAAACATTCATCAAATGAGATTAGTGGTAGGTCACTGATTTGGAACCTTTTAAAGATGGTCATGACCCCCATCTACTAACAATTTTATATTTTTGGTTCGAAAATTCAAATCAATTCCAAAGTTTATTAATTTAATATAATTCCACTTGTATTTTAGTCAATTCAACTAATTCTTTCTCAAGAAACAATCAACTCTTTGTACAAGATATCCAAATTACAAATCTAGGTGGTCACAAGTTGTTTACTTTAGCAAGAATACAAAATTTACATGGAGTGATGTGTTCATGCATCTACATTACTGGTACATTACAGTAAGGGTTACACAATAGAAGCTCAATAATAGTTACAACTCAATTCTAATTATATTCCTCAAACAAAATTATAAGAAATATAATTAAATAATAAAATAGTTAGAAAGAAAGAAATTGATTATTATTAGTGAATTTTACTATCCAAAGTATTTAAAATATATCAGCAATTTAATAGTATTTCATTTTAGATAGGAATTTAGAATGATCTTGCTTGGGTACTAGTTACTTGTTTATAAGTAATGTAAAGTTGCGCAAAGGTAGAATTCAAAGAATCCACCAAATTAGTTGTTATTGTTCCATTTTACAGATGGCCAGCAAAGGAAGGAGGGTATACGAAGCAATCATGGAGAGCTCTAAAGACGCCAACACGGAGGAGCTCAATAACACAACTGATATGGAGATTGATGTTTCCCAATCCAAACGAATGCAAGAAATTTCCAAAGGTAGCGGTTCTAGCAAGCGAACGAGAAGCACTTTTCCTATAGGATTTACGGAAGCACCAACCAAATTTTGGCTTGGGATTATAACTATGGAGAAAATTGCCAGAGAGGACGGAGTATCCATTGAAGAATGTAAACCTCCAGCTTATGAAGACCTTATCAAAACTGGAGCATCAAAGAAGGAAGCAGTAGAGATTGGCCAAGTTCAACATATTGCTTTTCCACATGTCAAGCAAACGCTTTATCCAACAAAAAGACCAGATGGGAAAGGTGGGCAACATCTCAATCTAACGCAACTTCCTATTGAAACTGAAATTGATCATGGGACGGGATTGTCTCTTGACTACCAGGTGGGGATATTTTTTGAGAGACCTGATACGGATTATACCCATGGTGAAATACTTGCCAAAGCAACTAGTAGACTTGAGCATATGGGCATTGATGTTGGATCTGGAATGGCTGAACCTATCTACATCCCTTGCAAAGAGAAAGAAAGAAATAGCAAACAAAAGTTTTGGACTGGGACTATCAAGTTGCATCTTAAGAATCCTAAGACAGACGGGATCAATATGCTCAAAGGTTTGCGACCTTTCATTTTATCTCTAGACTCTAATGTCTCTACTTTGGGGAAGGTTTGCAAATGTTATGACACAGTAGCGAGGAATGCACTCCTCTCGGCAAAGATTGAGAACCCTAAATTACACCTTGTTTCAGCTCAGGATTTGCATAGAGATGTTTTTAGAGAGAGCTTTAGTAGAGGCTATGATTACGAAATCACAAGTGTGCAGAAAGTGAAGGAAGAAACATGGGGATGGCTTATTTCCACTACGCCAAACCAAGCCAACAGAATTATACAGTACATGGTGCCCTACAAGCAAGAGCTCATGAAAGTTATCTCACCACATGCAGCCAAAGCAGAAAGAAGAACTAGAGGTGATGGTCTCACAGAGGAAGAACTCAAGAAGAAAAATGCCACTATGCTTTGTTTATATAGACTACACAAGATGGAAAAGGTTGAAGATACCAAGGATTCCATCAAAGCAGTTATTGGTGATTTAAACGTGGTCTCATTCTATTTTCCAGGGCAAGTTGGTGAACTCCACAAAGGGACAACAAATGTTCAGTGTCTCCATGCTATTGTTTACAGACAATGGGTTGGAAAGGTGGTAGAAATTTTTGGCAAACATGTTAACATCACACCCCATCCTAAAAGCTTGGATGGTGCATTCCCTCCCACAAAAGAAGAGCAGGAGAGATTTGGTTTCTGTGATATTACAACAGCAATTGTGAGTACCTTGGAAGCAACAAAAAATGCTCCGCATCCAAAGGGAAAAAGTAACTTAGTTACTCATGATGATATTGATGCCATAGTTGAAAGTGCAGTGGCCAAGAGAAATGATCAATTCAAAACAGAGATCAAGACTGTGATCAAGCAGGATTTGTAGAAGCAGATGCAAGAGAAGAAAGAATTTCAAAGACTTTGAAAGAAGCGATGCAAACCCAGATGGAAGAAGTCAAGAAGAGACTTGCATTGGCAATGCAAGCTGTGGATTCTTTATGCTCTACCGTCCAACCTCAACTGGAAAACTAATATGGTCAAACAATCTTTTAGTTTGCCATCAAGAAATGTGTACTAACACAAAAAAAAAACTAAAAAAAGACAGTGTGTTATACTCCAAAAAAATCACAAAAGAAAGAAAAAAATCCAAAATCCAAAATATAAAAATCTCAATAAAGCGATATTATTAAAAGCCAAAAAACAAAAAACAAAAAACAAAAAACAAAAAAACAAAAAAACAAAAAAACATACAAACAAAAAAAACAAAAACAATAAATACAAACACCCATAACCAACAAATACAAACAACAAACTATATTAAACATCAAAACATCAAAACAACAAACTATATTAAACAGCTAAACAAAACAAACCATAATAACCAATAATTTACAACTCTTCATAAACATTCAAACCAACATAACCATATACATGAGGCTTGGCCTATCTGCTACATTCAAGAAAATAAAAGAAAAAGTATACACTATACAATAATGAGGTTCATTCTATGTGAACACATAGATATAATACATTGTTACAAACACCCAAACAAAACTATTTATATCTTTAAACAACAATACACAAAATTTAAACAATTAATACCGAATACCAAAAAAATAAAAATAAATAAAAATAAAAACATGTTCACCCAAAGCAAACTCCATCCCCTAAAAGTTCACCACAAAACCTACAAAGTATCAAAAGACATAAAAGGGGCTCGGCCTACCAGCCTCGCCCAAAAAGTATTAATTAAATATGTTGCATCACAAATATCACTTCTTATATATGGGGATATAGTACAATTTATTCTAAATAACAACAAACCAATTAATAAAAATAAAAAACCTTTCACCCAAAGCAAATTTCATTCTCTCAAAAATCACTACAAAATCTACAAAGTATCAAAAGACATAAAGAAGGCTCGGCCTACCGGCCTCGCCCAAAGATTAATAATTAAATATGCTTCATCACAAATATCACTTCTTATATGTGGAGACATAGTACAATTTACTCCAAATAACAACAAACCAATAAATAAAAATAAAAAAAATTTCACCCAAAGCAAAGTCTACTCCTTAAAAAATCACCACAAAATCTACAAAGCACCAAAAGACATAAAGAGGGCTCGGCCTACCGGCTTCTCCCAAAAATTATTAATTAAATACACTTCCCCTCAAATATCACTTCTTATATGTGGAGACATAGAATCAAACCCTGGTCCCATGCCAAACGTGCTACAAACACATCCGCCATCGCATAAAAATAGATGGAAAATATATTTTATACCATGTTCAATTAAGCTACACCCAGAATATGAACACCTAGCAAAAAAAAACTCACCGATTTTGAATACAATACACCCAGAACACCTAAATGCAACTACAAAATTTCCACACTTATCAAATTACATTTACCAAAATCAACACCATCTACCATCACACATTTTATTTGCACTAATCACTACTATTAGTCCCCATGATCTCAATATGTAATCAACTATTAACACAAATTCCTAATCCAGATTGGACGAGTACATTATTAGAAAAATTGACCTTATTGCAAAATCCTCCGGAAAGACATATTGCAATTCCACACCCATACATACAATTTAAACTAGATAACCAAGACATCATCAACCTGATCAACTCTATTCATAATGATATATACAACTTTATACAACAAAACTGCAAACCACTTACTCTACAATTAATGATCAATAAATTCCCTTTCTTACCTGAAAATTTACTTGTAGAAGCAATGCGATGCAAAGAACCTATACCCGAATATTCCCACCCCCTACAACCATTAAACCTACCCCAACCCCAAAGACAAGAATTTAATTCAACAAATTTCAGCACACAAATAATCACATGGAATGCTTCATCACTAAGCACAGCTCTACCAAATATACAACAACTGGTTTTAAACACACCTAACAATCCAGCAGTTATTGCAATTCAAGAAACCAAACTAACAAGCACAAAATCTACCAAATTCATACAAAACCTATTTCCACAATATAAATTGATATTCAATAATACACATGCACTAACAAGATGCATTAGACAAAAAAGACCATATACTCCTGCAAGAGGCGGGCTTCTCTTACTAATAAACCAAAAATACGCATACCCAAGTAACATCACAAAAATCCCCACCCCAACAATAATCTCACCGTATCTACAAATAATTTGAATAATCAATCAACCCCTACAATCATGTTTAATATTACATATGTATATGCCCTCACATATAGAAGATACAAGACACATACCAATGATACAACAAAACATAGTCCAACAACTAGCTGCACATCCCAATCATACATACATCTTGTGTGGAAATTTTAACAGAGACATAGCTCTAATTGGAAGACAAAACAACCTCGTAACAACACCGTCACAAATAGAAGATCTAGAATGGAGAATTTTTACAAATAACCTTCAACTATCATACATCGCCACTGATAGCCCATATTCTAGACAAGGAGGTCATAACTACAACGATGCAAGCCTAATTGATGGATTCTACATAAACTCACCCAATAATGGCCTATACACAGCAACTACAAATAATGACTATAATCTAAATTCAGATCACTCTCCGGTAACACTACACATACCACCAAACACATTATTTGCTCGCCCTCCTCCTCCAAAAATTAAAAAACCACCAAGAATATTAAATCCTATTCCACAAAGCAAAATTGAGAAATTCAAAATAGATTTTTTTGAGGAAAATGCGCTTCATATCAATGAACTCTCTACTATATTAATGAATGAACAACTTACTGACAACCAATGGCAAACATCATGTACAATGTTAGATTATCTAATAAATAGAATACCAAACAAAATTCAAGATTCATATAGCGCCCCACCCCTCCCTCATTTGACAAACCACACTACACAGCAAGGAGGTTTTCTTCCTAGAAAACTTCAAAAGAAATGGAAAATCTACCTTTCTACATACCATCTAATTCGAAAAGCAATATATATTGTAAGAAATAATCCATATTGGCAAACACACCCAATTATTGCAGAACTACAAACACACATACATGTAAATATCCCACCACCTCCAAATCAAAAACTGAACCAACAAGAATGGATCAATACAATAGCAACACTAGCAAAAAGTGCAAACTTAGAGGCCCGCAAAATAACTTCAAAATACACGCGGGAATGTGTCAAAAAAGCCATCTCAAAATATAGACAATTATACAAAAGAAGCCCTCAAAAAATAAACAAAAAAGTTTTTAAAAATCAAGAGACATCTCCACTAGATTGCATTATAGACAACAACAATAATATTCTAACTAATCCAAAAGACATAGCAACAGAAATACACACCCAACAATCCATTAGTAATAGGCCTACAATTCCAACATGCTACTACCAACCTGATCACCACCCAAGTTGCACTTGTGGAGTCAGACAATATCCATGGCACGATCTAGATGGATTTGTTATAGATAAAAGAGGTGAACCTCAAATATCACTATACAAATATTTCGACCAAAACACTTATGATATTTGTTTAAGAAACTTAGCCAATAATAAAATGCCAGGACCGGATAAAATTCCTAACTCAATTTTAAAAAATATGCCCGATTGTTTTCATAAACTCCTTTATCAATTCTTCACACACTGCTACAAACAAAAAAAGATCCCATCAGATTGGAAAACAAGCCTAACCATACTTCTCTATAAAAAAGGAAATCCCTTGCAACTATCAAATCACAGACCGATTGCACTAGCAAATACAATATACAAATTCTTTACAAGTACCCTAACATTAATACTATCACAATATGGCGAAAGGCACCAAATCTTATACGATAGTCAAGAAGGATTTAGACTTGAAAGAAGTACATCTAGACAACTCCAGCTCTTAATAGCAGCACTAGAAGATGCAAGATTCACAAACCAAGATATATACCTAATGTATATAGATTTTAAAAATGCATTTGGTTCCCTTGATCACGCACGACTATTAGCCATAATTAAAGATCTTGGATACCCAGAAGATGCAGTAACTCTAGTCGGAAATATCTACTCTCAATCTAATACCATATACACCGGCGAACACTTTGGCACAACACAACCTATACCAATTCAAAGAGGCACCATCCAAGGCGACACATTAAGTCCATACTTGTTTTTAATCTTCTTAGAACCACTTCTAAAATGGGCCGGAATGGATCTAGGAGTCCAAAAGTGTGCTATCACAGGATGCCCAAATAAATCAAAAACTAAACCCAAAAATTTTAAAGCCCAAATACAAAACCAAAATATTAAATATAGAAACCAATCACTACCGGTTCTACATCAAAATGAACCCTATACATATCTAGGTATACAAATAGTTCCCTCTTTAAAATGGAAACTTCAAACACACATCACAACAAGTAAAGTGATAGATCAATGTAAAAACCTAACACATTGCCCAGCAACAATCAAACAAAAAATAAACATGGTAGACACCGTTATTAGAGCAGGTATAGCCTATAGCTTCTACGTAGTCCCATACTCACTATCAACCATCAAAAAACTAGATAAAAAAATTATCGGAACACAAAAAATGATATGTGGACTACCAAAATGTACTGCAAATGTAATAACTCAACTTCCGCATGAATTATTTGGGCTTGAAGCCTTCTCACTAAAAAATGCTTACCTAAGATGTATTGGGAAACAACTTAGAAACGCATTAAATGACATTGGTCGGCTAGGTACAATATACAAAGGATTAATCCATCATATATTAGCTAAACACGGTGGAGCAGAAGACATACCACGCATTAAATATCACGATTGTATCCGATCACCTACCACTAGAACCTTATTTCTATTGAAAAAAGCCGGAGGAATCCATCTTAAAAGCGTTGAAGAGAACTTCCAACTCCATATGACTGAACTAGAATCAAAATGGAGATCAAAAGCCATAGTTACCTTACCACATTTAAATCCCACATTATCTCTTAAATTACTACACAAGTTGCTAATACATAACATATTTCAAATAAAACACATCACTCTCTCAAATGACACAAATCTAATGTCCCCAGAGGATTTTAAAATTTACTACAAAATCCCAACTAAATTAGAAAAAAGTGCACTTCACATAGCCGAACAACTTTTCTGCCACCCAAAATGCACCCCGAATTGCCCTACACCTTGTCAAAGACACCCAAGAGCACGCACACTAAAAGCGAGATACATATCAAATAATCAAGAGTTAATTCCAAGAACCATAATAAATCCTCCACAACTACAATTACTACAACAACCACAATTACCAACTCCACCACCTCACATACAAAACAACCCAAGCAGATTTCCCATTCACACCATACTAGAACACAAAATCAACAAGACAAAAGATAAATACAAAATTATAAAAGAATATAATACTTATTTATGCCAATGGTCACTTACAAATAATGTAATTTATAACAAATGGATACAACAACAAGATCTCTTTCCTCCAAACCTACCATCCGTCATCAAACATAACACTAATCTTCTAAAAGAATATTATACTCTCCACCAACATAGAAATTACAAAAATATTATTAATACATTCTTTACCCAACCCCAAGAGAAAGATACAAGATATATACCACCACCTACAAATATACCATCAGCACACATTTCTATAATTGAGTGCAATCCTAAAAAAGATATAATTGCTCAAAACAATACAATATGCACACAAAACGAACTAAACCATATATATGACAACACAGGTAAACATATTACTACCATTACAACCGCAAGACTAAAATGGCTATGGCAACAATATAACATAGCAATACATAATACACATGGTTTAGTACCACTCACGCAATCTTTTGAAACTGAGGTAGTATGGCTATACCAAAGATACAAATACCAAACCTCCAGCAAAAATCCTACAAGAAATCCGCACCACCTTTTACCTGTTGACATCCTCAACTCTTTCACAACAACATTTAACATATCCCATTCATATTTTTCCTCACCAGTTTCATGTTCCACATTAATCAATAAATTTTACTCACCATTTGCAAGAGACAAAGTTTTCGGGTCACTTGGTTCCGCATTCCAATACAAATGGGTAGGTAACGGATACGTTCACCCACCCAATGAAGAAATGGCTCAACAAGCAATACATTGGGCAAGATTAGTAGCTAAAAATGACCCTAACACATCCACCATCCTAGTTATACCTGACATCAATTGGTACGAAAACCTCTCCCCATACATAGGTCCATTTCCAGACACTCATGTTATTACACACTTTGCAGCTGATACCATTATCTACGAAGATCCAACAATCCTTTCGAAACCAAATAAATTAAATACAGAACCACTAGCAGTACACATTTTATGCATTCACCACCACAATCACAGTCTTCGCACATCAAACCAAATGGAAGCACTCAAAACATTAATAAATCAACTAAATATACCACAAAGCTATACACAAATTGCCTTGCCTACACCTCCCAATACAATAGTAAACAAAAATAAAAAGTGGAACAAACTCATGTATCCACACTACAACAATCCAACTTATACAAACACTCCACAAATACCAAATTATAAAATAAACACCACACCTAAATTTCCACCAAAATATAGTTACTATACAGATGGATCCTTCACACCTCCTAGAGAAGTAGAAGACGGACACTGGAAAAAAGAAAAAGCTGGATATGGAATATACAATTCAATAAAGTTAGATATCCAGATATCAAAAAGATTGTCAGGTTTACAAACCAGTTTTAGAGCTGAATTAATGGCCCTATACAAAACACTCAAAATACTTACCACCAAATATCACAATGAACCTGCACATATTTTCACAGATTGTCTCAATTGTTTACATGTAATAAATTCACATATAAAACACCCTACTGCACACAATAACCACGCAGACAAAACTATTCTAACAGCTATAGTAGAAATGTTACAAAACAGAACACTACCAACTACAATTTACAAAGTCAAAGCACATGCCAACATAGAAGGAAATGAGCAAGCAGACAGCCTTGCAAAAGCTGGTACTATAAAAGAATATACATTTGCATCCAAACCCCACGAATTTGCACATACAACACCATACTACTTCCAAAAAGATTCATGGCCGGGACCAAATAAACGTCCTGATAAAGGACCTGTTAGATGCCTCCAAACGTACATCACCAAATATGACCATGATAACAATTTAGAAATAATGGCAGAATACTTTCCTAATATTAGTAAATGGACAATGAACCCCAATATAGACAATGATCTTTCCAACAACTTTTGGTCCAATCCGGATATAACAGACTTCCAAAAAACTAGCATTCTAAAATTTCGTATTGGCCAATATATGGGAAATGCTAGAAAACAACTTTTCTTTGGCATAAATAGGTTCCCATCAATTTCTTGCTCAATTTGTAACTCTCTAGATGCAGATACATGGTTACATGTTCTCTTAAAGTGTAACCACCACCACATACATGCTATCAGAGTAAAAAGACACAACAAAGCAGTATGGGAAATAAGAAAAGTCATACTATCAACACAAAAATCTAGATGTTATATACTTATGAATGCAGGGACATTCAATAATAACCCACAAGATAATACTGTACCTCCTTGGCTCCTTCCATGTAGTTGCGGACAACAACGATGCCATTGTAATGCTAGACTCAAACCTGATATACTTTGCATCAAAGGACTTCCATATCAGAGCAATCCACCAACTACTCCAACTAATGATCTTACAATTCAATTTATTGAATTTACCTACACTAACGATAGATTTTCGCAAGAAACCATCAATAATAAAATCCAAAAATACCAACCACTAATTAACAACATCATTAATCAAGGATGGAAAGTTGAACCACTCATAGTCATCACAGCTGGGGCTAGAGGCACTACCCACATTCCTTCAATGAAATTACTGGAAGAGCACTTTAACCTTCCTGAAACTTCAATAAAACATATTTTCAAAAAAATAAACACCATTGCTATCCAACATGCCGGATCAATAATTGTGCACAAAAGAAGAATAGAAAACAACCAACCACTTCCGCTAGATTAAAACAAACAAATAGATGGGATAAGGGCCACCAACCATTATTACTTTGTTGCCTGTTAGCTCAGAGTAAATACTTGTCTCAGTTTGTCTAATCAAGGCTGATTGGATGGTAAAATCTCTTTGCCTATGATAACTCATTAGCAGCACCAAGCCATAATTATTATGTGCACTACCGTCCAAACAAATTGAATGAGGTTCGAATTTGAACCATATAGCTGTGAAACAAAGCTCTTCTCCAACCAAGTGTAGAACTCACAACTTGACAATCTCCACTTCATTCTAGCCATTTTATACCACCATTCATTTAAACTTCATCCACCAGTTACTTTTGTTGGTTACTAGTCACCATAGTATCTACTCTCGAAAGGGGGAAGTAGTCTTGCACCAATGGCCCTTTGTCCGGTGGGCACTGGCTCATTGTCTAGACGAACAGACACTTTATTCACGCAGGACTCTTTCCTGGGACCGGAGTTTCTACTACTACTAAAGTTGCACTTCTTTCTTAGTCTACAAAGGTCCCCGCAAAAACCTCCAGTAGTCAAACTTTTAGATTAACCCTTCCAAAAATGGACAAAAATTATTGCTTCATAAATTTCAGAAATGAAGTCAAATCCTTTTTAAAGGGGTACAAGTGGCATTCTACCATTGGCCATTGAACTTTTCCAAAATAAATGTGAAAGGGGATACACATGTCATTTTACCACTAGTTGAAAAATTGACATGGATGCTTGCAATATACCCCCCAACCCCATACTTGTATTTCTGTGACATGTGCTTCACTTGCAAACAATAAGAGACAATTTATGGCTGCATATGTATATATCTCATACATATCCCATGTTTATTTCACATGTTGTACATATTCGATATCTGTCTTATATATATGTATCCATATTTCAAAGTATCCATATACGTACTATTTGTTTTTCAAGATCAATGGCATTAGAAAGGTGTGTGTGTGTGTGTGTGTGTTGATTTTTGTTTACAAGATCAATGGCTCTTGATTTTTACAAAAAGAGAGTGGATGGTTAATTGCAATCTAAACTTTTGCTTGCATCAATTTGCTACATATGTCACACTTTCTTGATTTCATCAAACGATAAGTGAATACAAGCATGTTTTGAGCATACAAATTATTGATTTTTTCATTGATCTAAATATTTAAAAATTCTCGTATAAGTTATTTTACATTTGTACAATATAAATTTTCAATATTTTTCATTGCAAATCTTCTACAATGTAAAGGCCTAAAGGGTATAAGTATGTCTGACATCAAAAAATATTTTTTTCAATTTGAAAAATGATTGTTGAAATATGATTGTTGAAAAATGATTGTTGAAGAACAAATTAGATAAAGAAGTAAAATAAGAATCTTAAACAACAACTACAATTAAACTTTAACATTTTCAACTTTTAAAAAAAAAAATCGTGTGAAAATTATCAATATTAAATCCATAATCAATTTTAGAAGAAAAAAATTTGATTTTTGATTTTCAATCTTATCAAAAAATATTAGTTAGTAAAACAACTTGATTTAATTATACAGATGTAGTCTATAGATCATATTCTACAATAGAATCTTTATTCAAAATGTGGCATTAAATTATTATTATTAATATCACTTTATGGTACATCTCTACAATTTTGGAAATTTGGACTATTCTTTAAGGGGATAAATTTTATTTCCACACCAATAAAAATTAATAACATTTTTTTAGGACCATTTTGATGTGTATACTTTTTCACCTTTGGCTTTCAAGGTATAAAGGTAGAAACACCTAAAAGCAATACTTTTTGGGATCACACCATTTTAAAAGTTAAATGACCTAATTTTTTTGATGAAATTGTTTATAAACTCAAGAGAAATGAAACCCAAGCAGTTTTGAAAAGTTAAAAACCAGGGTTGCTAGCATGTGAGCTTAGGTTCATATGTTATAGGTACCTATGTTACATACACCTTTATGGTTATAGGATATTTATATTATAGCTGTCTATGTTGTAGGTACCTATGTTATAAGCACCTTTCATGGTTATAGGATGTTTGCATTATAACTACCTCTATTGTAGGTGTCTATGTTATACGCACCTTCTATGGTTATAGGATACTTATGTTATAAATATGTATGTTATAAGCACCTTCAATAGTTGTAGAGTACCTACTTATATCAAGGCTCAAGGCTCATAGGCTCGCATTTCTAAACTCACATCCTAGCGTCGTTGAGTTGAAAACGTAGGATATTCTATATTTAAGAGTAGACTCACCTTGAAGTATGAAATGTATCAACTTTCATTGATTGCTTCAAAAAGTTCATCATCATTCATTGGTTGCATCTGAAAAATTATTGTGGAAGTATTCATTCAAGATCAATTTTTAGGTTTTGGAAGACGGAAGATGTTGCTTCTAGATGTTTCTACCTTATAGCATGTTGTGACTTGTCACTTGAAAAACATGTAATATTGCTTGTATATAATTTACTTTTAATAGCTGTATTACATTCCTCACCAATTTAAAGTTGATCATATTATTCCCAAAACCATTTTGCTGTGTATACTTAAGATGCTTGTTGCTCATAATTAGATTCTAAAGTACTATATTGATAAGTTTGTGGATTATCTCTTGAAATTAATGTCATCTTGTTTGTATATGATTTATTTTAATACATGTCACGTTGTTTGAATATGATTTTTTTGGAAATATATGTCATATTGTTTGTATATGAATTATTTTAATACATGTTTGGTTGTTTGAATATAAATAATTTTAACCTATCACTTGAAATGCGTCCAATGTTGTTTGTATATAAATTTTTTAATAATTTAATTGCATTGAATTGCCCATATTTTAGAAATGGATCTACTACAAGTTTTTAAAAATCATTGGATAAGACAACTTTATCCTAGAATGTTGAGTTGGTCACAGTGGAAATCAACCTTTGGTACCAGGTGAATCATTTGCTTGCAATCCAAGAGCAATCATTGGAGGTCAAACCTACTATCTAAGACCTTCCCTTTTCACACAAAATTTGAAGGATAACATTTTGTCTTACATAGAAAGATGCTTTGTCATCCATTGAACATTTAGGGGGTGCACTTTTATCCTCTTTAGAAGGATTCTTTGTCATCCATTGAATAATTAGTGTCTACAACAATGTGACAAGGTTAAAGTTTATAATTTTTCTAAAATTCAATTAGAAAATAAGATTTTTAGAGGTGCAATGATCAAGGTTAAATATAATAATTTTTCTAAGAAGTGATTGGAATACAAGATTATTTTTTAGAGACGCAATTGGATTCAATGACCAAGGGGAAAATGTGAGAACTCTTTGAGTTCAAAAACGACACATTCTAAACATGTATTAAAAATGTGAGTGTTTTTAAAGAAATTTCAATGATTTTTTTGGACTTCATGATTGTTTAGAATGTATGGTGCTTTGGAGTCAAAATTGGAAGTATGAAGAACCAAAAACATGGTAATATGTTAAAACATGGGGACAAATTCTTTAGAAAACAACATTCTTTGGCTTTGAAATACCACATCAATTTAGAAATTGTAATGCTATAAATAAATTCAGTTTGAGTGGTCATCAATTTGTCACACATCATTTATATTATTACACTTCTTTGTCACGAAAATTGAATTTGTCTATAACAATTTGAAAAATTAAGTATTTTGAGAGTTCTATAATCCAAATCATCATGTGATTAGTGCATATGAGGTTTACAACCCCTCATCATATGGCAACTAAGGTGTGACCACCGATAACCACCCAAATAAGCACCTGTAGACATGATGTGGAGTATAATAAGACAATTAATATTTCTATATGTGTAGGGATAGAAATGAGGGGGGTTGCTAAAAATTAGTAATATTATCGCTTGAATTGAAATTACTAAGAATTTTGGAATGGAGAAATTGAGAAATTGATGGTCGAAAGTCAAGAACTCATGTTTGGAAATTAAACCTCTGCTACATTTGAATGGAGAAATTGAGAAATTGATGGTTGAAAGTCAAGAACTCATGTTTGGAAATTAAACCTCTACTACATTTGACCACCCTATTGGCTCCTATTGGCTGCTGATGGGGTGCTACATTTGACCACCCTATTGACTGTTGATGTGGGGTGATGTGGGGTGCTACATTTGACCACCCTATTGACTGTCGATGGGTGTCGATGTGGGGTGCTACATTTGACCACCCTATTGACTGTCGATGGGTGTCGATGTGGGGTGCTACATTTGACCACCCTATTGACTGTCGATGGGGTGCTGGTTGGTGATGGAAGGTCAAACCTATACCACCCATTCACCAAAAGTCTTACTACTAATATGATCTCTAATCACTCATAGACCAAAGAAGCCATCACCTTGGCACTAAAAGGTTAACACCTAAAAGACCACAAGGCCACCGGGTGGGTTTTGCAACTACACTAAAGATGATATTTAGTGTCTTGTACACTAAATACGAAGGCATACACTAAAAGCCAATTACCCTATGAAAGTAAGTAACATTAAATGTCAATTCAAACACTAAATGTGAACCAGAATTGTCATATCAGACGGAATATCACTGTTCACGGACAGAATCGGACCGATTAGGGCTAGGCGGCTGCAAACTTCAGAGCCTTGTAACTTTTGCAAAAATTCTTCAAATCAGTAAAATGAGATGTTTTTCGGCATCTACAGTTTCTGTAGATGCCGAAAAACATCTCATTTTACTGATTTGAAGAATTTTTGCAAAAGTTACAAGGCTCTGAAGTTTGCAGCCGGCACATTCAAGTCTAACACTAATTGTGGACAAGTTCAGATTTAGTGTTGTAGCTAGTAGGGGGGTAAAAACACTAAATGTCACTCAACACTAAATATCATCTTTGGTGTACATTTGTATAAAAAATTCAAAATATAAACCTCACTGATTATTCTAAGAGACCTAGGATGATGTTTTACACTGAATTTGTTGTTACGAAATAAAATTTTCATCACAATATCCAATTGCAATTCAATCAAAAAATTATTTGTCGATGCAATATCCAATTGACTGACCCTAGATTTCATTGACTTGTACAATTTTGGGTGAGCTGTAAGCCAACAGTTTGTGAACATCAAAAGTAACTTTACCCTTATATACATCTGTGCTGTTTTTGGTTGTTGAATTTCTGGAGAATGAGAAAGGCTCTAACAAAATCATGATGACATATACCTATGAAATTTTTGGTGAGTTTTTGGAGAATGAGAAAGGCTCTAACAAAATCATGATAATATGTACCAATAAAAATTTCGGTCAATTTTTCGAGAATTGAAAATGCTCTGTCAAATCATGATGATATGTACCCATTCTGGTGAATTTTGGAGAATGAAAAAGGCACTTTGGGCCATTACTTTGGATCCTCATATCTTTTTTCTCCACGCCTCAGTAAATTAAAAAATTACACATCAAAATCATGATGATACATACTTATGGGAAAAGACACCCTTGGAGATACCAATTTCAGCAGACCACAGCACAAAGTACCTCCAAACTGACCATCTGACCATCTTCACCAATCTTTAGACAATGGCATTTTCTCAAAAATTGTACATTTCCATCAGTCAATTTTTCATAGGAAGAGTATATATGTCCTCTTTTCAAAGGTGGCCATCATCAAAATTGTTCAACAAAAATAAACAATTATGCTTGTTACAAAAGATACTCAAGAAAACAACTCAAGAAAACAAGAGCTACCCCCACCACCCGACTTCCCTCTCTATGCTTTATGGGTTGACGATTTTGGCAGTAATTCCTCAGCCTATCTTACAATTTGGATTTAAATACAGAGCAATACTCCACAAGGACAGAATAGGTCCACTCATGAGTACAAACGTTCCAAATTGCGGACAGGGCACAGTTATTGACAACATCAGATAAAGAAAAATGTCGAATGTCATAACATGGAAAAAAACAAGAGAAAGTACACTTTTAGAGTAAAATATATAAAGGAATCAAATATAAGTCCGCCAATCCAACAGCGTTCTGGAAATTTCCAAGGACAGAGCCAAAGCAAAACATCTCAAAAACGATGGGAGGACTCTCAGCAAAATCCAAACTTCAACCACATGGATCTGCAGGAATAACAAAAAAAACCCTTCAGAGGCAGACGTACAGGCATAACAAGAGTCAAAGACCCTATTCGACGGCACAAAGTGGACCACCATACAAGCTGAACTGGAATATTAGCAGGAAGAGATCCACCCATTCCAGGACACAAAATAGTCAATTCGCAGAAACAGCCCAGACACGAACGAAGACGGCAATCCCCCAACGGACCAAGTCAAAACATACTTCAACCCATGTGATCCAACATCGACACACAGGACTTGGGAACTGCTCTGCGGCTGGCATTGACCCAAAGGACAATAGCAGACGCGGAATTCGTAAAAGAGGAGAAGGCTGTCCACACGTCCAAGTCCGAAGATCGCAGGTCCAACTAACCAACCATACAGGGTGCTGCTCCCGATGCAGCGAAAAAACTAAAAGCCACTGCTCCTAACTGAAATACACATACAGGGAAACCGTGTGGGGAACATAACTGAGAAAAAAGGAAAAAGAAAAAAACTCAGGGCCTTGGTGACTACACCGACGATGCAGCTGGAACTTAATCGATTCGACCAATGATCAGGCAAACGCGGGCCTATATCTGCAAAATTACCTTCAAGGCACATCCAAAGATGCAGGCAGACACTTAGAATAGAAGGAGACGGGAACGGAGGCCTCCCTCGTAGCTCCTGATCTTATTCGCTTCAGCTGAGGAGAAACCACATCCACACTCGAAGCAGCGGGAACGCCTCACCGGGACGCTGGTTGCACCTCGCGCAATTGAGCGCTCTTCCAGGGAACAAACCAGACCAACACAGGGGACTCCCAGGGATATCGTAATGATACTAAAACGCATTCTTTCAGATGGCAGGGAACAATCGAACAGTCCGAAGGCTGCTGACCATCACCAAGTACCAAGCTTGATCGAGGCAGGTGATCCCAGTGAAAAGGTACCAACACCTGTCCATGCTCAGCTAAGCTAGCCACCTCGAGGCATGTCCACGGGACATTTTGCAGAAGTGTGACTAGAAGGAGTACTAACTCGGTTGGTCAACTTCGGGTCCAAATACACAACCACCACAGTGATATCATCGTGAAAATGACGCCGGATCCCACGCTCAATGCCCCTCAGATCAGAGTAACGCATCTCACGCTTCTTCGCAGCTTCTTGAAGAGCGGATTTCACGAGACGACGCGCGATCCCAGCACGAGGATGACTGTACACAATGTCCACGGCCTCTTTGTTGCTCAAATGCTCCCAAAGACCATCCGACGCAAAGATCACGAATTCATCTTGCGGACTAAGGCTGATGACATTGCACGCCGGCTCCGCACTCATCACAGGCCTCTTCAGAGGCTCAGGAAGACGAAAACGAGCAATAAGAGGGGGTCGGTTGAACTCAGCATTCTTCAGATAGAAATCACCGATGGAACGGGAAACTTGAATCAGACCTTTCACACGCCACACGCCATGTTTCAAAACCACGATCTGCGGATCGTCTTCATGCTTCGCATACAACTCATTCCGAACCGACTCGAAACTCGCATTGTGCTCTTCGGAGATTTGGCGAGAAACCACACTGCCAGTGTCACGGCTGAAACTACCCAAAACGGCGCGGGAATCGCCCACATTGGCGATATACAGTTTGGAACTGCACACGACACCGACCAAACAACAAGAGCCGACAGCAGCAAGTTGAGGTTTGGTCGGCCAGGCCTTCTGGACGACATCGAAAAATCGATCTTCCGCTTCCTTAAACGATTTGCAGAGAACGTCACTGGACATACCCCCTTGTTCGGCGACATTCTTCTGAACGAAATTGTACAAACAATCATTCACGCTACGAGCAGCTTCAGGGCCACCGTGACCGTCATACACGCCCACAAAGGTGCCGAAAGAGCCAGTCTCCACTTGACTCATATCTTCCAGAATGGGATTCGCCTGAACAACGGAGTAAGAGAACTCCCCGACGGTATGGGGACAAAGATCCTTGCCCCAAAGCAATGGGTCTTGACGATCTGTCCCATCTTGCGCTTGCGAATGTCTCCTTGCTGGACGCCAACATGACATCACCATTTTCATGAGCCACTCGAGCATCTTTCAACCGATCGTCGCAGAATTCGAGTCGTTCTTGCTGTTCATAACTTCATCAGCATCTCAGCTTGCTTCTTTCAAGTAGACACCTTCTATACCTCCAGAATCAAATGGCTCTCCGTTAGCCTCCATCGCTGAAAACACCCATTGCCTCTCCCATCAATAACTTCCTCCAAAAGCGCTATTCAAAAATTTCCTCATGACACATTTCTGGTTTCCTAAACTGTTTGGAAACACTCATCTATATTTCTTGTCTAGCAACCCCGTGATTCAACTCAGTCAATGAGCAACGACTGGCAGCAAATTGAGGTCAATTTGTGGACCTGGACCTGCAATCAACCAACACAAGACGTTCAGATCCACTATTTGCAAGTATCCGAAAGAGCATCGTGCTCAATTAAAAGAGTGTAGATAACCGTGTTAATGAATACTTGTATTTACTCTGGAAGAAAAAGCACAAGACGGAAATTCAGATGCAGAACCCTGAGCTGCTATGCCACACTTCACTAATCAAGTAGTAGTGCTTTCAAACTTACGCAGCTGTCGGAGACTTTCAGGAAGGCAATCTACCATCTCAACAATATCGGAAACTCGATTGCAGCTTCCAAAAGGAGCAGTGAGGAAGAAAAAGTGCATTGCGATCGCTATACTAACGCTTCTCGGCTCTCAATAAACTAAATTTCCAGAACTTGTTCGAATTATCGATCGTCAAACAAGTATGTCGTAACAATCCAACCAAGTAGCAATGTTTTTCGATCCCACTGCTTCACTCAAGGAAACCAAGGCGACACAATTAAAACATCAGCGCAAACTGCAACTATCATCACTCTTAAACTATGTCTGTCGATTCCGAGCAACTCGTATCCAACCAAATAACCAAGGGAAGGAGGAAGACCAGAAGTCAAGCTGACGATCCCATGCCAATCAATGACACAATATCGAAAACGTCAACAAATGCGCCACGCCGTAACATTGCTAATCGACAATGATGTCCCTGCCCAGAGATTCGAAACATTACTCATTGCCGCTTGGGCTGCAGGGCACGGGGTAATTGATAAGACACTGGTCCTTACCGGAATCTAAATCTGAACCATGTAGGCCGAATCCCAAATGATCGGAAACAATACGTTGGCTATTCATACTGGAACAATACTTCACAATCTGCGGCTCCGCCTCCCAAATGTTGCTCGCACTCAAGCAAAAGCATCAAATCCTTGACCTTTCGGTTATTATTCCCACCCACGAAGGTGCCTGCCACGTCACTCTCAGGAAAACTTTGCTTCCGCAAAAGTCCGTCGTAGAAATCAATAAGCCTGCCAATGACTTGCGCGTGTACACAGTCTGTGAAACGCAATACATGAAAATCAAAGCTGCGCAGACTCTCACGACAGACCGGAACCGCTTGATATTTAAAAAGGACCAATAATTTTACGTGGCGTACATAAAGTGGGGCTGAAACTGCCACTTCGCGGCGAACAGTAGGACACTTGTCCTTCACGAGAAGGACACGTACCGAAGTGTACAACAATTCAACATAACGTGAGATTCCCTTGTGCGGCAGCTTAAGAGAATTACATCAAGATGGACGGCGATACTCTCGATCATGCTACACCCCCAATTGCCGGTAGGAATCTCCCGCCTTAAAAACCTAAAAAACCTGAAGTGCTCCACTCTCTCCAGAAAAGACCCCTTTCCTTCATACTCTCGGTTCTAACCCTCAGAACTCCAATCCACGAAACTAAAAAACGGCCACAATAACTACCATCGCGGGCTGCCACAGCAGAACGATGCGCTGAAATTGAAATTGAAACGATGCGCTTAACGCTAATCTACCGGAAGATTAGCTGCACAAATTGCACACCAAGAAGCTTCCTACAATTAAAGAAAAGGTCAACTGTTCCTAATTGAGCACAAGCAAGGTACGAAGGTCAACGAGAAGATTTTCCTTGCCCCATGCACCTGTCCACTTCGTATGCAACTCTACCAGACCATAAGCAAATCAAGAAAAGAAACTCACCAGAGAAAGCTGGCAATTAGACACGCTCCAGCGCACAGCCCTCGGAGCCAACAAGGCGGACACTATGTCCTCTCCAGGCAAATGTAGGAGCCGGACCCGAGGATCGATCACCCCTTCAGCACCCTCCGAAATCCCTGACCCGGCACAGTCCACATGTTTCCGATTCCAAAAGAACCTCCTTCGCTCTTCCTCCAATCACCCAACCCTACTCTCCAAGCCGCCATGCCATATCCACCCGCAGAGTAGGGTAAAATTGGAGATCATCACACACAGCAGGACGGAAGAGGTTGCTGATGGGTGACCAATTGCGCGGACTCCACTACAATCGTCGAAATCAATAATTAAAGAAGGAAAAGCGAAGTCCGGGGGAAACGGGGGCCGCAGCCGTCGCCGACCGTCGACTGCTCACTGCGGGAGCACCGCGAGTGGAATAAATAGCAAGAAGCGCCGGCGCCACCAAATCGGAAGCGCCCTCGGGCCAGAAGAGCTTCGAGGATTGCTCCACAAGAGGCCCCCGTGGGACGAGACGCGTGGTAGGGACGACGAAAACTCGCCGTGGTCCCAACGTCGAGGGCGAGAACGAGAAGGCTCTTGTGGAACTGACGAGGAGGAGGAGGAGGAGGAAGGAGAAGAAAGCCAAGGCACCGAGGACGGAAGCTGCACTTGACTTGCGCGGGGCAGGGCCTGAATTGGCTATGGCCGGCTATGGCGTCCGAGGCCCGTGGCCATGGCGTAGCTTACCAGGCAAGCACGACTGGATCACTTCAGTTCGGTGGGAGGCGAGGCTTTTCTTCCTCCGGAAAGCACTCTGGCTCGATATGCGTAACCCGTAATCGACTCTAATAGCAGCAACTGAGCAAACGGTCGACCTGCAGGGCGATCGTGATCAGCGATTTCGAGGGTGGGAAAAAGAAAGGGAACTACACCCAAAATTCCCAAAAATTCCCAAAAATTTGCGAAAATCAACAGTCTAAAAGTCAGGTCGCACTAATTCTTCACCTCGAATGTTGACGGGTAAATAGTATTTCATACGTATGTCTTATTATTAACCCCTCAACGTCCAATGCGTGTTTACTAAAATCCTCTGACCCTTGTGAACTCATTCCAATTTAACTATCATTTAACAAGAGATCCACTTTAATTGACCGTATTGGTTGGTAGTGGAGACAAGCATAGAACTCAAGGAAAAGGGGCAAGTCCTTTGACCGTATCGTTGAAAAGATTATAATAGTCAAACAAGAAAATCTTTAAATTTTGAGAGATAGAATCCCATTGTTGGGGCACTCAAGGGTTAAAGAGGCATTGCTACTATTGGAATTTTTTGGCAAGTGAAAGAAGATTGCAATGCACTTTAGCATGCCCTTCAGTACAAGTAAACTATGGATTTTTTTACTTAAGTTCAAGACTAGGTTGTCCTAGGCTTTCTTACCTCAAGGACAAGAGGTTCAAATTTTGCTTAGTTCAAATCTTCAACAATTTAGGGGTGTATGCATGAGTTTGACGTCAAAATAACACTTTTGGATTCAAAAAATAAAAATTGAAATATTACTTGGTTAAATTTTTTTAATGAAAATTGAAAATACTCGGCATAGTTAGAACTTAACATTATGAATCCAAAGGAGAAATGACACTTGTAAAACTTACACGCGTTTAACATTTTGAACCCAGAAGGAAAAAAGAAAAAAAGAAAAAAACTTGTAATACTCACAAGCATTCAAACTTGAGTAAATTTTAGAAAGATTTTTCAAATTTTATTGAAAATATTGGGTAGTGTAGTAATTGATTTAATTGTATAGATATTATCCATGAATTATATTTGACAACTTTTATTTGATGATCATTATTTTAAGTTTTATTTTATAATATATCTTCAATTTAATTTCACAATTTTGAAAATCGAAACTATTCCTAGTCCTTAAAGTAGGTTATCTTCTCATTGTGTATATCTTGTTCTGTTAACATTTAGGTTTGAGTATTATCTTTTGGTACAATTATAGGTATTGCATTTTGTATAGTGGTGATTATGGGTGTAGAGTCTTTATAGAAGTGAATGTTCATTAAAGAAGAATGGTCTTCACTTGTAGGACCTTACCTTTTATTAAGTGTTGTCTATCACTGGAATTATTCATATACAATTTCAAAAAGGGAGCAATTTAGTTTAATGTTTGGTTAGCTTCAAAGAACTTGATATTAAAGTTATTCATCTACAGTTTAAAAACCAGAGTAAGTATTTAACATTAAGTTTCAAAGAACCATTGATATTATTTTGCAAAGCAAGTAGTTTAATGTTTGTTTAATTCCAAAGAACTTGATATTAATTTTGAAGAAGTACAGGAGCCATAAACAAAAGATATTTATAAGAAAATAATAGTTTACAACACAACATTATTCACCAAAGCTAAAAGAAATCCTTTGTAAATGAAACAGGATAGAATATTTAGCCTTTGTCAGGAAATTATGTTATGAAATGCTCAAACAATTTTCTTATTACAAAAATCTCATTATCACCACAATATTGATGAAATTTGACTATTGCATAGTGTTACCATCTATAGCCCCGAGGGTGCTTTTTGTCAAAAAAAACACTCAAAATTGCCACTTCTGCTGCATTCACACAATAAAAAACCCAAAGTAATTTTTTTAATCTAACCATAGGATCTTGTACTTAACTTGTCTGAGATCATGTAGTAAAAATTTCATCAATTTTGACTGTACGGATTGGAAGATATTAGCATTCAAAGTTGGACCAATTTTTTTTCAAGAAGATGCTTAGATTGCCTAAAAAATAAGATTGTCCATAACTTTTTCATCTCTAGTCCAAATAGAATGAATCAAAGCTTTACATATAGACAAAAACATAATATTTTGAGGAAATATTTTTTTAAACTATTTTGGCTTTTCGTGATTTTTTTTGTGTTGTCCGTCGACCTCTGTTTTTGGTTTATTGTGCCATAACTTTTGCTCATAGGCACCGATTGAAACAAAAAAAATTATATATCCACAAAGCTCTCGGCAAATTACACAAACTCAATTTTTTTGAAAAGATTCACTACATATTAAGACAATAGGAACCTACCTGGACCCAAATTGTTCCCTGAAGAGACAAACAATCTTTTAAGGATTAATATATATCTTTTTACTTCAATATTGCAATAATTTTATTTATTATTGTATAGATAGCATGTAAAACATTGTTATTAACCCTTAAAAGGTTCTTTTGTGACCATATGCATATGTGTCATATGAAATGACAAAAAAATTCCTATTGCATATTCAAAATTCACATTATACACTTGTGAATGAAGTTTAATTTAAAAACAATAATATAATCAAATATAATAGTATATATAAGACAAATTTAAGATATTGATGTATAGGCAAAAATACATTGTCAAGAAGAAACTTTGGGACCTTAAAAGATCAAACGATATGTAATATTTTGATATTAATACAGTATTATATGCAATCTAGTCCAAACTAGTTAGAAGAATATAATTTCAATACTATGTTACCTCCCAATTGTAGTTGTTCTAATAAATATTGGAGTATACTAATTCTAATATAAATTTTTAAGTTTGGTAAAAATTAAATGAAAGATAAAAATCAATAAATTTCACCTATGTAATTTTGTAACATTTTGGAAATGATATATCTTCAATGCTAAATTACATCTAAATCATTAATATTCATTATTTTTCTACTTTTGGTTTCAAAAGAATAACTTATTGTATAGTGTATTTTAGCATTTGTAGTTTAACATTCCCAAACTTTGATTTTGATCTTCAAATATTTGTCTTTGAGCACAACCAACATGTCAAAGTTAAAAAAAATTAATTAGGATTTTTACTTTGCTTATAAACTCTAAATGTTTTCTTTGAAATGAGTATTTTATTGCAATTTGAAGTTGGGATTCAATAATTACATTTATGAATGTAGAATAGTTTGAAAAGTTGGTTTGCATGATGATGTTCAACATTCTAATATATATCAATTTTAGAAATTTTAGAATTTTGTAAATGTTTTTTTGTACTTTATACAAATTCTTTTAGCATTTCTTCAAAAATTCACAAGAATTTCAAAACTATACAAAAAAAATTGATAATTTATGGCTTAAGATTTAATATTTGAAAAATTATAAAATAAAAATTCAACCATATATGGTGGCAAAATGTTGCATATAGAGTGAAAAGATATTTAAATTTGACCAAGTAATCAAGGCTCCTACCTCAAATGATTAAAGTATTGAATTCTTTAATGCCCATGAATGAATGATTCCAATTTTGGATGGTTATAACATTTAACTTGGACAATAATAGTATATCCTATGTTTAAATTTTTTTCCTACATCAAAAGATATATCCTTCTCAAAGACTCTCTATAACGCTCTTATCTAATCATATGGAATCTTTCTCAATTCATTACATGTTTTTTTAGAGGTCTAGAGGGCTGTTTTAGGCCTGTTCTCGTTCTTATGAACCACCTAGCATTGGTCAAAATAAAAAATAACAGTAATAAAAAAATATTACAAAATATTGTTAAAATATAAAAATATAATTAAATATTTATTAAATATTTAATGTTTATTTTATTTTATTAATATCCAACATGGTAGTCGCTTTGGCACGTTGGCTTGTTGTTGTAGCGGAGTTTTCACAATCTGGAAACTTCAGAGAACTCACAATCCTCCATAGTGGTGAAATCTTATGTAATATGAAGTGAGTCTGTCTTTTGAGTGGATAGTGAGCCATAGGTGACAAAAGTGCTAATTTCTTTGAAAACCAAACATGAAAAAATGGAATGGTACATGTGGTTGTCAGACACTTATAATTTAGCTTTTCCAAAAATTCTGAAAATGATATAATAACCTCTTTCTATTGGTTGTAAGACTTCAAAAGGTTACACATGTATTTCTCTAAACAAAATATTTCATCAATGGTGCTAAGTTTAGAAATTTTCAATTCAATCTTAAAACTCATAAAGCAACATCATGATATAGTTGTCTTTACTTTAGTGACTTTTGACCTAAGAAGATCTCTAATTGTTAAAAAAGTAGAATGTCCCTTTTTGTTCTATTTACTAATGTTATAAATGGAAAAAAATTCAAAAGTTTTTTTCAAGATTAGTATGAATTGAAAATCCATTCATTTGTTGATATAACATCAATAACACTTTGTAATATAGTATTGGATTTTTTTGGAGTCTCTAGCAATTGCATATTTTAATCCCTACGGATCCAAGGCTCTTTTTTTATTTATAAAAAACACTCAAAACTATGATAAATGTAGTTGTATGGTATAAAATTAGTTAATTTTTTTTCCATATCTAACCATTGGATCTTGCATTAGATTAGCATAAAAATGTGTAGTAGAAATTTCAAAAATGTTGGGCACATAGATTGCAAGATATTTGTCTTTTAAGTAAACAAAATATTTTTTCTTGTACCTTGCTTGACTAAATATTTTGACTTTAAATCTTTTTAACTTCAAATTTTTGTATATAGATTTTTAATTAAAATATTTTATGTTAAAGAAGTTGCAACTAATGATGCATCATAACGATGCGATAAATTGTGCAGTAATGCGTTGTAACGATGCGATAACTGTTAAATTAACATGCAAACCTATGAAACAACAGTAACCACACAATAACTGTTGAAAAATTGTAGGTTGTAAACTTTGTGGTGAGGATCTTGAGTCCATAAGCCTAGGCTCATGCTATATTATAGGCACCTTCCATAGTTATAGGATATTTATACTATAAGTGTTTATATTATAGGTGTATATGTTGTAGGTACCTATATTGTAAGCACCTTCCATGGTTATAGGATGTTTCATAGTTATAAGTAGGTATGTTATAGATACCTTCAATAGTTGTAGAGTACCTACTTACATCTAGGCTCAAGGCTCGTAGGCTTGCATTTATAGGCTCACATGCTAGCATTTTTGGTTGAAAAAATAGTTGGATGAAATTGCATGTTGTGAAATGGCACTACTCATGGTGCTTGTGAAGATGAAAATAATCCAAATCTAGTTCTTTCAACAATACAAACTTAAATTGGGGTAGTTTTCTTTATGAATTTGTTGCAATGGAAATGGAAATTTTGACATCCATTTGAACATGTTTCAGTTAAATATTGTGTACAATATTAAAAAGTTTTCAAATTGTATTGGTAGATGACCTAAAAATATAATTGATTTTTGATGGCAATGTTGAAGTATATTCTCAAATTAAATATGTATTTATATTTCTTTAAGCCACGCCCTTATGGACCAAATTAAAAAAAATATGAACATGAGTTCATGTAGGCTAGTCCAACTCTATCCTTTGCCTAATCTTGTAAGCTAGTTTTTGTCCTAATTTTGCTATCTGTTGCTTCATCCAAATTTGCCCCCAAAATATCCAAATCCCTTCAAAATCAATAAAGTAATGCCAAAATGGATTTCAAGTCAATTTTTTGATTGTTGTGAATTTAAATGCCAGTAGACACATGAAAGGGTGGTTATAGGGTGTTTATAGGGATGTTTATGACCACTTCAAAAAATTCACAGAAATTACAATTTTAATCGAAAAATTATAATTCCACGTGGGTTTGATCTGTGGAACAAGCACAGAACTCTGAAAAATATGCCCCTCTTGGAATTGACCCTAAGATATCCAGATTCCAAATCAGGGTGGTAATAGGCTTCTCTACCTCAGTCGCCGGCCGGGGTGATCAGCGCCGTGGAGACCGGATTCAGGTTCTGGGTGTGTTAGGGCTGGGGTCGCAGTGTTTCGCGAGGAGCCTGGGAAACTCTGTGAGCCGGAGGCGTGCTTGGATGCGTCTGCGATTAAGGTCGACCCTCAGGTTCTTTCGTACTGCGATGCAGTTTCATCAAACGAAATTAGATGTTGCCTTTGATCGAATTCTTTGTGTTCTGGCTTTCAATGCATTTGCTCGCTGTCATGAGCACCTTGTCTTCTGCTCTGGACTTGTGTGTATGAATAGTATTGAATGGTACATTCAATACAATGGAGAACGAGCTTAGTTCTGAAGGTTTTGAGAGTAATGTGGAGTAGGGTTGGGTTTCGCAGAAGCAGTCGAGAAGCAGACACAAACAGATTCGGAGATTGTTTCGCACGCTTTTGAGGTACTTTGCAGTTTGAGTAGCCAATAGAGTGGGAATTGAATTATTGATTTGCATTCTTGATCAGCTCGAATTGGAATGGCTGCAATTGTGCTGAAACCTTGGGAACCCCAGAGCTTTAGGAGCTTCAGTTTCGAAGTAAAAGGAAACCCAAATCGAAAAACCATTACTTTTGATTAGGGTTTCCTTTACTTCGAAGTCTCTTTCGGATTCTATTCCGTGTAATTGAGATGTTCGCTGTGATTCAGAGCGCTAAATATTGGAGTATTTCTATTTGTTTTTGTTGTAGGTGAGGAGTGTGAATGGCGTCTGCGGTCGCAATGCCTTCTGCAGAGGTGGAGAAGAAGAAGAGCATCAATGCCGGCGAAAGGGAAAAGTTTATGGAGGTTTATAAGCAGCTAAAGAAGGAGCTTTTGTCCGATTCGGACCTCGTCACATACACTGATGAATCCCGAGCTTGGGTTGAGGAGGTTGATGATTAGCTTGAACTTCGATGTCTATAGGTTTTGGATTTATTTTGAGATACAATCTGTTTTCTTTTCTCTCAGAATTCGTGTGCATGAGATGTTTGTCGTTGTTAGGTGCATTGACTTTTTTTTTTGAATCTTCGCGTTGCATCAACCAACGTGCAACTTTCTAGAGAGAGCTTTTGAACCCTAATTCTTGTTACTGTAGTCACATATCATGTTTATCCCTTTGCAAACGAAATCTTGGATGTTTGGTGTGCCCACATTAGTTAGTCAAGTGTTCCCAACCAATCAATCAATCACGGGAGTCACTTTTTTTTTCAAAACAGTGTGCATTTTGGGTGAACTTGTATGTGGCTAAGGTAGCCTCAACGATGACTTAATTTATATGCTATGATATCCAGGTCGGTTACACAAATTAAATCAATTTGTTGATATAGCTTATGTGTCAATTGTTATGCTGTGCAGATGCTGGACTACACTGTTCCTGGAGGTGTGGCTTCCTACTCCCGGTTAATTTCAATGGAGAATTTTTGTTTTTGCACAGATGGTGGTTGATTGCATCAGATCTGACGTACTGGAGGTTGTCGACAAGTTTGTGAACGTGTGCGTTTGGATTAATGTCGTGCAGGCAAATTGAACCGGGGTTTGTCAGTTGTCGACAGTTTGAAGCTTTTGAAGAAGGAGTCTCTTTCTGAGACGGATATATTCAATGCATGCGCCCTCGGATGGTGCATCGAATGGGTATGATCACGTCCCATATGAAGGAAATGGCACGTGTAGGCATTATTTCTTGTCTATATTTGCCTTGACGACTTTGTTGGCGATTACCGATTTCTTGGATTGTGGGTTCTCATTGTAGTCTTTCTGGATACAGTTGCAAGGCTATTTTTTGGTCCTGGATGATATCATGGACAGCTCAGTCACTCGTCGAGGACAACCCTGCTGGTACCGAGTTCCAAAGGTAAGCTATTTGGAAGTTGATAAATAATCACGAGAGTTTTAGGTGCATGATAGACAGGACTTTGACAAGTGGCGTTTATTGAATGTGAAATCACATGGGCGTAGTCAATTTTCGATTTGGAAACTCTGCTGTCTAATGGTTGTACTCATCTGCAGGTTGGTCACATTGCGATTAATGATGGAATTATATTGAGAACGCACATTTCTCGTATTCTGAAGACACATTTTCGACAGTTGCCTATCTACGTGGAACTTGTCGACTTATTCAATGATGTTAGTTCCGCAGACTTTCTTTTTTCTTTTTTCTTCTGCTTAGGCTTTTCTCTTTTCTCTCTGCAGTCATTTCCGAATTACAGTCTTGATATCTTTTTACAAACTGGCTCTGAGGTATCATCTCTGAATTTCAGAATACTAAAGAAGAATTGAACACTGCAGGTTGAATATCAGACAGCGTCTGGACAGATGTTGGACCTGATCACCACGCCAGCAGGAGAAGTGGATTTATCCAAATATGTTTTGCCTACGTAAGTTACTGGACGTTTTGCCACAGGATTATTCCGTGCTGATTGTTTTTTTATTGTCTTGGCTAAAAAAATTGCACTTGTCTTCAGTTAGGTGGGCATGTATTTTTTCAGTGCATACATTTCCTTAGTGACCAGACTTTGTATTGGTGGGTAACAGGTATCTGCGAATTGTGAAATACAAAACTGCTTACTATTCATTTTATCTTCCCGTAAGATTACTCTGCAAGAAACATTGTTCCTTTCTTTTTTTAAATTTGCAGTCTTTGATTATACATGTTCGTATTTGCTTTAGACTACGAAATTCTTACTTGGAGATCGAGTTTTCCTACGTCGCAGATACTGAAGAGACATTATCACCTTTACGGAAACCATAGTTGATGCACTGTCTTGTACACCTTTCAAAATGATCTCTAACTTACCCGTTTTGGAGTCTTCTTACTGAAATCAGTCATCCTGATGACGAATTTGCTGCTCATTTAAGTTTTTGTGTCGCAGGTGGCATGCGCTTTGCTTTTGGCAGGGGAGACGCGCGTGCCTAAGTTTGAGGCAGCCAAGGAAGTCCTTGTCCAGATGGGAACGTACTTCCAAGTTCAGGTACGTCCTATTGTTGACGGTTCGATTTCTTATACTTGCAGTTTTGTGTATGTATGTTATGCATTTGTGGAATGCCTCTGAAACTGCGTCTTATTTATGCTATGTGTTGCAGGATGATTTCCTGGACTGCTATGGTGCCCCTGAAGTGATTGGAAAGGTATGCAATTGGTTCAAATCCTAGCGTGGCTTATGATTGGAATAGGAGGCTGTTGTTTCTGAAGACGTCTGAATCGTGATCCCTTACGAGATGCCCCATTGACTTCGCTGTATTGGTGATCTGTACGAACGATCTCGTATTTTATCAATGGATTTTTTTGATAATCTAAGGCCTCGGAGTAAATGCTAATGCAGTTTAACAAGGTGTTCTTTTGGTGATTACTGAGAGTGTCTTCCTCACAAATGCTCTTTCTAATTCAGTTTGAACATTCTGGATGGCTATAGATTGGAACTGACATTGAAGACACGAAGTGCTCCTGGCTGATAGTTCAAGCTTTGAAGCGTGCCAATGAATCCCAGAAACAGATATTGAAGGTCAGTTCGTTTTCAATGAGCATTCTGTGGTGGTTCCTAAGTTAGAACGAGTTCAGTAAGCTTTCATTACTTGCGTGCTCTTCAAGTGGATTTACAATGAGCCATTTCAAGAATTTTGGATACTTCTGAGCCCTTCTCGATTGGATTCCCACTTCTACTCTCAGAGGATTCCACATTCATGTTTAATGCGTAACTTTCTGTTTTGTGAAGCGGAAAATCGTACAGGAGAGATATACTCTATCTTTCTTAATGAATAGAGCCGACGGGCAAGATGAAAATTTCTTTGGTTTGGACGGAATCAAGCAGATTCGCTGCTTACTATGTTACGAACTGCACTACTGTTTGGTTTAGGTTTTCAATCATGTCTGAACAAGTATGTTTTTCGTTTTTGTGTTTCAGGCTAATTATGGGAAGGCAGACCCATCCTGTGTTGCTGAGGTGAAGCGTGTGTACAACGAACTTGAACTTCAGGTCGGCTTAGGACTTCCCATCCTTATTTGAAGCCAGAGAACATTTTTTTTTTGTTCCAAATCTCAGCACTCCGGAACATATCCTGCAAGTAATTCTCCATCTACAGTTTCTTAATCCATATTTAAGTTATCAGCTACACAGTGTCCAAATACGTGTAACTAACTAAGGCTTGTCGATCCACAGAAAGCATTTGAGGACTATGAACGAGATAGCTATCAAAATCTTATCTCTGCTATCGGCAGTCAAGATGACCAAGCCCTGCAAGTAAGCTTTATTACTATTCTGTAGTCTCATCTTTCAATAAGTTCATATCGTGCTTTACTCTCTAAATGTTTATCAATTTGGAATGTCCAGGCTTTTGTTGTTTAGTAGAGTTACTGGAGATTTATTTCAAATTGCAAGATGTTGTCTAAGAATAATGTGCTCTTTAAATTCACCCGCGCTGATACAAATGCTTCGACACAGGTGGTCTTGAAGTCATTTTTGGCCAAAATCTACAAACGCCAAAAGTAGAGCTGATCTGATGACCACTCTAATTCAGACTGGGTCCCAAGACTGCTACCAGCTTGTTGCGGACCATTGTGATGCCCGAGGAGTACGTGCAGGCTTTTTTTATCTTCACTTTTACGTTTAAATTTATGACACGAGGTGCAGGGATTTGTTTTCACAAGACCTTGTGACCAAACAATTTGTCCAAACGATTTTATATTGCAGGTCATCTTGTAATTGATAGTGCTGAATTGGCCAGCCTAATTATGCAGATATTAATGAAAACTAATCTTAAACTCTAAAACGACTGCCATATGACAACGTGATTGAACTTCCCATAAAATAACGCTCCCAATAAAGTTACGCTCTTTTGTTTGATACATATTGATTCACAGGATTTTCAGTGTTTGAATTTTTTAATGAAATGGCTCTTCAAGAAAATGGTTGCAAAAGTAAATGCCCAATTTATGCACAAAACATGGTTTTGACACTATCGTACACATGTTTGGTTTCAAATCGAAAATGATTTTGATGAGCAATGTGGGACAATATGCAGAAACATGGGATTCTGTTGAACCATCAAAAGACTTCAAGGACTTCAAGGAAGCTAAATCAAGTTCGTCAAGTGAAGGCAAATGTGGGAAAATAAAGCTTTGGTAAAGTTGTATTAAATTTTATTGGCAATCAAGGGTATTTATTTTTTTGGAAAAATCTTCTCTTCATGATCAGTCTATTTTAATTGAGTCATTGCCATTAGCACTTCTATTTAAATGAAACTGAATAAATAAAATGAAGACATTACATTTGACTTTTGTAGCATTATTTATGAGTTGGTTTATAGACAAAATTGTTGTTTTGTGTATCTTAAAATCTAAAAAATAAAAAAAGCAATGATAATTAGAATTAAGTGAATATTGTTTGTAAATTTTACTCAAAAAAGGTCTTTTTGTATTATAAAAAATTCCTATAGCTTTCATTAAATATATTCAAACATGTTTCTAAGAACAAATGTGGTCTTTTCACTTTTGATAAACTTTGAGGTTAATATTTTGGAATTAAAGACCACATATATATTGAATATGTAACTTAAATTCAATTGCAACTTGAATATAAGTGATTATCATAAGATTCTTGTTTCAATAATGTTTACAATTTAAACTTTTAACCATAGTGTTTTTAAAAGATTTTTTGGTTGAAATCTTTATTGAAGTCATATTTGAATGGTTGTTTTTGAAATGAGAATGTAAGCTTTAAATTTGAAACATTCTTTCATTTTTAAATTATAGTTAGAGGATTTGAAACAAGGGATTTGGGAATCCATAATCTACAAATGTTAGGAAATTTTTACATGGATGTTGAAAAAATGGTTGGATAAAATTGCATGTTGTGAAATGGCACTACTCATGGTGCTTGTGAAGATGAAAATGATCTAAGTCTAGTTCTTTCAACAATGCAATGTTAAATTTGGTAGTTTTCTTTATAAATTCGTGGCAATGGAAATAGAAATTTTGAAACTCATAAGCATCTTTTGATTAAGTATTGTATACGATATTAAAAAAGGTTTTAAAGTGTATTAGTAGATGATCTAAAATATAATTGGTTCTTGTTGACAATGCCAGTGTATATTTTCAAATTGAATATGTATTTATATTCCCTTATGTTAGGTCCTTATGGACCAAATTTCGAAAAATATGAAGATGAGTTATAGAATGCAACAATTAGTTTTATGATTTTTTAATGGCTTCTTTTTTGCAATGTAATTCATTCTATACTCAACAGTTTATTAAGAATTTTGGAAGTACAAAATAAAAAATCACAATTCAACACAGTTATTGAAGGCCTTTAGAAAAAAATATAAACTAAACTACATTTCTTGCGATATCTTCAAAATACATAACATCTAACATCTAACAAACCAATTAGATCCTTAGATTAGACTTTGTAGAAACACAAGAACACCCTCATAGAAACACAAAAAAAACGTTTCATAGCTCAAGAATCCTATACATTAAGATAAGAGAAAACATCATAAAACCTTATCAAAAGAAAATGTTGAGTGGAAGGAGCGTTGCAACAAAAGAGAGATGGGAAGTAAACATGTAGTAATGTAGATCAATGTTTTTCCTTTTTCTTCCACAATATAATCCTAAAATTAGTTGATATATGTGAGTGCTAATTGCACAAGCTGCACCCAATAATATAATTTGTAAAATTCACTATAAGAATCCCATGCTTTTGTGACACCCACTTGCTTTTATATTATGTCTAATGTTACAGCTAATGTCTTGATGTTACATTTGGTTTCATTGTTAACATAAAAATAGTTGGACGCCTCAAAAAATGTGTTGAGAAAAACATGGGTTCCTTCTAGTGAATCTTGAAATCTACAAAACCTCATATCCTCAAAGTTAAGTTGCCATAACAGATAGACAAAAATTGACAGATGTATTTGCATGTACAAGTAAAGAGAGTTGTGTCAAGAATTTTTTTAAATTTAGACTGGTGGCGTTGTTGGTCAATTTTTTTTAATTCATGTTTAATTTTGCATTTCTAGACAAGGTAAAAGAAGTCTCCCAAATAGTAGGTCGGGGTGAATTGGACCCCTTGCTCAGTCCTTCTAAGTCATTCTAGATATGCAAACAAAAAACAATCCCCCTATTTTGTGCTTGATTAGTTTACCTTGTACATGTCTTCTAGCTAATTTGGGGCCTCTAATTGGAAATATGAATTCAAAAAATTTCAAATTTTATCATGCATAGAAAATAAAATAAAAAAATTTAGTGTTTTCTTAAAGGGCGGAGTGAGGGGTCAGTTCACCCAATCACACATTTATACCTATCTTTTGAACACATAATGAGGCAAATGTTACATATGATTTAAATCCAATTTAATCCATTTTAAATATTTTAAATTCCCACCCCACCTTCCACCCCACCCTCCATCCAAACCCTAGTCCTAACCCTAACCCTTACTATACACACATTTTATTTGTAATTTCATATTCATATGGGATATGCAATCGATATGGAATATTGTCATATCTAACTTATATGTATGTACCTATATTGATATTCATATATCTATCCTAGATTGATGGCTTGGATCAATGGTGTCCATTTTATTTTCAGCATTATGATTGACGGTAGGGAAGAAGTCAATTTTTTTTTAAAACTAATATGATGGTGGAGACTTTCTAATGGGGGGAGGAGGAACCTTGGAGTTGGGTCACATCTTTTTAGTGGATAGTAAGTAATAATATGTGAAATTGATTTACAAAGACCAAAGTGGAAATTGGGTTCATCAAAAATAATGCGTGAATGTCACTTACTTTTTGTACCAAAAAAAAGACGTGAATTGAGTTCATTAAACCTTAAAGGACATTTTCTATCCCCGCTTGGTTAAGTTTAATTAGTTTTTTATATTAAAACACACCTTTCAAAAATATAATGTTTTTTGCATGTGCTAATAAATATATATCTATAATTTAATTTGATTTTTATAATTGGATATATATTTAAATAAAATTTTGATGATGTTTACGTAATGATAAAAATAATTTAAACAACATTAATTTTTTAGCTAAAATGGTGATGATTGATAATAATAAACATTGCTATATGCCAATGGTGTTATACTGTGAGTGTATAAGCATGAGCTTGTAAGCGGTGAGCCAAGATTGTGTGAGCGTTGAGCTCAATAATTTGAAAAAGCATTAGAAAATACAATAATATTTCTAAAAAATATTACATTCAAATTTTTTGGCCAAATTTTACTATTTTAAGTTAAATTTAGTATCTATTATCGCGGAAATATTACTATTGATTTGTTACCATAGTTATGTAAAATTTGGATGAAAATTATAATTTTCAATATTATCTAGAATATTGGAAGTATACATTATGAAGATGAAGAGTTCAATTGTTGTGAAAGATGAATGGAGATGGAAATAAGATTGTATAGAATAATCCATTGAATTACAATATTTGTTTTAAAAAGAAATTAAAGTTTTTGAAACAAAATGTGTAGTTTGAGTCTGAAGACTTTCAGATTAGGGTAGAAACATACAGACAATTCACCATTTTTACACTTAGTGACATAAAATTGCGCTTATTAATTGTATGAAAAATTCATCTCATCACCAATGGTGGTGGTGGTGGTGGGCAAATGGACCCCAACCATATAAAAATTTTCTTGGCGTTGAGAGGTTCCAAGTAACAAGAGGGGAATCATCATAAAAATTTCAATCTCAATGGAACATCCTCATTTGATTTCAAACATATCTTAATTGCCAATTTTTTTTCCTTGACCCCTAAAGTCCCAAGGCCTTTTTCCATCAAAAAACACTAGACATTGCCATTTCTATTGCAAAGAGTAAAAAAATTGAATATTTTTTTCTTTTGCATATCAAACTGTAGGATCTTACACTACATTAGTAAAAAAATGTGTGCAAGAAATTTCAGAAACTTTGATTATGTAGATTGCTAGATATTTACATTTAAAGTGAAGAAAACAATTTTTTCTATACCTTGCTTGATTAGATTCTTTGACTTTAAACCTTTTTAATTTAATATTTTTGCATTGCTAATTTTGACTTTTAAAATTTTTATGGTGACGAATTTAGTTGAAAATCTAAAAAAAAGTACTCAATGAAAAAATATTTAATTTTCACTCATTAAAAATTGTTAAATAAAAGTACGTCCAAGATTGAAGGGAAAACTAAACCGTTAATAACTGTAAGACGGAATTGAAAGACAATAATCTCAATGGTGAGATTGTTTTAGAGAACAAACTTAACCTTGTCTCTTAAACTTTTTCAAAAAATGTAAAACTTGCATTTAAAAATGAATTCTATAAGTTATTTTTTTCAAGAAGATTCTTAAATTGCTTGAAAAAAAAGTATTGTCTATGACTTTCTCATTACTAGTCCAAATAGAATGATTTCAAGCTTCAAATGTAGATATAAATATAATTTTTGAAGAAAAAAATTAAAATTAAAAAAAATTAATTCCTTGTGATTTTTTTTTAATTGCCTCTTGAGCTACTTTTTAGACTTAGGGTGGCAAACATTTGCTTCCAAGCACCAATTGAAAGAAAAAATTATATTCCCAGAAAGCTAATCAAATTTTCTATCTTTGAAAGTGATTGTTTGAATTATTTGGCTCTAGATGGATAGAAACTTCACAAATTCATCCAAATTCTATTCTAAACTTCGTCCTTTAATATCTCTTGAGATTTTAGTCTTTTCTCAAATTTGTTTTTTGTTTGGACTTGTTTGGACTTCTTCTAAGGTTTTCTAATTCTAAGTTCCTATTTGGATCAACTTCTTAAGTTCTTTAACTACTTCCTCTTGATTCTATGTCTTGGTACTACACCTGGCAATTTTGGAAGTTTGTACTCCTTACTTTTCTTTTTCTTTTTCTTCTCCTTTTTTTTTTCTTCCTACTATCGTTCTACTCCCTTATTTCTACTTTAATAATTGATTTCGAATAAATAATTGTTTCAATAATAAATGACTCTTAACTCTCCTTATCCAAGTCAATTATCATCCTATCCCAATTCTAATGGTTTACAATGCTTCCCCAAGATCTCCTAATCTTTATCATATGCTAATTCTTCAACTTCCATACTATCTTTTCATTCTACAATTGCAATTTGAGTTTGAGAGATCTTATGAGTTGTACCTAATTTTCTAAGTGCCTCTTCTAGTCTTTTTCTATTCAAACCTCTACTTCCTACTTGATCTTTGATTTCTTTTTCTTACAATTTGAAGATTTTTTTATGATATTTAATTATGCTCTAAGCTTCCTCTCCTACCTCTTCCTATGCTAATCTTTTACTATTTTGTTCTAATTTGTGCTTTGTTTACTCAATTACATGGTCTTGTCTAAGTTTGAGTATTGAATTTGGAGACCAAAAAATCAATCCAGCATGAAGCTCCAATACTCCCAATCAAATAGTTATTTAGTACTTCCAATCAAGTAGTCGTTCAATGGCCCTAACAACAGTCAGTTGATACTCCCTAGCAACATTTGGTTGATATCTTCCTGACAACAATCAGTTGATACCCTCCAATAGCAATCGATTGATACCCTCTTGGCAACAATCGTTGGTATTCCTCTAGTAGCAACTGTAAACTCCCAACTCGTCACTTGGGACTTATGATTTTCTTTTTTTCTTTTTTCACAAGTTTGAGTGTAGTTTTATATACAAAAAGTCCAAGAAAGAGTGTAAAAACAAAATGGATATGTCACATGTCAATATAGTATTTGGTCCCTTATAGGTTGTTTTCTCCCAAATAAACTAAACTCTCACTTATAAATAGGTTAGAAATGGGGAATTTATGTAAATAGTGGATTTAGAATAAATGTGGTCCCAAATTGCCCAAACCTACAATGCATGTGATATCTTTCAGCTAAAATTAGTTTGTCAAGATTTCCCTCTATGTGGAAGATTCCTTGGTTATCAAACTTGAAAGGAGATGGTAAAATTTGACTTTTTTTTTACCTTTGTGCAAAGTAAAAATATGAGCTTGCAGATCCTTTGTAAAATTCTATGAGAGGTTCCATAAAGAAAATTGGAATCTTCTGACTTGCAAAAGATGCCCTTCCGGACAATCAATCGCCAAATCCTATGATGAAAAATTCCTAGAGATTACCCATGTTGCGATAAAATCTCACTAAAAACTATATGAGTTTCTTTTATGCTAATAAGACGCTTCAACAAATTTCAAGACATTCCGATAGTCAAAAGTACCCAAACCGGTGAGATTCCCCGACAATTGACACATTTAAAGACTACGATGGAGTTGACTGGTGTCCCGGGAGCATGTGAAATTCATATAAAACTAATTTAGTTGGTTTCATGAACCATTTCCTAACAAGCTCACATCATTTCATTTTGTGCCTACCCTCCTCAAGATCTGCAAATCTTGAATAAGTGTCACATTTAGGTGCTTCTACTTTAGTTCATCTCCATCCCGAAGCTAGTCTACCTCCTTTCATATGAAGATAAGCACCGAAGTACCATCAGCTCCAGGGGGAGAAGATGAAGAAGAAGACCGAACCGAATCTGAGCTTGCTGATCGAGAGAATTTAGCAGGATCGGAGCTCGACAACCTGTTGTTTTTGCTAGAATAAAAAGCCCTAATTCAAGGGCATTGCTGCAATCGATCCAAAAGAGAACCACAAAGTAAACAAGAACTAACAAAGATTCATTTGTTTCACTCAACCCTAATGTTCCGAATCCTGGATGGGTCGTAGCTAGCTTAATTTGGTTTTGGTGAAAAGCTCATTATTCTCAGGTAATCCTCAAACCCCACATTGCCACATCTGTCTAAGAAATGATTGACACGTCTTGGTCCCAGGAGACCATGATTGCTCATCACACAACCACGCAAAGTTTCGAGCTTTTGATTGATTTTAGTGCGATGCTTGAACGTACGCAAAGTTTCGAGCTTACGCTTTTGTGGCAACTTCATCTACAAGGGGAGGATTCAGCATGTTTCCCCGCAGAGCTTGCAACAGGAGCTTTTGGTTCAAGCACGTTCTTCAATTCATTCATCAAGCAATTTTTGCAAGGATTTGAGACAATGCATGTTAAGCTCCTGAGATTTTTTTGATTCTTCCGCGAGTCTCTCAATCTCAGCCGAGGAGAAAACTCAAGACCATGATAACTTAACTTAGACCAACAGCAAAGCATATATGTGGGGAGGACAGGTGAGAAAGGTCGGGAAGAATACGTTCAAACTTTTCTGTGGCTTATGATGCGCGCAGCGGAGAAGATGACCTCTCCGGTCTAGTTCGAGGTTCGAGGTTGACAACAATGCACTGTACATTTAGTATCTTTCATTAGGGCTTTCTCAAAGCTCCACAATCTAACTTACAATTTCAACTCCATTCTTTCAAAGGCCGTTGCTCAGCTGAGGCGTGCGAGGAGGAGCATGAGAAGAGAGCACGAAGAAGATGAGCTCCACGGCTTGAGTGATCCATCGATGGTGGGTTTTTGATCGCCTGAGCCCGCCCTCGTCTCTGAAGTTCCCTAAAGTTCCCTTGACGTTCCCTCGACTTCCTTTCGGGTAGAGGCGGATCCTCTAACTTATTTTATTTGGGAGTTATTAGGGACGAGCCCCTGGGCGTAGGGTTTAGGGTTTAAGGACGTTGTCGCGAGTGTTACCTTCAAATCTCTCCGTCAAGTTCTGCATCCTCCCGATCGAATTCTGGCGTTGGAAACCAATCTCATGTCAAGCTGCAGACCTCGTATTTTTGAAGAAAGAACTCATCATGGAAGTATTACAATTGTGTTGAATTTGGAGTGGGAGCTTCAGTGAAGATGGGAAAGTTGAGCGCTGCCAGTGGAGCTGGCAAGCGCGCAGTAAAACGTCTTCTGGAGCCTCCGATCGACACGCTTTCGAAAGTGATGCTCGTTGGCAGACCCAATGTGGGCAAATCGGCTTTGTTCAACAGGTATGAGCGAATTCTCACATCTCCTGGATTTCCACAGTTGCTTGATTCAACGGGCAATTTCTCCATGTTTTCTTCATTTAGGCTAGTTCGTTTGTTTTTACAAATTTCTGTGAAGAATCGAGCCTAAGAGTGCGAAGCAAACGAACAGAGTTGTTGTTATGATACGAGTGGTGTGATTAGTTTGCCATTCAATGATTATGTGTGGGGTTTAACGTATGGCGAGCTTAGGCTGATGCAATGCTTGGATCAAACGATAGGTTAACAAAGAGACGGGAAGCGCTTGTGTACAACACCCCAGACAGCCATGTCACACGTGATGTGCGCGAGGGTGTGGCCAAGTTGGGAGACATGCGGTTTCGTGTGATGGACACAGCTGGCCTGGAGACCACCGCGGTGACGGAGAGTGTCTTGGCGAGGACGGCGGGGATCACAGCCGTGGCGCTTCGGGATTGCCAAATTGCGCTCTTTCTCATCGATGGCAGGTTTTTCTCTCACTGACTGTTCTTGTGTGAAGTGAATCTGGTTTGTTGGCGGGTAGGGTTTAGAGTTTAGGACCTCATTTTTTTGCTGGCAGTTTCGAGTAGGTCATATTACGACATTCTTTTGACCAATACATGCAGTGTTCTCCTTCGATTCTAGTGATGCAAAAGTTGGTCCCATTAGGATGATTTTCTTCACAGTCTGACCAATAGAATTTGTCGTTTTCAAACTACGAATCCTTGGTCCTATAGGGGTAAATGTGGTGTAGGATTGCCAAATTGCGCTCTTTCTCATCGATGGCAAGTTTTCCTCTTACTGCTTGTTCCAGTATGAAGAACATATGTTTAGGGTTAACCCCGAAAGGACCAGGTTGAGCCTCTTGTGCTCTTAACAGTTTTGAGAAAGTCATATGAATACTTTCTTGAGACCAATTTATTTATTTTTAGCCAACGCATGCAATGCTCTTCATTGTTCTGGTAATGATCAATTTGGTAACTTTTTGCTCAATACGATGAGTTGAATCAAACCATGAATCCTTGGTCCGTTAGGAGTTCACTGTGGTGTAGAATCTGAAGTGCTTGCAAATATGTGGACAGAGCTGGGGTTCAGCCGCTGGATGCCGATGTGGGGAAGTGGCTGCGCAAGCTTGCGCCCAATGTGCGTGTGAAGGTGCTCCTCAACAAAGCTGAAGGAATGCATGATGACGCAAGTGGCTCTCTCATGGCAGCCATAGGGGAGGCTTATAGTTTGGGGTTTGGAACCCCGGTGGCCGTGTCTGCGGAGTCTGGACAGGGTCTGGCTGATCTGTACGAGGATCTACGACCGTGGGTGGAGAGAGCCCAGGAAGAGTTGTTGGTCAAACGAGCAGGTAAGGTAGAGAAATACTCTCTGAATCCAAATTTAAGCTTTTTAACCAATATTTAGTGATGCGCTTTGATGAGGTGATCACTTGACGAGATCACTTGGTTACAAGAGCCAAACTCTCTGGAGATAAGATTTGTATCATTATGTATGAATTTTGTATGCAGTCATTCCAAGTGGGACGTCATTGACCACTATTGAAGGATAGTACATAATCTCATTTCCATTCAAACATCAGTAGCCTTAATCATTTAGCCAAGTCATGCTTACGCTCAACTTGCTAATTGAGGGCCAACCAAGTGAGTATGAATAAGATGAGTTGCTGTCGGAAATAAGGGACCAGGTCCTCAAGGGTTTACTATCGGCTACCTTAGTTTTAGAATCTATTCGCATGCTTAGTTACTAGCTTGTATGAATGTGTCATCAAAACACATTGCTGTGCCAAGTTCTGGATTCTATTTCGCTATGTAAACCTTATTATGGGTAGGGTTGGCAGCTGCAAACTTACGTGAAGAAGAATCTTCTGTTGTGGAGACTGAATTGGAGCTTCGAGGAGATGAACCCGCTGGAAGTGGGCCTGAGAAGGAGCTTAGTCTGAAAGGCGCTGTTCCACTCGTGGAACCAGATTCTGAGGGTTACACTAAAGAGGATACTGTCTCAAGTGAAGCAGCACTTGAAGAGATGGACAAATTTGAGACGAAGTTGAGTTTGAAAGAAGAAGAGGACGAGGCCTTGTTGAGTGAAACCGAGTTGAAAAAAGTGCCAATGCAGTTGGCCATAGCTGGGCGTCCGAATGTGGGCAAGTCTACGCTCCTCAATTCACTGTTGCGGGAGGAGCGTGTGCTGACTGGACCCGAGCCTGGATTGACTCGTGATTCTATCAGAGTAGAGTTTGAGTATGAAGGCCAGAAAATCTTTCTTGTAAGCTGCTTTTTTCCCTCCTCTTTTCTGTTTTCAGAGCAGTTTTTACTGTTTCGTGTTTCTGTATGTGATATGTTTTGAATTCTCGCAGGTCATGTATCTCTCAACTGGTTCTTCATGGAGAATAATACTTCATGTTTGGCAGGTTGATACTGCAGGCTGGATGCAGAGATCCAAGTTGAAGGAGGGACCTGCAGCCTTGAGTGCCATGAATGCACGTCGGAATGTGCAACGCGCTCATGTCATCGCTCTAGTGCTGGATGCTGAAGAGGTATTACGTGGCTCTAACTTTACTTTGAATTTAAGAGATTTGTGTCTTTACAGATCTATTGTTCCACCACAAATGTCGTGTTGATCGACTCTGGGCTACGAAGTGTTGTTCTTCATGGAGAATCATTTCCATATTTTTCAAATGGTTCTTCCATGCTCAGTTGTACTACTATTAGCTTAATGGGGACTGGTACTCCAATGTCAGCTAGTTCTAATTTTAGCTTTCCAGTTGTCTCATAGCTTTAAATTGAGTTGCAGATCCTTGTTGATGCACAGATATACCTTTCAGTAATTCTGAGACGAATCCATGTTTTGAGTATACCCGCTTACAAAATGTACTTGTTTATGGATTTAGATTGCCCAGACTAAGAAAAGCATGCGGCACACTGAAGCGGCCCTTGCTCAGTGGGTAGTTCAAGAAGGCAGGGGCCTTGTAGTCGTGGTCAACAAAATGGATCTGCTAGCTGGAAGTGAGCAAGGGCGGCTAAGATCTCTCGTCATGAAAGCTGTTCCAGAAGAAATTCAGAAACTCCTACCGCAGGTACAGTACTCTTTCTGCTTTCATTTATTATTGTTGCGTCTTTTTGACTTCCACTTTACCCATGTCTTCAAGGTTACATCTTGATGTTGGCATGTCATGGCGACTTTGTGTGGACCTAAAATTAAGCGTGTTCCAGGTTACGGGAGTTCCAATAGTATTTGTCTCTGCGCTGGAGGGTAAAGGACGAGCTGCGGTCATGCGGCATGTAAATGAGAGCTACAGGTTGTGGTGTGTGCGGCTGCCGACAGCAAAACTTAATCGCTGGCTTCGGAAGGTATTTGCTCTTTATGACACTTCATGTGATTCCTTCAAGTGCCCAAGCTAAAATAGAAAGTCCCTTTTGAAAGCCAGTTGCTGATTATAGGAACTTCCAAAACATATTCAAAAAAATAGATTTTGATTTCTACTTCTATTGTTACATTTTGTTACCTTGAGTTGGATTTTTTTCTACTCGTCCTGATATAAAAGCCATGCAAATGATATGAAATGTGTACTTTGACTACACACAGCTTTGAATGTTGCGACTTCGTGGCCTTAGTAGAACGGCGAGATTACTATACTGTAATTGAAAGACGTACCTACGATGTGCAGGTCATGAGTCGGCACCCAAAAGGAGGAGAAGGCCACGGAGCGAAAGTGAGGTACATGACGCAAGTGAAGGCTCGGCCTCCAACATTTGTAGTTTTCGTCAGTGGGCAAGGAAAGCTTGACGATACGGAACTTCGGTTTCTGGCTTCGGCTCTTCGGGAAGATTTTGGCCTGGCTGGCATTCCTATTCGTGTGTTCCAACGGTGCAGTAAAGATCAACGCACCGTTGAATGAATTGGAATATATTTACTTCTTTCGTGTCTAGTTTCTATCACTTACCTGTCTTGTTTGTACTTGAACCATGGGTGGAAAATCACGAATAGATCGCATTCAATAATTTTGTCTCACATCAGTAGGTGTGGTTTACTTCAAGACCAGAGCAAATGGAATTTGTATAATGGTGAAATCCAATTCTCACTTGTTCTGTGATCAATATGTCGACTGTTTCTCCACTAACTTCTTCACTTCAGCATTTTCCGCTTCACATTGCACTAACTGGCGTCTTCAACTTGCGAGTTTGCAAGAAGTCATGTAGTTTTGTGGGGTTCTCTGTTAACCTCTTTACTAAAGGATGACTCAGATGGTCATCCATTGAGTGTAATCGCATCAGAAAGAATTGGAGCAGTGACGAACCGGTCTTAAATACTCAAGTCCATCCGCTCCAGATCTATATTGCTCACAACACTCTTCCCTATCTTGTCACTGAATGATCTCCTGAACCCATTCGTGTGGTCTCGATCATCATCATTGTGTGATCTAGTTTTAAAAGTCCCCGTGTAGAGCATCGCCCGAATAATTTGCAGAGAATATTGAAGGGATTCCTAGACCCTTCTCTCCTCAACAATCCACACCTGCACCGAAGTACGCTTACGGCATGCCCGAGTCACTGAAAGAGTAGGTTTCAAAGCCTTGAGAATTTTTAAGGTCTTGGTATATTTAGAAAGCTCCATATCGACAACGAACGTCGTTGCGGTTCTAATCTCAACATTGGGTTGATCACACTTGAAGCCCCAGCCTCCAAGCTGACAGGAAGCCAATTGTGGTGCGCAAGACTTAAGCGATGTCTGGAAGGAGATTCTGTCGATTGAGCTTGAGCGTCCTTCGAATGAAATTCTCCAACATTTATGGCGTGAGTTTGATAGTTTCTGTTGTGTTGAGTGCCCTCGCTGTCAACGACAAAGCTGGGATGTAACAACTGGAAGTCAGCTCCCGTGGAGTTCGAACGGCGTATTGCCACTAATGCAGAGACTTTCTCATGTGCCATGGCGACCCGGACCGCAGGTTTGAAAGTCCCGTCCTTTTTCGGCAAAAGGAATCGATGTGTAGAGACTCGCTCTTCCTCTTCTTCCTCTTTCTCTGAGAATGGATTCACTACTGGTGCTCCACCAGTTCGTTCTGTTGTAGATCATTCAACGCAGCCACGTGAGTAAGAAATGTTCATGACATTCATTGAGTGGGATGTTACTGTTGTAAGTATCCCTTCCAATGACAGACTGAGAGTTCACCAGGTCGTGAAACATTGTGTGATTCGTATTTGTCGTTTGCCTGTACCAAAGACCTATTTCACACATAGATCTGATGTATTTCATTTGACGAGTGTAGCAGCATAAGATATTTTTAACACTACATCGGTTGAGTTTAACTCCAAGAATCAACTTTCCACTGGTCCGGTAGAAATATGCACCATACCTTGCGGAAATCTTGAACCGGCGGGACTGCTGCTACTATCCTGCACAAGATCGCTGTTGATGACCACTTCAACGACTTCAGGACCTTCGGGCATACGTATCGCAACTTGTTCACCATTTCCTTCTCGTTCCTCAGTACTTGCTTTATCTCTCGGGTGACCCAGACATGCACGACAGAGCGGGCACGTGTTGTGTGAGCGGAACCAGGCATCAATGCAATCAGAGTGGAATGCATGAGAGCATTCGGGCAGCAGCCTCAGGCAGTCGTCGACGTCGAATGCAGCCAAGCACACTGAGCAGTCCAAATTCTCCTGTAAGCGCGGGGGTAAATCTTTATACTGAATGAAAGGCAAGGATTCAACAATCTCGGGGTCAAGGCCACGCAGAGGTTTTCGTGTTTGACTTGCGGGATGTGCGCGTCTACGAGGTCGACCATCGTCATCGTCCTCCGCAGGCCGGATGCACCGTTTCAAGAAGCCAGTGGCAAAACCTACAACCAAGAAGGATACTACCATGGCCACGACTACAGCCGCCAATGCAGGATTGAAGACCACCGATCGGGCTGATGGCTCCTTATCTCCCATCGTCGTAACATTGATTGAAGGAGCACTAGGTGCTATCGCCGGCGCTTCCATATCCAAGATTAACCGCGAAACTGAAAAACTACTACTGCTTGCACGACCAATATCACTTCTCCATTCTCACAGCAACTAGGCTTTGCAATCATGAATCAATCCACGCTCAATCACTCATGGAAAAAATCGTCTAGTAACTCTCAATCACTTATGATACCTACGACCAAAAATCTTAACAAAAATCCTGAATACGTTTCTGACCAAAACTTCCACATAAATCTACAAATCCTCCACTAGCTCTGAAAAGCTCAGTCTCAATCAAAAGCTCGACACTGCACCAACATCGGTCTGTCTTCCTCATGCAGACATTCCAAGAGTACATGCATCGATTTCTGTCACTCTTGAATCTATGTTATCTTCACTCTGTCGTGACACGAATCTGACAATCCAAATCAGACAGACTCCCAAAGATTCAAAATATGACAACAGCCATATATTTTCAAGAAACATCAAATGTCATCATCTTCCATCCATCCACCTCGCAAACTCTTGAACACTGACGACACCTGCAACAAGAATATCAACAAAAATATCCAAAATATGTTCCTGACCAAGGTTTCCACATAAAGAAATTTCCAAATCCTCAACTAGCTCTGAAAAAATCGCTCTAACTTAAATCCAAAGCTCGACACCGCAGTAACATCCGTCCGCAAGCAGAAAGTCAAAGAGCAAGTGCTTTGATTTCTTTCAATCTTGAATCTACAGTATCTTGAATCTTATGGTGACATGTGTTTGGCGTTGCTAAAGCATCAAAATGTGACAAACCGCCATGATTTTCAACAAGCCTCAAATGTCATCAACTTCTGTCAACCTTGCAAACTCTTGAACACTTATAAATACCTGCAACAAAAAATCCTTAAAATATACTCAGTAAAAGACAGAGACAGTCTTCCACATATTAGATAAATCTCCAAATCCTTGAATGACTTGCTCTCAGTCAAAGTTCGACAATTCGATAGTGTAGCAACGATGAATTAGAGTAAACTTATTTGAATTTATGGTGACTTGGATCTGACGTTGTTGAGAAAGAAGATGTGCCGCAAGTAGTGGAGCGGATGGATATGATAATGGTGATGGCGACGAAGCAAAGGGCCTTTCGTAAGTCTCCGCCGGAGATCAAAATTTACACGTGTCGCACGGAGACAGCATGGTTGGGGGGGGTAAAGCTTGTACAAGATCTACATACTTCTGAATACTGTATCCATAGGTTGTCGAGTGTTTCCAGAGATGCTTCTAGAATCTTCATTATCCGTACTAACAGTGATTGGCTTTCGGAATCGCGAAGAGGCACTGGATGACTTGGCATTCCAGTGCTGTTATCCCCGTCATATCTTGTGAGAATATTCTGGCTGAGTTGGCAGTGAAGTGGCAGACGATCTGCGCGGGAATATCCCTAAGTGGGTGCCCAAACCTACGAGCTTCATACATGAGGTGCGGGCTGATGAGGCACAAATGGGATGGTTGCATCTCTAACTTAATTTAATCCCAAAATAAAGTCTAGTACGAAGGAATGTACATTTGGAGGTTCTTTTATTTCTAGGAAGTTTCATTTGAGAAGAATTCCGACATAAGATTCCTAACTTTTGCAAATTTATCTTTTCTTTCCATTCATATGTGAAGTGATTAAACCTCATAGGATGTCGCTTATAACCAAGGTAGGTATGAAAAAAATATTGGATTTTTGAATGAATAGGTGCATTCTTTGTTTTTTATAGTTGCTCTGAACGTCATTCATTAGCCATTCTATGGGTGCTTAACCCCTAAAGTCCTGAGGCCTTTTCTCCATCAAAACACACTCAAAACTGCCACTTCTATTGCAAAGAGCAAAAAACTATAAAAATTGACTTTTTTGCATATCTAACCGTAGGATCTTATACTAGACTAGTATGAGAATGTATGCAAGAAATTTCAGAAACTTTGACCAAATAGATTGCAAGATATTTGCATTCAAAGTGAAGAAAACAAGTTTTTTTGCAGTGGGCTTTGAACCTATTTAACTTAAATTTTTTGTATTGCTGATTTTGATTTTCTAAGTTTATATGTTGAATACTTCAGTTGAGAATCTAGGAAAAAAAATTCAAGAAAAAAACACTAAATTTTCACTCATTAAAAAATTGTTAAGTAGAAGTAGGTTCAAGATTGATGGAATAACTAAATCGTTAATAGCTCTAAGACAAAATTGAAATACCATAATCCCAACGGTGAGATTGTTCTAGCAAGCAAATTCAACCTTGTCTAACAATTTTTTTCTGAAAATTGTAAAAATTGCATTCAAAAATGAATCCTAAAAGTTATTTTTTCAAGAAGATGCTTAGATTGCCCAAAAAACTAAGATTGTCCATAACTTTTTCATTATTAGTCCAAATAGAATGAATCAAAGCTTCAAATGTACACCAAAAGACATAGATTTTGGAAAAAATATTTAAGAAATTTATTTTGACTTTTTGTGATTTTTTTGTGTTGCCCGCTGAACTCTATTTTTGGCATAACTTTTTCTCCTGGGCACCATTTGAAATAAAAATTATATATCCACAAAGCTCTTGCAGAACCACACAACCTCAAAAAATACCAAAAAAATTCTCTACAAATTGAGGTCACAAGAACCTACCTGGACCCAAATTGTCCCCCAAGGGGACAAACGGGCCTTTAGGGGTTTAAGCATTTCAAGGCCAAGGGCCTCTTTACATGATCATGGCCCAATCTAGTGATTAGTGCTAATTAAAGTAATACAACAGAAAAGGCTCCACAAATTATCTTGTTGATAATTGGTAAGCAAGAAAATAGGAGTTCATGTTTCATTGATATAGCATACTACAATGTAGTTTATCCATTTTGTGTATCTCCTACACTAAACTTTTGAAAAAATTCATTTATTATTGTAACAAACAACATAATCTCTTTTGATAAATGAAACTCAATTTTTTATAAAACACATATTTTATTGGCATGATACAATGTTATGTCATTTCACAATTTTTCTTTCTTATGCATGATTTTCCGTGGCATCTATAATTTTTGTCTTTTAGCTTGCTTCTTAGGTGGTCTATTTCAATCATACCAAGTCCATATCAAATATTTTTATATTCCTTCTATGTGATTTTTGATTCACTTCCAATATTAGTATTTATAATATTAGTATTATTATATTAATATTTACAATATTAGTATTTTTGATTCATTTCCAATATTAGTATTTAGTTCTAATCCGTTTTACATTCCTACAATGTATAACTAACTAACTACAAACATATTACACATAAACATTCCAACCCCACCTTCAACACCCGATTATCCAATACAATGGATAAAAACACTTAGCATATTGTCAATAAATAACTAAATCAAAAAAATAAAATCTTACAAAAAGTAATGACCAAATCTCAAGATATTCTAAATAGACAACCCAAACAAATACACAAATGCATTTTCAAAAACTATGACACACCTTTATTAGATTATATATGAGAATGTGAAGGCTAATAAATAACTAATTTCAAAGACATTGTAGAACATGAGAAGGAATATTTATCCAACTTGTAAATATCAACCATGTTATGATCCTCAATGCACTTGCATTGTGGTTAAACTATATTCCTAGAATGACCTAAACGGATTTGTTTTAGAGAAATGCAATGCACTAGTCTCATTCTACTACAAACTAAATAACCACTATGATCTTTCACTCAAACCACTTGAGAATTGCAAAACGCTAGGACTTGATAATATCATTAACTTCATTTCCAAATCCATGCCCTCAAAATGTCATAGCCTATTATTTCTTTTCTTCCAATACTGTTATAAGCAACAACAAATTCCCCACTCCTAAAAATTTAGCCTTGCAATTTTTCTATATAAGAAATAGTGAATCCAACTTTCATCACAAACTATAGACCTATTTTTCTAGCAAACACAATATACAAATTAATTACCAACACACTCCAATCACTTATGGCAAAAAACACCAAATCCTTCACAAGAGTCAAAAAGATGTACAACACATCAAATTCAAATCCTCATCTCAATCCTAAAAAATGCTAGATTAATACAAAAGGAGATCTTTATCCTACATTAATATAGACTTCAAGAATGCATTTGGTTTAATCAACCACCTTCGACTACTAGCACTACTAGCAAATTTAAGCTACCCATAGGAAGCGGTTAACTTGGTTGGCAACATCTATTCCAATTCAAATACTTTCTTCACAAATGAACATTTAAGCCAAATGAAAATTTTACCAATCTTTTGAGGTAGCATACTAGGAGACACCTTTAGTCCCTACTTATTCATTTTTTTTCTTAGATTCATTATTCTATGGCTATACCAAAACAATCATGGATATACATTCATACATTCAAAACCAACATTAACTCTCTGACATACACAAACAATCGAGCTTCTCTCTTTGACAAAATCACATAAATCCAACCACAACTCAATAAAATAGAAAAAATCTATAAATGGAGTGGTATGAAACTTGGTGTCTCCAAATGTACAATTATTGGATGTCCTTGCAAATCCAAAATGGTCTTCAAAGCTTTCAAAGCATATATTCAAGCACATGTATCAACTATAGAGGACAAAATATTCTAATACTACATCAAAATAAAGCATATCCATACAAATGAATCCAAACAATATCATCACTCAATTGAAATCTACAATGGATACCACTTCCACTAAACTAAAAAATCGATGCAATCTACTCATCCAAAGCCTAGTTACAATGAAACAAAAAATTGACATCATAGACACAATATTTAACCAACCTACTACAAAACTCTCAATTTACAATCTATGATCCATTACTTCAACATGTAATAAACTTCTTCAAAATTACTCACTCATAGTTTTCATTTCTAGTCACATGCCCCCCCACAACTTCAGGTTTTTACTCCCCACACAAGAGATATTATCTTTGACTCAATCACTTGGCCTAGCATACATACATCAATGGATAGGATATGGTATGATACATCCATATAATATGAAATTTGCAATACAAGTACTACATTGGACAAGATTATAAGCCAAAACAAACCCTCACAACAATACCAAAACCATTGCCAACACCCAAGTATCCAACACAATGGATAAAAATTCTCAACAAGGTCAGTTTTTGATATGGGTACCCTAAAGGATTGTCTTATTAAAACATTGTCATTTTAAATCTCATTTAATGTGTTATAGAAATTATATTTTTTCACTTTATATGATTTTAATGACAAATTCACGAGAAAGTTATAATACTCCATCTAAAATACTATTGAGCAAGAAAATTTGAATAACTTTGGTATTCCTTTTTATTCCTTTTTATTCCTTTGTTCTTTAAAAGGAATATTGTCGTAGGTCTACATTTGAGACAAAAAGAACAATCCAGAATACCAATTTATAGCAAAGTAGTTCATAAACATAAAATCTAGCTAAAGCAATATTTGAGTTATATCTATATTTAATTTTAACTCTTAATTTGATAAATTGATATATATCATTATTTATGAGAACCTTGAAAGATCACATGTTTTCACACACTTTACAAGGACTATGATTTCACAACATCTTTGTCCTAGAAATGAATGATATATATAAAAACAAATTGAATAAGGTGACCAATTGTATTTTTGAATTGAAAACCTTAAATACATAGTAATTTTATTACTCTAATGTAACTAAATGTTGAATATGATAAATTAGAAAAAAATTCAATTTTTGAATTTGACCTATATAACACATAATTGTTGCATAGTAGCATAATGTTTATAGCATATAGTTTTTGTAAATTTTCCAATACATTTTTCATTTCTAGAAGGACATTTTTCTAAAGTCTAAAGAGTACGGGAAGGAATACTTTGATCATAACATTATCTATTATACTAGCAAAAACAACTAAATTAGAAGTAAGAAAAATGTTTAAAAAATATTTTGCAATTAATATACAAATAGAAATGATCAAATACCAACATATTCTAAACACACAATTCAAACAAATTCACAATGCATTTTCAAAAATTTTGATACACCTCCATTGGATTGTATACATCACCGCCAAGACTAATTACTCACTAATCCTTAAGATATTGCAAAAGAAATATTTATCCAATAGTTCATATCAAACCTACCAATATCCTAACTTTTAAATACAAACCAAGTCATGACCTTCAATGCACTTGCATTGTTAAACAATATTTCTAGCATGATTTAAAAAAAATTGTTCAAGGAAAACATGATGCACCAGAGTGACTAGACATACTATTATAAATTACATTTGACAATAACCACCACAATCTTGCACTCAAAACACTTGTATACAACAAAATGCCAGGATATGATAATATCTCCAACTTCATTTTTAAAAGCATGCCCTCGAAATTTCACAACCTATTATTTATTTTCTTCCAACATTGTTGCAACAATAATTTTTTCACTCCTAAAAAATTAGTCTCATAATTCACTTGTACAAGATATTGGACCCCATTCTCTTCACAAACTATAGATCCATTACTCTAGGGAATACAATTTACAAACTATTTATTAATACATTTCATCACTACTAATAAACTATGGTAGAGAATACCAAATCCTTTATGACAATCAAGAAGGCTTTAGACAATAATGATGTACAATAAGTCAAATTCAAATCCTCATTTTAGTCTTTTGAAGATGCTAGATCAACACAAAAGGATATCTACATCTCAAATATAGACTTCAAAAATGCATTTGGTTCTATTGACCACCTTCGACTATTGGCACTCTTGACAAACTTAGACTACTCACAAGATGCTATTAAATAATGTAGTTGGCAACATCTATTTCAACTCAAAAATTAGATTCATAAGATAACATTTTGGCCTAACAAAAACTGTATCAATTTTTTGAGGTAATATACAAAGAGATACCTTTAGTCCATGCTAATTCATTCTTTTTTTAAAACAACTATCATAGCCAAAGGTCACTTTTGGCAAAAAATATTTACAAAATTTCACTGCCAAGTAATTTTGAAAAGTAATAAGTCACCTTGCCGAGTTTAAGAAAAATTAATTGTGAAGAAAGTCAAAATGTTGGAAAATATACCAATCCTAATATATGCCAATACAAGTCCTCTAAACAATAGGAATTTGCAACGATGTATCTACTCCCATTTTGCACCATTAAACTCAACCTTCTTTTAACCTACCACAAAACAATTATCTCCAACTAAATTTAAAATAACATCACTAATCACCTTTATCTATAGTCAATTGCCTCCCTTGTTCCTCAGTAAGGTAGTATGCTCTAAAAGCGCCCATGTTCTAAAAGCGATCATGACACAGAGGTACATTTTGCTTTCTTCAATGTTCGAACTATGTACATTTCAGAAGGTGGTCGCTTTTAGAAACCATTGTGTTTGAACTTCAAAAATTCATAACTAATGCTACAAAGATCTGAAAAATATGAAATGACTTGGGTTAGATGCCAATTCCATTTTTCTTCCTATATAAATTTACTGAAAATTGTTTCAATAAGTTTAACTTCCCTGAAAAGGCGATCTGCTCTTAAGTGGTCGCTTTAAGAGCATACTACCTTAATTAGCATAAAGTTTCGTTCCTAGTAACTGTTCACTTGGACTTGGTTCTTACTGACCTTGGTGTGGGATCCAAGGTGAACAAACTCTTCATTTATGCCAACCTTTGCATCAGATTTGGGTTTCTTCTCTCTTTTAATCCGTTTGACACATTTAATAATTATAAAATTTGCCGGGCCATTTTGCCGTGTGCATTGAAGATGCCCTCCGCGTTGAATCCTACCTTCTAGGGTTTCTTTCGAATTCTCCGCAAAATCTTGTGTGAAGTGGTATCCCACTGAACAACCCACGCTCACTCTTTCCAAGATATCGAAGTCTGAGGTCGAGCATGGTGATTCATTCACCTTCGCAGCCTGCACATTGATTCATCCTCTTCAAATGCACTTTTACTACGTAATTCCAGTTTGGAGAGCCAAAATTGGTTTAGAATTGGCAAAATTTGAAGTTGAATTCGCAATTTTGTATTACTCTGTTTGCCAAGGTCCCGTAGCTGCACAACAGGTACAACGATGGCAAAGTGTTGCTCGCTTCTCAAAGTTTGAGAGGCAACAAACTGTCTGGCAATGCTGTCGGGGTTCTGCTCTCGCCACTGGTGACGATCTTTCCAGTTCTTTCGCTTCTCACGTGCTTTCTAGGATCTCGCCCTCTTGCATTACCCTTTCCTACAGTCACATTTCGAAATTCTTCGTCTTGGAAGCTGCTGGCCGTGCAACGCCTTCAATTAGGGTTACACTCTGGAATTCTGCTTCGAGTTCTGATGTGTTACGGTTTTAATGGCTTAACTCGTTGGAAATTTTTAACGCTCTTGGCACTGATTGTCGATCGATTGCTGTTTTCGCAGTGCTTATGATGCAATCGTGGCGGACCGGGATAAACTTTCGTGAAGGCCGACTTATCCATAGCTATTCCCGAAGGCACTAACACCTGTGCTGGTGAGTTAATCTTCAACAATCATGATCAGTTCCCTCATGAAATTGCTGCTTGCGCAAGACTGGTGGTGCAACGACATCGCATTCGTCTTGACTAGCTCTTTCTCAATCTTAACAAAGAATGAGGTGATTCTCAAAGAAAGGGAATTGGACTCATCCAGATTAAGGTGCTGCCGTCAACTGAAAATTCTTTGCTCAATATGCAGCTCCCTGCTCAGGCGTGGCTTTGGCAGCCATGGCGTGTGCAATCTCTACTTTGGCTATGGCGTCGCTGCCACGTCAACCGCTTCTCCTTTCCATCGCTCCTTCTTCTTCCTATTCCTCTAGACTTAATTTGCATCACCTCAATCTACCAAAACCTCATGGAGGAATTTCCTTCAACTCTATTCGAGGCGGTGCTTCCGGGTGCTCTGCGCCGGTGGGAGCTTCTGTCGGTCGTATCGAAGTCTCAGTGGCTCCTGGAGACGCTGAGACCGCAAGCGGTGACTTGAAATTCGAGAGGACACTTGAGACTCTTGGTCGTAGCCGCACGCTTGATGCTCTTGAGGAGCGTGTCGATGGAAATTTGGGATCTTCATTTGCGGATAATTGGCAGAGCAACGAAAAGATTTTGGAATGCTGTGAAGTGGGTCAAAGGTTGAACGTGGCAGTGCTGTTGAGTGGAGGCGTGGATAGCAGCGTCGCATTACGCTTGTTGTGTGCTGCAGGCCATTCTTGCACTGCTTTTTACCTCAAAATCTGGTTTCAGGTTTGACCTAATTTTCTCTTTGTAGGGTGAAAGCTATCAATGATGTTCTGAAGAAATGTGAGCTATGTCGTATAGATGACTTATGTTGTGTTTGGATAATTGGAATATAATAGTATTGAAGTTAGCTGCGATGGAAGAGATTATGTCTATGACTTTCTCTCAAAATGTTTTATCTGGTTTTATTGCAGGAAGATTTTGAGAATTTCTGGTCAGAGTGTCCTTGGGAAGACGATTTGAGGAATGCCCAGGCAGTGTGTGACGAGGTGAGTATCTTTCATTCTTTCTTCTGCTCTCTTGATCTGCGGGCGTGCCGTTGCTTTAACGTTGGTGATATCTCCGTTTGACGGATTATTATGCTCTTGAGCTTATTTTCTTGAGTCGAGAGTATGCACAGGGTTTCATCGGACTGCCTCTTGTTATTGCTGAATTACTTGTCACATGGACGATATGAGGATATGTCTGCTGATGATCTATACGGACCTTGTGATGTTACTAATTCAGGTCGGGGTGGAACTCCGTGTGGTGCATTTCACGGATGAGTACTGGACGCTAGTGGTAAGTTTTTCATATTTTTTTTCTTGGATAAGCATTTTATAAATCATGAATTAGTGTTGCCATTCATGTCATAGTATGGTTTGATAATTGCAAAGGACGAGGATCTTCATCTCTCTATCAAGATTCAAAATAATTTGTTACATGAATTATGTTTCTGGACGTGAACGGAGTCTCTGGTCCTCGCAGGTCTCGCATAGTATATCTGAGATCCAGGCTGGCCGCACACCAAATCCGGATATCCTGTGCAATACATGCGTTAAATTTGGTTCGTCTCTTGAATCACAAGATTCATAATTGTCATAATTCATAATTTTTTTCAGTTGAACACATTGTCCGATGCTCTCTGTACTGCTTAAAATGTAGTCTACTACGTACTCTCAACGAGGCCTTGTATTCCTCGTTCGTCCTTACTACCTCTTCATGTTGATTATGATGATCAGCACCCTAATGATGTATGTCTGGAATGTTGCAGGGGCCTTTCTGGACTACATTAAGGATGCAGAGTTTGACCGTGTGGCGTCTGGACATTATGCACGGGTCAGGAAAATTTTAAGCAACGACGATAGCAATGAAGAGAGGACTGAATTGTTGTTGTGTCCAGATGAGGTATTTCAAATTCTTTTCTTCTAGTACTTCATCTTTTGAATATTTCAATTTTCAGATGTGACCAATGCATTCTAAGTATCTTTGTTTTGTGTGTCGCGTTTGGGTTCTTTATACTTCTTGTTTGTCTGATGGCATTTGCATGATATGTGAACAGGTGAAAGACCAGACTTATTTTTTATCACATCTGAGCCAGGAGAAGTTGTCGCGCCTCATTTTTCCTCTTGGTGGCTTTATTAAGGTTAGTAGTTCAGTCGGACGCTCTTTTGCAGCAGCGAGAGAATTGTATCTGTAGCATGTACTATACCTAGTAGAAGTCGCATGGCAATGTTTTTTTGAGGTTGTATGTGACTCCGTGGAACCCGTATATTATTTTTTAGGCTCGTGTTAGACAATCTCATGGCTTCTTTTATGATTTAATGGAGATTGCTTTTGAACATATGGGCCTCAGTTAATCGAACCAACACTGAATAGTTTAGCCAAATTGTGACTGGGCAGACCGAGGTGCGGCAGCTTGCGGAGGTTATGGGTCTGATCAACAAAAATCGCAAAGATTCTCAAGGCATTTGTTTTCTTGGCAAGGTACGTCAATTCACCTTTGTTGTAAAATTGGTAAGCTTGAGAGGAAATATTGACAATTGTAACCTGCGAATGTTTTCAATCGGAAGATACTTTGGAACTGTGCCCTCAGGTATGTTTTACTCTGCAACAGGTCAAGTTTAGTGATTTCATTGCGAGACACCTTGGTGAGAGGGAAGGTCGCCTATTGGAGGCTGAGACGGGCGAGCTTCTTGGCCTTCACAAAGGGTTCTGGTTTTACACAATGGGTCAACGTCAAGGCCTCGGCTTGTCGAACGGACCCTGGTTTGTTGTGGCGAAAGACATTGTGAACAATGTGATTTTCATTTCTCGGCAGTACTTCTCAGAAGACAAACGCAGACGAGATTTCCGTGTGGGTTCATTCAACTGGTTTTCAGGATCTCCTCCCGTAGACACTTCGAGCTTGCAATGCAAGGTTCGCCACGGTCCAAGGTTATACGATTGTAGAATGGAGTTACAGACAGATTTGGACACGGACAGTGAACCAAGTACCTCAGCAGTGGTGAACTTGAATGAAGATGATCAAGGGTTAGCACCAGGACAGTACACTGCATTTTATCAGAATAGTATTTGTTTAGGATCTGCTGTCATTACGGAGACATTAGGTGGGGGAGAGAACTCGAACGTATCAGCCAGAGCTTTAGAAATTGCGCATCAACCTTTTGACGTTGTGATGTATAAAAATTCTAGACCGAAAATAAGCAGCTCTCTCAGGGTGAGCAACTCAAGTAAAGCGAAGATTCCCAGTGTTGAACTGAAATCGACGGCAGGAGCAGTGAGTTGATTGTAAGGACGTAATTGGAGCAGCTGGTGATAACTTGCCTGTCCTGGAGACTGGGTTGTCAATATCTCAATTCTGTTCTTATCAAGACCAGAAGTTTTTGCGAGTCCAGAAGAGGAGCCTCAGGTTTCTGAGTTTCTGAGTCATGGTTGTCTAGATTGGAGACAGATTTTTCCCAGTCTGTTTGAGGTGGGTATCAGGATTCACTCTTACTGCATATTGCGGTTATCCAAATATGTTATGGTAGAACCACCCATTGTCGACCAGGGACCCATCCCCAACCTGTACCCCAACCTGTAGAGTGTATATTTCCAACCAAGGTTGCAATAAATTTTCAACCAAAGCTTTGAATGTATTTTTCCTCCTTTTCAAAGTTAAGACTAATTGAGTCATGACACGTGTCCCAAAGCAGTGAGCAGAAAATAGTTCTTGAATGATGGGCATTGGAAGACTCTACATGTCAGCTATGGGTTTGGACCAGTTGCTGGCTTCTGAAATTTATAGTAATTTCAATTTTAAGGCATAAAATTACAGGAAAAATTGCAATCCCCTTGATTTCTATCTTCCTACATGGCAGAAAATTTACATGCCTTATACTGCTCCAAAACATGCACAAATCGCTTAAGTGTTCAACAATGGGTGTTTCTACTATAATGGAATTTTTAATACCAGATGGCATCGATAAAAGTCACTTATTGAACTTCAGTTGTCATCAATTGAGTGCGGTATTTGTCTAAAGGTCTTGCATTTTGATTTTAGTGGTCCTACTTTAACCCCCCAGCGCTGAATTATCCATTGGGTTGATGACGGATGTTGTGATAAAAGTGCACTTCATCCACTTATGCATTCCTTGTTTTATAACAATGGAAAGAAGATAGGATGCTGTACATGAATCAAATGATCTAGATATTTTGGAGGGGTTTGAATTATATATTATAAATTTTCAATAATAATACTACAGTTAGCTCCATAAATTGGGGGTCAATGACAAGATTGAGACGAGTCTGCCCTGGCCCTGAAGCTCCACAACACGATAAACCACCCCATTGGCTTCCCCTTCACCCCATTGGTCTCACAATTCTACGGTACCCAAGCGAATACGTACACCGCAAGCCAATGGCGGGTGGCGGCTGGCTTCCCGGACTACGTCTACAGTGTCCCCTACGCTATCCGCGTTCTCCGATTGGCTGCTCTCCACGTGGTCCTCCTCTGTGACTCCTCCACGTGTCCGGCACCTCTGGCCCCATCCACTTGTGCCCACGGCCGTAAACGGCCATCCCACTGCGACCACAAAGTCGTCAGCGCCCACGCCGCTGATGAGTTTCAACACCGTCCCCAAATTGTGCTACGTGTGTGCACCCCGAAATCCGAGAAAAATAACATTGAATTGAACCAAGTCTCAGATAGCGGAAGTTGGTGCGCATTGACAGTGAATTTGGGGAGACATTCGGAGGTGCACATTTGTGTTTTGTTGGAACAGGGGACCTGTAAGGTAATTTGACTGAGATTGGTCTTGTGTTTGTGTCCCGATTGTTGCAGTTTTGGAGTTGATGGCGATGGCGATGTCTTGCGCGCATTTGAATGTGCTTGTTCCGAGTGTGATTACCACTGAAGCCAAGAGCTGCAGTCGCTGCTCCAATGCGGCGTCGCCTTCGCTTTCTTTCCGTCTGCTCCGGAAGAGCTATGGCGGTCGAAGCCGAAGCGTGCACAGGTCTCTTGTTTGCCAAGCAAGTGGATCGCGAAAAGATAAGGATAAGCGTCGTGGAGGTAAGCTCATGTTCTGTTTTGACGATGAATGCTTCCTAATTTTTTTTAAGGAGAGGTAAAGTGTTTTAACGATGAATGCTTCCAGTGGTGGAATGGGAGGATCAACAGCAGGGGGCAACGATGGGTGCTTTAAAACCCATTTTCGCTCCATTTTTTAATTAGAGATAAATGAGTCTTTGTCGATGGAGGCGTGAAGATGAACCTCCAATCGTAATGTCGAGCATGACGATGAGTACTCAATGTTGAAAACCCCTAGCCACCTGAAGCAGTGAGTGACAATTAGTGATGTTCCAAACGTCGTTGAAGAATGTGATTGTCGCTCCACACGACAAGCTCCTCACAAAGACGTGAATTTCCAACGACGGAAGTGGCTACTCAGAAACCCACCAATGTGTGTGAGCAAACCCCCAAATATTGACGAATTTAGGGCTTGCAATTGCAGAGACCAAGCGGGAAGACGAGAAACTCGACGAGAAGCTGAACACGATCAACGACGACACAGAGTACGAGGGTGAGGAAGACGATGACGACGATGACGACGAGGTTCGCATCCCACTCCCAGACGACGAAGCGGCCGCTCTCAGCCCCGATGTCGCTCGCACTTCCTACGTCGGCGACAAATACGAAAACACCAGCTTGGGCGACCGCACCGCGGCGACAGCCTCCGCCGCAGCAGACGCATCCGGTGTCTCCCGCTCTGACCCAAACGTTCGACAGGCGCAATCATCGGGGAAGCGCGTCGGGGACGAGTTCGAGGACATTCGCGAGGAAGGGGAAGAGTCGGCAAAGGTAGTCGGAGATGAAGCGCGCGACACCGCGGACGCGAGTGGAAAGAGGGTACAGAAAGCGGGGCGGCGCGTCGGGCAGAACTTGGAGGAGGTTCGGAAGGCGGGCGAGTCGGCTTTGGGAGGAAGCGCGGACGTCGTGGAAGAACAAGCTGGAAGAGCGGCGGATAACATCCAAGAAGGCTTAGAGGAAGCTGGCGACGCTGCACGCGACGTGCTGGGGATCGGGGGGGAGAATGCCGAGGCCGCAGGTAAGCGGTTGCGAGAGACGGGGAGAAACACTGCCGACGACCTTGAGTCGGTCGGAAAGGAAGGGCAGAAAGTTGCTTCTCGGGCTGGCAAAGCGCTCACCAAGCAGGTTCGCAGCCTTCACCAATTTTTTGGGTTGCTGTTTCCATCAGACAATTGCATTCTCTCTCACGAATTCTCCACTTGTCACGCGAAACGCATCTTATGGCATTATCTGCGAAATAAATTCTTTCAACCTCCTCATAGCAACCCTAATGCTACATTAGCCAGTCATGAATTCCCTACTCCCCATTTCACTCTTGTCGCTTCACCAATCCAATTCCCGGAGAAATTCATTTAGCCAGATCCGCCACTTGTCACCCGAATTCTCCCACAACCGCAACAAATTTACCTAACCTCAAAACCTCACCCCTAATCGCACCCAATTCACGTTCAAATCATTATCATCCCCTCCACCCAACCTCATCCCACCCCCTTCCACAACCTAAAAAGCGCATCCTTCAAGACGAGATCTATTGAAATGTATTCTCACATACTCGTCGGGGTGCAGGCAAGAGAAACCTCCAAGGAACTGGGTTCCGGAGTGCAAGAAGCCGAGCAAGGAGCCGAGCGCGCGGTGCGCACCACCTTTCGTCGAGCACAGGAGTCCGCCGAGCGCGTGCAAGAGCCGATCGAGAAGGCCGTGAACGCTTCCATAGACGCTGCGGCAGCAATTGGCGACGAAGTGCTGAAGCTGGGCGATTCGATTGTTGAAGCCGTGGCGGACGCCACGGGTGTGTCGGTACCTCGGCGTCGTGGGGGGCGACGGTTCAGGACGAGGGCGAGGCAGGGCGACAGCGACGGCGACGGGAATGACGGTGACGAAGGGGAGGAGTTGGTGGGGGGGAAGTACAAGCCTGCGGGGAAGAGTGTGACGAGGAAGTACCAGGCGGGGAGGGAAGAAGACGAAGGTGAAACGCAGGAGCCGGACGAGAAGTTTTCGGAGCTCACTGTGCTGGTGGCTGGGGCTGCTGGGGCCACTGGCAGGTGAGTTTTGTTCTTTGGAATTTTTCTCTGCAAAGAAATGGGATTGTTGATGCAACCCAGTCGAAAAATTCTAACCAGCCATAGCCATAAAGATAATAACCGGTAGAGGCGCTCAAGAAGAAAACTTCGCAAACATTGTTTCCATGCAATTTGTGGAATGGTTTTAGTGGAAGCATGGCCTGTGTAAGACGAAGTAAATGACCTTGAGAGAAGACCTACACTAGTAGAATAGCTCCTTGAATAGCCTAAGCTTTAAGATTCACAAGTGATCTAAATTAATGTGGGTTCAAAGCCCCACATTGTAAATGTTGAGTTTGTTGAGGGTAGGATAAGTAGTTATGTTTCAAGGACGTGAGTAGCAAAGGCCACCATGAATAAAGAAGCCAAGTGTGTGTGCTTTGTGGACATGAAATTAGACTGTTTACTCTTTTGGTATGTTGCTCGGGCTGTCACTCAATACTTTTCCAACTTTTTTCCAGGTTGATAGTTCAAAACCTTGTGGGGAAAGGCGTCACTGTTCGTGCATTGGTGCGGAATGTGTACAGAGCAAGAAACTTAAAACAATTGGAAGGAGCTGAGGTGAGAATTATGGCTGCTCTCTATTTCTTGAGGTGCTACTTTTCAGTTTTTGTGTCAAATCTGGTAGCCCTCTGTTTTAATTCAGTCGTCACCTGCAAATGTGTATGGCGTGGGAGAAATTTAGTTTGATACTCCTAATGTTTTAGAGAATAGGTGCAACTTTAAAGTCAGTTATGTTGAGCCACAGTTGATTTCTAAGGGAATTGATCACCTTCATTGTGTATTCTGCAGTTAATTGAAGGAGATCTCTACAACTACGAGTCAGTGAAGGAAGCAATATCTGGGAGGTACGTGACATGATTTGAGGACCGCAATCAAATTGTTTCAGTTGTCTTTGAATGTCGACTAGCGATCAATTGCAAGTGACTGCACCCCAAAAGCAAAATGCATAATTTTCGTATGTTCGTTTCGATTGCATGTTTAGTATAATCCTCCGGGATAAACATTTGCAAAGCCTTATTCAACAATCCTAGAACGCCGTGATTCTGATAATCGTCTTTGAAAATTCTACTTGCATAAAAACCTCATTGTTTGGGATAATGGGATCCGAATTTGCTGCTATTATTGCTTTTGAGGATGATTGAACATGACATGGTTTGTTTTTTTGTGCAGCAATGTGGTTATCTCCGCTGTGGGAACCCGGGGATTTGACCTTCTGCAAGCATACAGAGTAAGCCGTTTCATCAACTTTGTTGCCCTTTTCAATCTCATGCTTACTTGTTGCAGCTGTGTATGTGACTGATTCATGACATCCATGCGGCGAATGTTGCAGACTGAATACGAGGGAGTGCTGAATCTCATTTCTGCTGCAAAGAATCAAGGAGATGTGAAGAAGGTGACACACTAATCAGTCACCTTTTGTCGCTGAGAATCTTGTTTTTGCCATTTCCAAGATTCTCCATTTACAAACAATTTCTCTATCAAACGATTTTCCGTAACATTCTAGAACAATCATGCGGACAGCTATTTCACTGCGTTGTGGTTGGGTGTAACTACTCTTGTAATAGCTTTCCAAATTTTTCATTCTTGAATTTAAGATGTGAGAGAATCTATGCCAACGTCAGAAGATGTCAAATAGAATTAAAAAGTTGATACCCTGATTCGTCCTTGAATTAACAGTTGGCTTTTAAGGGTGTTTGCATAGTCCTTTCCAAGCATGTTCTGTTCCTTTTGCGTGTCATATGTTCGTGGCTTCTTAGAATTTTCTAACACTCTTGTTATTTGTTCTCTGCAGTTTGTTCTTATAACGACGATTGGCGTCAATTTTCTTCAAGTTATTCCACTTCTGTACTGGTGAGTGCACAAATTTCTTACAAGACGTGGCATCTGCACTTCTGTTACCAAGTTGCTCAGAGAAAAAAATGTCCAGGAAAGCTAATAGAGCTCGACTTTACCCTTAAGAAAAAGGTATTAGCATGGTTCGGGTTTCGGGTTTTTTAGTTCTGGCGTCAATGCGGCTTGTAGAGAATAAATTGATATGAATGCTGTGTTTCACTAGATTTGTGTGAATCACGGTGAACTAAGATTTGTCAAAGTTTCACCCATGTACTCATTCTATGTGGATTCTCAGGAAACGACAAGCGGAACTCTTCTTGCAACGTGCAGGCCTGGACTACACTATAGTTCGGCCGGCTGGATTGACTGGCGCTAGAGGGGTATGTAAAATTTGACACCCTCATAACACGACTAATCCATTGAATATTTTTTGCAACAATTTAATGGAAAAGTCTTGGCTAATTTCACTGAAGGAATTTTGGAGGGGCAATTTAGCCAATTCTCTACCCAAAAAATGTCAAAAAGTAGTCTATTTTTTCCAGATTTAATATGCTTCTCCGAAACTATCAATGAATCTAGAGTACTATATTAGAAATTGTAGAATTTTTGTTAAATTTAGGAAAATTCTAAATAATTTCTGAAATAATCCTTATAATTATGGAATGGTCCACTTATTACTGTCTAAATCAACATGAAGTCTTCTGGATAATGAACAGCGTGCTTCGGGGTGATGATTCGTCTGGACAGGACAACTTCTATTAGTAATGCTTGGATCTTCAGAAGGGAACCTTTGTGTATGACCAATTTGATGAAATTAAGGTTAAAAAATACATTTTGATCAAAGATTTAAGAAAAAATGTGCAGAAATTCGAAATTGGGTTTAGGCGTTTTAAAGTGAAACCAAAGATTGGAACGTTGGCTGATTGCAGGGTGACCGCGTTGAGTTGAGGCCTGCCGACAGTCTATTCTTCGGTTCTGTTAGTCGTAAGAAGGTAAGGACAAATGTAATATTATAGTGACAAAAGTATGGTTTTTATGTTATTATTCTTGGCATTGGGAAATTTGCAATCTTCTTCTATGGTATACAAAGTCACAACTTTTTTGGAGCCTTTTTGTATATGTGGGGAAAGTCTGACCAATTTGACCTATGATTTGTGGTTTTGCAGGTAGCGGAAGTTTGCGTTACAGCCCTTGTTACGCCATCTGCATCAGATAAAACTGTGGAGGTAACCCAAATGATTTTTGAATTGCTGTTGAGTGCTTTCCTTAATAGAACATAATTTCTAATTTTTTTGCAGCACATGAACAATGAAATTTTATTGTTGGTAACGCTATATACGAAAACTAGCATTACATGACTACTAGCCCACTACCTTGCCAGTGATACCAACATTAAATGTCATTGATAAGCTTTTTTCAATAGAGTAAGAAACACTATTAGGTGACTGACACTACCTGTATATATCATTGTTGATTAGTGTAGTACTTAAACTTTAAACTAACTCTTTGACAAATTATTTCCACAGATTATGTTGGATAGAGTTATATTTGCCGTTACTATGTTGTTGAATTGTTTGGGAGCGCAGAAAAAGCATCCTACTGCTCGGTGAATTGATGCTGAGCGTTTTCATAATATTGAATTGCAAAACTTTTGTGTGGCTTAAAATTTGCAGGTGGTGGGCGGTAGTGGACGAGTGAAGCGAAGTATTGCGGATCAGTTTGACAGTATTTAAGATTAATATTGATTACTCTATATTTTTTGTTTTGAAAACTGTAGATGTGTATCTCAAGCTTTTGTTAACTGAATTGAGACCTTTAGTTTACTGCGAAGCTGTGAGACTTCCTTCGAAGTACAGGACCTAAAAATTAAAGATGATTATTTTCTCCATCTTCTAGTTGATGGTATGTAATAAATATCACAGAAGGTATGATGGTTTCTTTCTGTAACCCATGATTGTATGGCATTTGACTGTTTGTAAATTTGTTCTTCTTGCATTCGACGTTTTCGTGTAGTGAGATTTTTCTTCAAATTTCTATGGTCAGTGGTATTCGGTCCGTGTTTCCCATGTTTGAGATAGTGTCAAGATGGGGATCAATTATAATTTGCTGAAGCTAAATGTGTCAACATTCATCAATCTATTAATCAAATTTCATAGATTTTCAAATTTTTAATTTAAAAAAAAAAATTTAAAGTCAAAATTTGTCTTTCATAGTAAAATCACACATTTGCTAGGAAATTTTCTTATATAGGTCCCAAAACACTGATTAAGTGCCTAGTCTAAGTACCTAAACATTAAAGCATTGGATTTAGCTCTTTGAATTGTAAGAATGAAACTTCAAACTAGGCAAAAAAAAAGTACAACATGGCTAAACATGAATTTTGTGATAATACAAACGTTTAATGTTTGTACTCCATACATTCAATTAATAGTTGAAATTCACTTTTTATTAGGCAATTATCAATGTATGCAAAATATAAGACTCCAATTCATTTTTTTATTTTTTTATTTTTTTAAGTCACAAAAACTATAGGAAAATTGACTCCAAACTTTCATCTTATGCATAAATTTTGATATGACTACGATTTTGGACAACCGTAGTGTACTTTTACCGGCTCTTGTCCTTGAAACATAACTACTTATCCTACCCTCAACAAACTCAATGTTTACAATGTGGGGCTTTGAAAATACATTAATGTAGACCAATTGTAATCTTAAAGCTCAGTCTATTCAAGTAGGTATTGTCCTACTGTAGCTCTTCTTAAGGTCTTTTAATTCATCTTATACATGCCATTGCTTCCACTAAAATCATTCTACAAACTACATGGAAACAATGTTTGCAAAATTTTCTTCTTGAGCATCTTTGATGGTCATTATCTTTCAGATCCCATAGTTCAACCGACTTTTCATGTACCTCCATACTCTGGGTATGATACTACCTCTTTTACATTCAAACTAGAAAGGTAGATAAATTCCCATGCTCTAGCTTCAAAATTCAATACATTCTTTTGGTTGTTTCCAAGGTACTCTATACACTTAATTGTCGATCCAATCATGGAAACTAACCAATTCTTTCAAGAAATTCTTCTCAATGTGTCGCAAGTGCAATGGATTATCGTAACCCTAGAAGAGCACGGCCCTATCCTAAGATAGTCAAACCCAAAATATTCGTCCAAGATGAATAGAGACATTCTTCATTTCTACATTTCCTATGAAATCGTTCATTGAACACTTATAGTCCTCAATGTCCTTCCTGTGAATTTCTTAAGAAAGATGTGAAGAAAAGTCATATAAAATACAAAATGTATTCAAAACCTCTGAAATTTTCATTGCAGTTTTCACATGTGGCAAGGTGGTAGGGGCCAAGGTGAATTGACCTCCGCATTGCCCCACGGGGGTAAACACTGGAATTTTTTATTTGCAACACATGATAATATTTTGAAATTTTGAATTCATATTTGCAATCAGATAGGAGAGGTGAAGAAATATCAATAAACGCGGTATAAAATAGGGGGCAATTTTTTTAAATTATCCTTGGTTGGGGCAATGAGGCCGTGGCGTCATCCATGGCTTCAACAATCGAATCGCCCAGCTTCAGCATTTCGTCACCAATTAGGTAAGGTAAACCATTTCATTGCGGTCAAAATTTGAGACCATCCCATCGTGGTCAAAATATTAATGGTGGTGTACATTTGAGAACTCAAATGTACACCACCATTAACATTTTGACCACAATGGGACCTACTCAAATTCTGACCGCAATGGGATGGTTTACCTTACATAAACGATGCGGTGTGAAAGCGAAAAATTCCATTTCCCTCTCTCCCTCTTTCCCTTCATTCTTTCAAATTCCTAGACTGCCCTAATTTCCAAAGCTTTTGCTCCGAGCTCGCTCAAACTCGGGCTCCGTCGCAGGTGATGGAGCTTGGGCGATGGCGAACCCCACTCCCTGCATAGACTTCTTCTCTGTACGCTTCCCTCACGTCTCGCCTTTCTCGCTTGCTCTCTTTTGATGTACTATACGCCTCTAGCTCGTCCTCATTCCGGGTGAAACAAGCCCAAGCTCATCAGCTTTATGGCCGCTTCTGCGCGGGGATAGATTGAATGCTGTTGAAGCTTGATAGGTTGTTGCATTCATCGGTGCCTATGTGGCAATGCATTATCTCGTTCTGAAATTGCATGCCTGCTCTACTGTGTCTTTTGCATTGGGAGAATTGGCGTTGGAGAGTGCCAATCGTGGTGAAATGCGTTTTAGGTTGCCTTTGCATTTTTCTTTTAGGTGATTGTGTATGAGTGAAAGATTTCGAGGTTAAGAATGATGTATGCTGCAGGCCGATTTTGATGCCTTGGCTGCTCTGAGGACTGAGGGACTCCAACCTCCAAATCCGCGCGTGCGACCTCTGGATAACCTTAATAAGTGTCGGCGTATACTACCCGCTGTGAGTCTCCCTATTATATTCATTGCAGTAACCAAGCGTTAATCGCATTGAAATTGAGTGAATTGAGCAAGCTATGAGAGATATGTTCTATTGCAGTAAGAGTTTAGAGGTGCTTTTGTGAGTATTATAAATTAAAACATCAGAACTATTCTATATAGTAACCTGGCATTAATCATATTGGAATTGGTTTCTTTGATCTAGTTGTGGGGATTTATTTTCTAGTTCTAGTGTGTTAGAAATATTGGTGGAATGTTATGAATGTCTTGAGTTGAAAACATTGGAGAGGATACTTTACATAGGAAATCGTAAGCGTGAACTTTTCGTTGATGTAATTGCGTTGCTTGCACCGTTAACCAAATCTTGAGTGGCATTTAAATATGTCTAAGCTGGTATTTGCTACTATGTCAATCGGCATTCTGTTTGTGGTATTGTAATGTATAAATTTGGAATGCTGCAAAGATTGGTGAGGCTGTTTTTGTAGGAAGGACTCGGCAAGTACTATTTTTTTTACCTTGAATCTCAATTTTTGCAGGATGTTCCAGAGTCTCTTGCGAACGCGCCAATAAGAGAACCGCGCTCGCAAGAATCAATTGCTGCGCAGCAACGTGCTAAGGTCTTTTCTTTTCTCTTCTTTCTTTTTCTTTTTATGTGTGTTGACATTCGTGTGGCTTTTCTGATTGATTTGTTTGTATCATATTGTCCTCTCTACCCTGCTTCGAATCGTTTTCTACCTTCACGATCATTTTAGTTGAAGAACTCAACCTAGTTCTGGAAGATAATCCTTAATTCTGTGTTTTTCCGAGATTTATGAATTTTTTTTCTCAGGGTTTTGGTATACTTTGTTCATAGCCAAGAATGTTGAGTTTTTTACAGGCTCGCACATCGTTGATATTGGAGAAAGCAGCAGAGAGAGCTCGGCAGGCTAAAATTCTTGACACCATTGCAGGTACAACAGCAGAGTAACACATGTGGGAAGCAACACGACATTGTTCTTTTCTTTACGATAAATTGCCTGTAAGAATATGGTCGTCCTTTGTCAGTGAGCTAGTATCGTCTCCATCATTTGTTACCTTCTCTTGCAGATAAATTAAGAGAGGGCCCACTAGGTTTACTCGTGAGGTGCTATGAAGAGAGATTACGCATTCAGGTCTGGACTCGTCACACACATGGCATTCGGGGCACAATGGTGGGGTTCGTGCGAGCGTTGGACAAGCATTTTAACATGGTACTTCCATCTTCTCTGTGAAGGTAAACCCACTAGTTTAGGTTCATGTTAGTAACGGGTCTGGAGAAGAGAAAAATCAAGGACATTGTCCAAATGCACTTCGATGGTTTTAGGGGTTGCTTGTATCCAGAAGATGTAAGAATGCAATCAATACTGTGGTCAGTCATACAAAACAGTCATTTGTCTCGGCAGTTTTGAAAATCTAAGTGCATGGTTGGATTTTGGGCAGGTGATGCATGATGTTGATGAACAATATTCAGGTAAGAGCTCTGTCTTCGCCATATTCTGAGAATACAGATGGAGTTCAGCGATTTTAGAGGTTGACATGAAGGTTAGATGCTGCTGGTTTTCATATGACATTCTTAGTCAAATGCTACCTTATTTTTTAGATGTTATCATCTGCCTTGTAAGGATGATGTAAAACTTGGTACCTCTCTTCTGTAGAGAGGTACCAAGTTCGATGTTTTGAGTGTGGTAAGCTGAACACTTGACGAATATTTTAATGCCATTTAAAATCCCGAATGACGAGTACCTCTCTAATAAACCTGCTCTGGCAACCGTGACCTGATTTCAGTTCTTCGTCGTGTGCCTCGGCTTGTGAACAAGCGGGGTCGAGTGGCGGTCTCTCAACTCGAAAAGGAAACGGCTGACAAAATCTTAGAGGACGAAACGGGAGATTGGGAAGGGAATCAGAAGAAAGAACAAACTTCAGTTGGGGTTGAAAATCTCACTGCGAGGATGAAGGAACTGAAACTGTTTCCTAAACTTGAATATCGCCGGCGACATCTTAAACAGGTTTTGAAATGTGGTCGCTTCTGTCGGTCAACTTCCAGTTATTACTTGTAACCAACAGTCTTACTATTTGCTTTTGAATACTCGTACACTTTCTGACCTGACTCATTACTTAGGTTATACTTCGTAAACTTGGAATCATAGCGTTTATATTGGACATCGTAGTGATTGTGTTCTCTATGTGTGGAAATGATCGCCTGCTGTCTATTCTGACCGCTGACAAATGCGCAGGTTTTTGTACGTGGGGACAGCGTAGTCATGGTTCGAAAGCTGGTGTAACGTGCTTATGCTGCAGTCGAAGGTTCACCAGAGCAGCTTTTCAGCTCTCTTCGGTTATACTTGAGAAATTTGTCAGCTTCATCGTACTGGAAATGACACACTAGCTGAGGCATCAAGTGTGGCTCATCCAATAGTGTTCGCACCCTGCAGAGATTTCTATTAAAAAGTGAAACTTTTCATGAACATTATCACTTGGTTTCTTGACATTTGGTGTAGGTGGACAATTTGTGTATTTGGTTTGTAAGCGATTTTAGTTAGTGTAGTTCTCGCTGGATATTACTGCCATGATGCATCGTGTGATCACAGGGGTGCTTGTTGAAAGATGTCAATTCCCATCTTGTAGTCGCAGAGTAATTTTTGTGTAGACTTCTGCAATCAGCGTCAACGATTCTTAACCCTAGCAGTTGCCCTATGTAGTCAAATATTAGAACGCGATAGCAATTGAAGTGACCCATTTCCGATAGCGCATGGATCTCTTCTGAATTTTTTAATTGTACTGCCGTAACAGTTCATAAACAATCATACTTTGTATCCTATTTGTGGTATCTTAGTCAAGCCCTCGGTTAAAACTAGGGCTTTAAAGTATAGAGTTAGTTTTCAAAAGTACAACATGATTTTTAAGACCAAACAACTGAATTTTACAGGTTGGAAACCTGAAAAGGAAATTTGAAATAATAACAAAAATATTAATAAGTTGAAAATTCCATTTGTATTGGCATTACATAAACCAATTGCAATCCAGATAATAGTCTTAAAAAGAAGTTTCACATGTTAACTTGTAAGTCTACAAGTGGTTGTATACAAACTTGTAATTGAATGATTTGAAAAGCATACATGTATTATTTTTTATTTTATTTTATTTTATTTTGAAACATATAACTTTCATGGGTTGCAACTAGGATAGACTTGACATAGCCATGGCAATCCACGAACCTTAGCCCCGACATGACAAATGGAGAGACAACCTCCCTCCTTGTGCATCATCACAAAGAATTCCGACAAGAGCAAATGTCAACATGGGGAGTTGAATTGGGATTTCATCATAATTGGGGTGTTATAAGTGAGTTTTAAAGTATAGTCCTAGACATAAGATTATTACTTATAATCTTTAAAGAGATTTTCAATAAAAGTTTATTAAAAATACATGTGTTTCTAGTAAAATTTTATTGAAAATCTCCTTAAAAAATCATTACTTAGAATCTTATGTCTAGGGCTATATTTTAAAACTCACTTAAAACACCCCTTTTTCTTGTAGTGCCACTTGGCCATCACCCAGGGTAGTTTAAGGTCAATCTAAATCGTATAAATACTAATTTGATGTCACATATCTTGAGAATTCAATTCATTTTAAAACATAAGCTTTCGAATATTGATTTGGTATGGATTAGTGATTGCTAGATTACATGTCTTATTATTATTTCTTAGCCTCACAACGAGATTTTTTATTACTATCCAAAAATGATCTTTCTACTAGACAAAATGTTTAGGATTAAATTAAAAATTACAATTACAATTTTTTTTTCTTTTGAGTTGTAAGTAGAGTTAGATGCACTCCTATCATCACGAAACTTTGAGTTCTTGAGAGCTCTATTTAAAGTGTAGTTTCCAAGTAGTCAAAAGTGGAAGTTTGGAATGTTTTTGAGGAGCACCAATGGCCATTCATTATCATCCGCTTAGCTTGGGACCTATGGTCTTTCCCACGACCATGTATGGCCCAAGAAAGAGATCAGCTTGTAGCATCCCAGTTGTACACTTGACCAGTTGTCAATGCAGTTCCGTCAATGTCTGCCTGCTTTCCTGACCATGTCAACATAAATTGTCTGTCACAAGCCTGCTCTTCGTCATGAAATCATGAAAGTCTATTAACCGTTTTGAATTGCAGCCCATATATGACATTCAGTAAATATCAGTTCTATCTTCTTTATCTGCTCTTTATTTTCGGGGTTTTACTAATGTTTGGTATTTTTTCCAATTTTTTTTTACAAACGCTTCTGGAGTTCTGGAATTAGGATTTTGAGACTACCACCACCCAATTCTGCACAAAATCATCACTTCCTACTAACAGGAGAGCCGGGACTGCTTTGATCCAAATTTTTATTATTATTGGGAGACTTGATTGGATGACAAAAATCAATGCTTGCAGCACTGAGCCAACTGACCGCAAAGAGCTCTCAGCTCCTTGATTGTTCAGCATGTGTGTTGTATGTACAAGTGTACAACTTTCTGGCTGATCAATAATCTCAGTTATCGATGAATATTGATTTCAATTGCTTTTCTATTGTCTACTCTAGACACTCTATTAAACCGCTATCGACGAAAGCAAACGACGCTGTAACTATGAAGCTACAATAGCAAATCTCGCTAGCTTGGAGCTGAAGAATCCTCAGTCTGGTCTCAACTGTTAAAATGTGCTTCTTCTGTCCACACCAGTATACTGACTAAAGAAACTCTTTTAACCGCTTCCGATGCTCGTTCCGATGAAAGCAAACTAAGCTGAACTTGGGCTAGCTAAAGAATCTTCTGACTTCTGGTCTCAACTTGATGAAAATTCGCAGTCGCGAAACTGTAAACCCACCCCTGTTTTCCAAAACTGGGCTAGAGAATCCATCCCTCGTAGCCACTTCAAGACTGTGGTAATCCGTTCCATGGATCCGAAAGATTCACAAACAATGCAACGAGCTGATCCCTAGCTTCAATAATTTCGTGGACAGTACGTAGGTCAAGCTAGGCGGCCTTCCAAAGCGCGGACGTTGCAGCTGACTCCTTCAGACTTCAAGAATATAATGCCCCGTCCGCTCTACCAGTTAACTCAATCACCGCCACCTGGAGCCGCCGCCATCTCCGAATTGACAGCGCCATTTAGATCCGCCACCATCTCCAAAGTTCAATTTGCTCAGCTGACGCCAGTTCGAAGATCCTCCATCTCCTCTGACTATCACCATTCGATTAGTCCCTCGAACAGTACGTTCTCCCGGCCCAGACACGTACCAATATATCCAGCTAGCTCGTTGTTGCGAAACACAGACCCTCCTCAAACGCTAGATCGATCGATCGATGTGAATTCCGAGCACAGGAGCTAAACAAATTGTACTACCGTTTCGATCGATCAGGTGCTATTGAAATGATCAGAATAGCAACATAAAGCGACCAAATAATGTACTGTACGTAACGAAGTCCCGTAAGGTTGATCGATCACGAGCTTGGAATTGTTCAAACTGAATTACTTCATCTACGCAAGCTCAAGAAGCGAGACTTTATTCAGTTCCAGTGAGAGCTCGGGTAACGCGGAATCGAACCCCATACAGCTTGCAAGTGAAGATGCGGGGTGAAGATTTCAAACTTGTTGATTGACTTTTTGAGACTGTCCTCGAAGGAGTTAGACTGTGTCCCGGTTGCTGACCCAGAGCTTCTTCGAATTCGCAGACGACTCGGCCTAGCTGCAACTGTCGGGCCATGTGTCCACGGTCTAGACCCCCGCCCTCGTTGTGTCACTGATCATCCCATCCAAAGAATGAATTTTACGACGCATGCAACTGGGTTGACACGAACCCAGAATCTTGCAATTGCCCATAGATTGCGTGAGTCATTTCTATGCATCTGCTCCTGTTCGCTATATATATACATATCTATATATATATAGGAAGGTTTAGTTTCGAGAGCGCGCCCTGTCTTAATTTCATGGGACTTTCGGGGTCCGTCTATCTTTGTAACAAGCGGACGCGTGAACATCAGTAACCAACGGAGAAAAAGGTGCCTTTTTGAAGGATGCCCAGGATTGTGCGGAGGATTTCAAAGACGGAGATCGATTGTTGCGCAAGCTATCAGTTAATTATTAACCGGTATATATACAGTATACACATATACGTCTTGCGGTCGGTACGCACGTACGCAGTCAAAAAGTGTGATGAATTCTTCGGAGCAACTTCCCGCGGGGTTCGAAAGTTTGGCTTTGCGAAGGTTCCTCAGAAAAGAGTGATTGGTTGAATCTGTGTTCTAGGATCACTGTTACCCTGGCTGTTAGAGGATTTGGAATTTTGGACTTGGATTCAGGAGTCAAGTACTCGTGGATGGAAGAAAATACTACTGATGCGGAAGTCAGTGAAATGGCCATTGCTTTCAATTTTAGGCTTGGAAACAGGAGGTTGCTTTTCACCTTTCGAACGGCATGTGGAGAATTGTATTGTACATGCAGTCCTGTGTTTGACTCTGAGAATATGGTACAATATGGCAAGTCACACAATCACAAGTCATACAATCACCACTGGATTGTAATTCAAAAAACTAGCCTCTTTCATTTGGATGTCATTTTGACCGTTAACTCTTAAAGGACGAGGGGGGTGACCTTGGAAATCATCCCTTTTCATTACCGTGTGAATCACTGGCTTAAGAAAATAGCAAAAGCACTCAGTGGAAGTCAAACTACTATAGAAGACCCTCCCCTTTTCACAACAGAATTCCGAGGATGAATAGTCGTACTTCTGTCCCACTACAAGGATTTCATGTCATCTATGTCAACGTTGAAGAGTTAAATGACAATGGGGCCAAAAAGTGATTGATTGATGACTTGACTATAGAAACAAAGAATGCACCTATTGGTTCAGTAATCCAAGAGTTTTGGTGACTACCTTGGTCATCGGATGCCACATCTTTTAAAAGTTAACATGTTCCAAATCTTATCATGCTCAAATACATCATAAATGTACAACAAGTCAACATGTGCCCATGGAGTGGCTTTTGAGACATATAGGAAGTGCAATAACAATCCCAATTTGGAGTTTTATGTGTCATTAGATCCAACTCGATATGAACACAAACTATTGTCATTGTTGTATAGTTGCCTAAATTTGTGCACCTTTTATGTCAAATACACAAAAATACCATGTTGCATTCAAAATTGGACTTCCCAAACTTTGAAGGGTTAAGTGATCTATCTTATGGGTCGTTCACACTTAGTGCTAAGAAAGTTGGTATATGAGTTGAATCCCTTAGAATCTCTATGAAAAGAGGAGAATTATGTTAGTAGATTTGCAAATATATTTTGGCAAAATATATCATGATCTTCAAGAGAAGAATTTAGAGATAAGATCTTGATATTTGCAAATTTTCACATTCCTTCATGAATTGATTTAAAACCTTGCACAAAAGTTAAAATAAAGCACCAAATCACCACACTAGTTATATCCCTCAAAAATAGATAGAATTTGTTTTTTCTCAAAATACTTAGAAATATTTAAAATATTTTATGTAGCTCTTATAGCAAGCAATTGGAATATTTATAATCCACCTAGTAGACACCAAGACTCTTACAAATTAAGGTTGCAAATTGAAATAAAAATTTAAACAAATTTAATATTTCACCTATGTATAATTATTAATCTTGATTTAAGATAAGGTGGTAGGATCAAATTAAAGGACAACATGTTTTCAAATGGCAGTCAATACTCTATTATGTGGCATTGTGGCAAACTTCTTTAATAAGCATTCCACCAAAAAGTTCATACCAAACCTAACATTCCATCTAGCTTAACCATGCCTTGAAATCTCAATGGTTCTCCAAATGTCTTATATCTAAATACACTTTCTTTACAAATAATTGGTGTGAACACTTCATTAGAGTAGTGACCAAAAGTACAAACTCAATGATTTGACTGTAAAACATTTTTCAAAAGTATTCCTAAAATAAAATTTGAATTGTTTAGTTTCAAATTATAAAATATCTAATGACTTTAATATTCAAGAAACAAATAGTAAATTTATTTAAAAAATCCAAACAATTAAAACATTGCATAGTAGTTATTGCTAATTTTTATAAGAAATTCTTTAGCACTCAATGTCAATGATGAGTTTTTTATGTCTATAATTGAATATATTCCAAGGATGTATTGGGATATTCTTCAAAAAAATTATTTTTATATGCATTAAGCAAAAAATCATAGTAAATAATATAGTCTATCAAATAACAAATGAGATTTTTCTTAGAATTGATTGTTAATTAGTAAGTTGTCAATAAGTAGGAATTTTTAATAAAACATTTAAATAAATTTATGATAAATTTATTTATTTATTTAATAACCTATATAAAATATTTGATTTTTTCTATGCAATAAATTATTTTCATAGACTAATAGCTAATAGCTAATTTTTTCATCTTTTTATGCTCTTTCTAAAATTGTATATTAGCTCATAAAATTCTTTCAAGTTTAAATGGACCAAAATTGCTTCAAAATACAGTGTCCAAAGCAAGACTAAAATCTTTGCCTATATTTATTTTTTAGCAAATCCAACCACAAGACCCTTTAGTTAACTTATTAGAATACATACTACTTAAATTTTAGAATAAAAAACCTTAATGATTGCAAGATCATGATGCTTGGATTTTCAATAAGAAGTATGTTCAACTCTTCCCACATGGTTAATTTTCATCTTTTAAACATTTTATTCCAAAATGTGTAGATCCTACAGCTTGAAATTTTCTATAATATGTTGAAGAAATAAATTCAAAATACAGATTAAATACTTCAAAATTTATTTTAGAGTAGAGATTCTATAACTACCCGCAAAATAAATCTCCTCATAACTTTCATCTCATTAATCAAAATGGAATGATTCAAAGCTATCCACGTATATATAAATCTAGAAAATCAATTTGAAATTCTTATTTCTTAAAAAAATAATTTTTTTGGTTGCCTAGTCTGCACGAGTTTAGGAAAAAACCTACATATCATGCAATAATTTTTTTACCATGTTGTCAAAAGTTACAAAATTGTTGCAACCTAAACCTACACCTTGATCACATGTTGTGTGAAAATTTCAAAGAAAAAATATGAAAATTTTGGCTATAGTGAGCTACTCAAAATTACTATGCTACTAAAAAATGTTGTTTGGTCCTTTAGGGGTTAATTGCTTCAAAATATTGAAGATAAAATATAAACTTCTTAAGACATTTGGCATTTGGGTCATTACACATCTTTGAAGCAAATTAATTTTTCTTGTAATAACCATCATTGAGCAACGTGCATCTTACAAATATGGATGGTAAGGGTGTAACACAACTACATAGTTCAGTCAATCAACTTTTAAAGAAAGATTTTATACAAGCTAGTGCTTTGAGTGCAATGTATACATTTTTTTGAAAACAAAAGTCTTAAAATCAATTTTAAAATATAAAGTGTTACTAATATGAAAATGAAATGAAACATCTAAAGTTTCAATTATAAATCAACCACAATAGAAAATTCAACTTGTCAAAATTCATTTGTCTTAAAGATTTTAAATTTTAAATTTTCCATTTTAATATTAATTTGAAAAATTAGTAATTTCTATCGAAAAACTGATTGTAAAAATTCTATATATTTAATTTGGATTTGAAAACTATTTAATTTTTCTTAAAAAAAATATTCCTTTTGTCCAAAAGTGATCTTCTAACTGACAAAATGTTTTAGATTAAGGCTAAAAATAACATTTTTAAAACCATTTTGTGCTATAAATAGAATTTAATGCACTCCTAGTGTCCTAAAATTTTGAGTTTCATAAGTCTTTTCAGAGTGCAATTTTGGAATATTGAAGAGTGGAGTTTTTAGAGCATTTTCAAGGAGTACCAATATACACTTAATTATTGATTGTGAGGTGTCATTTTGCAGGTAGTTAGTATAGGCTCAAGACTATGTGTAGATCTTTGTACCACCTCTTAAAGCTTCAGCTCCTTCAATCATACAACACTCAAAGGGATGCAAAAAATAAGAACAAACACTATTGATTGACCACTTCAATCATTTCATTTTTCTTTGATTGATGATTGCAACTAATTCAATGCTGAGACATCTCCATCTACATAGTATGCCGATTGGACTTTTAAATCTCACACAAAACACCAATACACTCACACTGCCAAGTTGATTTGAAAAGCAAAATATCATTACAATTTATGAAGGAGTTTACTATGCCAAATCGCACATAAAGTAGTCAAGATATTTCCTAGGATATTTCTCACTTTACCACAGGAGAATTCAAAAGCGCAAGCATTGGAAGAAAACTCAAGATTTATAGTAAAACCTCACAACATGTTCTCTCCAAAACCAATCACAAGGCTTGACTTGACAAGATTGAATGTCAAGCCAAGAACACATAAGGCCTTTACCACCCAACCTTGAATTTCTACAAAATCCTAAAGGTCAAACAAAAAAGGTAAAATTCCTAAGACTCACCCTATAAGGACAAATCCACAAACTAATGTGGTTTGGGTTGTTTGGCATCCAATGTCAACTAATATGACAACTTGGAGTTTTAGAGGGTCATTCTCTTAAGTTTATACCATCTCTTTGCCTCCAAATTGACTTTGATAGATTCTTTCTATTTTTTGTAGCTCCTTTGGAATTTTTTTTCCTTCTTGATTCATCAAAATCACTACTATTTCTCTTGTAAAAATTGAGGTTTTCTTTACTATTATAATTTATATCATTGAAATTGACATTATTGTATGTATCGATTTTCTTCTTTTCCTTGATGTTCAAGACCGCTCACCTCTTTTATTATGTGCCATTATCCCTGCTATTTAAGCCGATATTATTGCAGCTTTGATTTCTTTCACCTTTGTTACCTTCTCCTTTTGTCTACATTTATTTGTCTTGGCGCTCCATCCAACCCAAACCTTTACCATAGTGCCTAGGTCACTAGATACCGCAACCCCTGTCACTAATGTTGCACACTTCTTCATCTCCAACGCTACTATCTCCATCTCCATCATTGTTGTTGCTCATGTTAACCCAATATTGTAGTCACAAATTCACAACCGGAATCAATTACATCTCTTTCTTCATGCCTATACTTTCCACTCTAGCCACTACGTCTATATGTTCCTTCCCTAACTTGGATTGTTGTCTTGAGGAGGACAAAATTTTGAATCCTAGAATTGTTGTTGAATGTCTTATAGGGGAGCTTCAAAATCTTGCAATCACTAGAAGAAAATGAAAGGTTTTGCAACTACAAAGAGCAATTGGTTTTGAGTTGCATATATAGAACATTTGCAATTAGTGATAATTTGGAAGGCCCAAGTTGCTAAGAACAAGTTTTTTAGTCGTATTGTAGTTGCAAGGCGAAATGATATTGTTTCTCATTTGGCAGTTGACTTGAAACTTCATTGATGTGCTTTATGACGTAGTTGCTTATGTGGTATTTGCAAATTACGTCTTGTTTGTGACTGGTTTGCGACTCATTTGTCACTTTATTGCGACTCATTTGTGACTCATTTAAAACTCATTTGTGACTTCATTGTAACTTGCCTGTAACTCATTTGTGATTTGTTTGCGACTTGTCTATGACTTATTTGCAACTTGTAGAATTTGTAGATTTCAAAATCTACAAAATGTAAAAACTCTATAAATTGTAGAAATCTACAAAATATAAAAGTCTACAAACTATAAAAATCTTAGAATTATATTAACAAAATTCATTACAGAAGGATACAACTACTTATAAGGATACAACTATTTACAAGTCTTATATGTCCAACCTAATGGTACTCTTGACAAGTGATATGGAACAATTGGAAAATGATTTTGAAAGCAACTAAGAAACAACTAGGAAACAACTTCTATCATTTTATAGTTGCAATTGTTTCCTAATTATTTCCTAGTCGTAGACTAGTTGTTTTCAAGTTGAATCCTAGTTGTTTTCTAGTCATTTTCTAGTCGGTTTCTAGTCGTAATCCAATCATTTTCAAGTCAAATTGTAGTCAAATTTAGATAATGTGCAACTGCAGAGTTGTTCACATCGACAACTATGATGAATATTGGATGTAGGATAGCCCACAATAATTCTAAATGACAACTCTATTATCCTTCCGTAATCCTACATTATTTTCATTCTACAAGTACTTTGCAATTACAAAAATATATGCGCCAAAATCGGTGCAAATAGAGAGGGATTATAGTCATAGTGCAGTTGTATAGGACACTTAATCGCAAAGTAGTTGTTGAATACCGGTTGCGGCGGACACATTTTTCTTCTAATGAATGCTAACTAGTTTTTTCTTCACTTTGATTTATTTGCCAAGCACCTTCATTCCTTTCTCTCTCAAGATGTGCTCTACTTTATTGTGAAAGTTCTTTATATTTGAATTCATCTACATCATGTGGCCCTAAATCTCACACTTCATCTTCATTGTTGCTTGTATAGGTGTTGTAGTCATCTTCCTTATCTTCTCTTTTGAACCCATTGCTTGGGCACCAACTTCCAGAGTAGCAGAATCCTCTTCCTTAAAATTGGATAGTAGCCACTCACTTACAAAATTGACTTTGTTTTGGAATCCTTCACTCATTATTGATCAGTAATCTACTTGTAAGGAGCTTGAATAAACCAAACTTGGTGTAATAAAATTGCCAAAGGCAAATGTTGCATATATTTTTTCTCAATCAATAATTGTCGTTTGTTGCACAATTTGCCCTCTTACATGCTTTGTCAGCTATAATCTATTCCTATTATCTTCATATTGGATTGCTTTCTATTATTAATTTTTTCTAGCTCCGACAAATTAATGGCCTAATGCCCTAATCTATCTCTAATTTAGATAGAGAATTCTCATGCACCTCTTTAATTATCAAAAAGTATGACCACTGATCTAAAATTCTTGAAACTTGGGCTCATCATTAAGGTCAATTACTCCACTAGTAGGCACTTGGCCTTGGAAGACCGACCACTTGTCTACACAAATGACTTCAAGATGGTCTTAAGACTCAAGTCAAGTTTGCCACATTTTATCATCTATTATAAATGAATTGTATGATAGTTTTTTACCTCATTGAAACAATTTTACTTTGCAATAAAGTTAAAATTTTAGTAAGAAAATAAAAAAATGTATTGATAATAATGCATTGGAATTTATTGTTACGTACAAAAGTATATATCAAATTTAGTCTACATGCAAGAATCATTCCTACAATCCCTATAATGAAGAAGATGGCCTACCATGACGATGAGGAGTTTGAATCCTCTCATCTTTTGCATGTGCAAGTGGACATCAAATTTTTATTGTTAAAGTCCCTCTTGGTCACTTTTGCAAAAAAATTATTTGATAAATATTGTATGTCACTCTAACTACCCTAAAAATATGCAGATGAAAAGATGTCAAAATATAAACTACAATGTAGAAATTAATATATAATATTTTAACTAATTAAATTGCAATTTTGAACTTATTTTATTGTATTCTATTTGTGCAGGATAATATTTTTTATCCAATTTTTGATTAGGATATTTTTAAATAATACACCACTAGAATATCATGACCAAATCAATAAAAAAAATCAAGTGATTTTTGTTGTTTGGAGTACTGTTTCGAGCACTAAATATAATGACCATTTTCATTGATTTTTGAACTTTCTATAAAAACCAACAAAACGGCCGCCTATTTTCTATTGATTTAAATAGTGCAATGACCAAATCAAATTTTTTTTAGAGAATCTAAAATCTTTTGGAACCTTCTAGAATCTTTGGACTCTATCTAATGTATTTAAAAGATTTTGAAAGATTTTAGAATGTTCCTGTATTGTAGTAGTACTTAGGACAAAATTGGTAGATTGATGCCGAATAATTAATTGATCTTTGAAAGGCCCTTGGGGTTCCTCTATACAACTTGTATTTAGCCTTATAACTCTTCAATTGTGGTTTACTATATAAATTGTGATACATTGGTATTTACATACTACCATGATCATTAATTTACTTTGTATTGAACAATATTTGGTCAATGTTTTTTTGGTCAAATACCACCGTATTTGTAATATACTATACAACCGCAAAGGGCTTTCAGACCCTTCTAGGATTAATCCATAAGCCCCTGAGGCATGATTCAAGTCATTTCTTACTTTGGAGCAACCCATTTCAGTGCAATATTTGTTGAATGCAATTCTTGTGAAGTTTTACCAAAGGTGTGTTTCGCTACTAGCTCAATGCCTAGAAAATTTCAAACCAAACCAAATTACGATTAAAAATTAATGTCTCAAAAAGTTCATTTCTTTTAGCAATGGAAAGTTTTGGACCACTATGACAAATGAATCTAATGGATTTGAAACTTTTTGTTCATACTTTCAACAAGATTGTTAATATAATTCTAAAAATTGAAAGGCATACAAACACATCATTCTTCATTTTTTCAATGTTTAAAACACCACAATTGGAATTCTATGTACAATGAATTTTTTTTAACTTAATCATTTACAATAATTTGGTGTTTCTTAAATTCAGCTCACTTTGGTAGCCATTTTGGCATAGTTGAGTAATTTTTTTTTTAAAAACTTTGAATTGTAAAAAGTTGTAAAGTCAAGCTAACTTTCATATCCAAAAGTTTGTTTGAGATTTTGAGTCTTCAAAGTTATGGGCAAAGTTCAAAGAGGGGTTGGAAGGAACATTTTCTTTGACATTTTGAGACATCCTCTCTAAATTTTGTTCATAAATTTTGATTGGAGACTTAAAACCTCAAATGAAATTTTGAAAATGAAATTTAGCTTGATTTTTCAACTTTTGATGGTTCAAAGTTTTTTGAAAAAAGCTATTCTACTATGCTATGAGATGCTAAAATGGCCACCAAAGTTTGTTGAGTTAAAAAAATTGTATTTGTATTGTAGTTGGATTAGTAAAAATTAAAAAAAAGCTTTTGTACATTTGGTTATAATGGTGGAATGGTGGTTAAGGCCTTGTACTTTTAGGCATGAGATACATGGTTTGAACCCAGTGGGCGACCATGGGTTGCTTGTGTAATTGTCCAAAATTTCTGGGCAGTGCAAAAGTATAAAAAAAATTGTTGCCTATAAATTTTGGATAATAAAAGAATTGATATTTTTTCCCTTTTTATTTGATCAAATCAACATATTTTTGTTGATTATTATCCAAATCAATGCGACCAAATCAATAGAAGAAATCAACACTTTTTTGTAGATTTCAACACTTAATTTTTTAATAATATAGGATGAATAGTATTTTTGATTAGGATATTGTTGTCTTGTACAGTGAATAATATGTAAACAATAGGAATTATTTTACATTCTAAATATTGTTTAACAATACTTAGGAAGAAAGAGACTGAACACTATACTAAAATGGTTATTTATATGGTCCATTTTATTTCCTACAAGCACATACTATTACACATTTTGAAAAAAAAATTGAACACTCTAATTATCCATCATGGTTATTTGGCATTGCTATTAATTATTGTGGAGAATATTATTTGACATTTTGATATTTATTATGGTAAAATATTATAAATGATATTGTTATATTATTACAATATATCATTATTATATAATATTGAAAAATTGAAATTACAATATTACATTATAATTACATCATACACGTGACATCCTAATTATCTACTCTATAAATTTTATTGTGGTGCCCTTTTACTAAATAGTAAATTATTCACCCAATTTAAATTATCATTTTGATGTAGCTATCACTTTATTTTTTGTTAAATGGACTCAGGGTCTTTTCAAATGATTATTTTGAATTCTATAGTCTTATTAAACTCTCAAGTTGCCAAAAACCATCATTCTACTAGTGCCCACTCTTTAGCAATGGAAAACAAATAATCTTCAATGATATCATCACTACAGTAGAAAATCATGTTCTATCTAATAATCTAATAAATAAAAGAGCAATTGGCCATTCTATAGAATTCATTTTCAACTACTACACTAAAAATGAATTCGCAATTTGATGTCACAAATCAAAAGTTGTAATTTAGTCGTACATACATCTAGTGAATATAGAGTTGATGACTAAAGGGCATGAAGTTCTTTACATCAATGCATTACCATTAGTATAAGGTGGAATTTGTTGATGTGGACTTGCACAAATGATGTGAATTGTTTACAATTATACTCTATTAAAAAAATATACAACTACATAAATCTAACATGACTAGTTGGTGACTATTGAAAATTGATGAAATTTTGTTTTTTTGCTACTCTTGTCTAGTCATACGTACTTAAGCTTTCACTTGTTTCTCCACTTAAGTACTAATAGTGCAAGAATTTTTTTGCTCTAGCAAAAATAGAACCCAAAAAAATTTGGCATCTATTTTTAGAATTATTTTCACCAAATATATAATACAACTATGGTACATTCCATTCTATTTATTGTAATTTTTTGCAATTTATCCTTCTATGATGCTCTACCAATTTATTCTAAGAAAATACAAATTGTGAGCAATTTGAGAATGTGAATGGTTTTAACTTTCAACATCCTCGCTTATTCCAACTCGGATTGTGATAATAGAGGCAGGCAGTTACTGCCTCTTCATGGTGCATAGTTATGTGACAAACTATGCACCATGACAAAAAAACTTAATTTTAAAATTTTTAGTTTTTAATTCACACACACCCTTTTCCCCAAAAAAATTGAATTTTTTGGGGAGGGGAGAGGGGTTAATAAAAAATTAAATTTTTTTAAATTAATTATTTTTTTTAGCCCCCTCCCCCTTCCCTCTTGTAATTTTCAAGGGGGGTGGGGAGATGCAAACATTATGGGATAAATCTGTATTCTGCCATATAAGTAATATGTCATCCGTATACATATCTGTATTTGTACATGTGCTCGTATCTAGATCCAACGGCTCCTGATTTTTTGTTGAAGAGGGGTGAAATTTTTTCCCCCCCATCCAACAGCTCCTAATTTTGGGGGAGTGGGGGAGAGAACCATGTATTGAAAACTTGGGGTGACAGACAAATCACCCTAGATACTGACAATACAAATTGAATGTTATGTAGATTGATTGACATAAAAAATTGATTTAAAAAATGTCACATGATAGTGAAATGCTAATCAATTGTATAAAATAAATAACTACACTGAATAGGAGTATTAGCCTCTAAAGGCCCAAGGCCATTTTTTTGTCAAAACCCACTCAAAACTGTCATTTTTGTTGCGTTCACTAGTGAAAACAAAACAAAACAAAAAATTTAGAATCTAACTATAGGATCTTGTACTATACTTGTTTGAGATCATGTGGTAAAAATTTCATAAAGTTTGATTGTACAAATTGAGAGATATTAGCATTCAAAGTTGGAAACAAAAGTTTTTTTGAACACTAGCTTATAATTTTAGATGACTCTGACCGCCATTTGTAAAAACAAATTGCACTATGAACTTCAAATTAAAAATTTAATGTGTTGAAAAATTGAGTTGAGAATCTTGGAAAAAAAAATATAAAAAAAATATATGATTTTCATTCTTTAAAAAATTATTAAATAGAAGTAGGTCTAAGATCGAAAGAAAAAATAAACCATTGATAGCTCTAAGATGGAATTGAAACACAATAATCCCAACAGTGAGATTGTTTTAACAAACTAACTTAACCTTGTCAAACAATTTTTTTGAAAAATTGTAAAAATTGCATTCAGAAATGAATCCCATAAGTTATTTTTTTCAAGAAAATTCTCAAATTGCCTAAAAATCAATATTGCTCATAACTTTCACATCACTAATCCAAATGGAATGAATCAAAGCTTCACATGTATAAAAAAATATAATCTATAAGAGAAAAGAAGCTAAAAGTTTAATTCCAAGTTTTTATAGATTTCTTTTTTTGCCTGATGACTTGAAAATTATGTTTAGGATGGCAATCACTTTGCTCCCAAGCACCAATTGAAATAAAAAATATATTTCCATGAAGTTAATAAGTTTTTCTATCTTATGAGAAAGTTTCAAAAAGTTTCATTGAAAATTGAGGTCACAAAAAACTACCCAAAATCCATTTTGTCCCCCGAGGGAACAATGGGCCTTTAGGGGTTAGAAGGAACAAAAAATTAAAGGGACTTATTGTAGAAAACTATACTAGATGTTTGAAACATAATGTACAACCCCCGGAAACTTCAGCCCCTAAAGTCCCAAGGCCATTTTTCCATCAAAAACCATTCAAAACTGCCATTTCTAGAGCAAAGAGCAAAAAATAAATTAATGTTTTTTTTTTGCATATTTAACCATGGTATCTTGTACTAGACTAGTATAAAAATGTGTAGAAGAAATTTCAGAAATTTTGACCATGTAGATTGTAAGATATTTGCATTTAAGGTGAAAGAATCTAGTTGTTTTGCACCTTGCTCAACTACATTTTGGGGCTTTGAACCTTTTTAACTTCAAATTTTAGCTCTAATGATTTTGAATTTCTAATTTTATATAATGAAGAATTGAGTTGAGAACCTAGAAATTAAAAAAAATTAAAAAACACTTAGTTTGCACTCATTAAAAAATTGTTAAGTAGAAGTAAATTTAAGATTGAAGGAAGAATTTAATCATTAATAGCTCTAAGATAGAATTGAAATATACTAATTTCAACAGTGAGATTGTTCTAGCAAAATATCTTGACCTTTTGAAAAAAAATTAAATTTTTTTTTGTTAAAATTGAGTTTAGAAATGAATCCTAAAAGTTATTTTATTTCAAAAAGATGCTCTAATTGCTCGAAAAATAAGATTGACCATGACTTTTGCATAACAAATCCAAATGGAATGAATCAAAGCTTTCCATGTAAATAAAAATAAAATCTATATGAAACAAATTCTTCAAATTTTTAATTTAAAGTTTTTTTGAGGATTTTTTTCTACCCGACGAACTAAAATTTGGGATTTTTGTGCCATAACTTTTGCTCCCGGGCTGAGTCCCGGGCACTGATTGAAATAAAAATTACGTTTTCGGAAAGCTAATGTGATTCTCTATCTTCACAAAAAAATTCAAAAACTCACAAAAAATATTGAGATTGTTGAAGCTTGCCCAAAATCCATTTTGTCCTCCGAGGGGACAATTGGATTTTAGGGGTTAATAACTATTGATGTACATCAAAGATAGATATTTATATAGTGTATAATGTCAATTAATTAGTATGGATCCCTTTAAAACCCCTATGTTGTGTAGAAATCAATTTAAAAATAATTTAATTGTGCTATTTGTAATAGTGTACATGTGCTTACAAGATAATCATAGAAAAATTGTAGAGTAGTTACGTTGTAGAACAAAAAAATGATGATTGATATTTATAATAAAAATATATCATAAAAATAAAATAAAAATAAAAAACAATAAAATTTAAGGTTGAAGACCTTGTAATAAATTGCCACATGACATAATTGCATTAGTGAACCTCATGTATATTTGCATTGTAGTTGCAAAATAGTTGGCAACTACGTGCACCCTTAAAAATTTGCTTGCCATGTTGGAGGGTATGTTCAACTTCTAAGTAGTGATTGAACTTGTTGACTCAATTGGCATAGACACAACTCAATCTCCACACATGCACCTCACATTAATGAACTTCTAAGTTAACAAAGCGATGAAAAACAATTGTCGTAACATTGGATTGAAATCAAATACCTTAATTATTTATGTTAGGTCATTGTAATATTTTATTATTATTTTTTTCAAGGTAAAAATTATTGTCAAATTTAACCCAGAAATGCCGGGCGGGTCACCGTGGATTTAGAGCTGACTTTTCAAAACTGTGTGTGCTCCCATTTTGCAACCAAATGTTAACGAAAATTTTTATTTTTATTTTTCAGAGATGAAAGGACATGTCTTCTTCACTTTACAAATTTTTTAGATTTTTTTGTGAAAATTTGTTTTTTTTGAGAATTAATGAAGAAAAAGAGAATAAAAATCGTAACAAATAGAAAATTAGCTCAAAAAATCTGAAAATTTCACCTTGTGTGTATATTATAGTGAAGAACATCATAGTGTAAATCCAATTTCCGTGTCATTCTAAAATTAGAATTTAGTAGACTTTGAAAATGCACCTAATGTTCAATATGCAATAAAATATTTAATTTTAGGAATTTTTTCAAAATTCAAATTGGAGTAGAAACTAGAGTAGATGACCTTCATTTCCTTAGTTGGACTCAAACTCAAAAAATATCATTTTTATGGAGAAATTTCAGATTTAGAGCAAGGAGCAACAACTTTCCAAAATACACTAAAATAGCATATTTTGTGATCCCACTCATTTACTAACTTCTAATTTACATGAAGAGAAACACTAGCAAGACTACAAACTCAATTGCATGCTCTTCATAACCCAACATGAAAGGTCAATGAGGAAAGCATGGATGAAAAAATGCTTCCAAGCTCTCTCCACATCTCTGGATTGTCATCCGAACGCCACAGAATGGCGCCGGCGGCGTTTCGGGGTTAAGGTTAGGTTGTGGAAAAAATTGCCACGATAATGTGTTTGCTTTGAAGGAAGAAAGTGATATGATATTATATTATAGTGAACCAATGAAAGTTTTGAACTGACACTCTTGTAGATATAAACAACACCACGAATTGAAAAATAGATATTTTGAAATAAAATTTTCATAGGATTCTCATTTTTATGATTTTTTTTTGAGAAAATGATGCTCCCAAAGCTGTGTTTAGAATAGATGTGTTGCGAAATCCTACATCAGGGAAGAGTGGATACCCGGTGCATGATACTACTGCCGGGTCTCACGGATGTCAACAGAGAGCCGATTAGGGTTTACGGAGTGCAAATCCGAAACTCTTCGTCAAGGTTTTCGCTGATTTCTGTTTCGTCTGCCGCAACTGCGACTGATCGCTGTGGATACAACAGGTGTAGCTCTTCATTGCATCTGGTGAGCTTCTAATTTCCACTTATGGATCGATGATCCTCAATCGTGCTTTTAGAATTCAAGAATCGGGTCTCGTTTGGATTTACTGTGTGGGCATGCGATCGTAGAAATCTGAGAAACGGGAACCATTTGGAAATTCGCTCATTTCTTCATTGTCGATGGGGATGGATTCTATTGGTAGTCTATGAGTGCCATTTTCCACCCTTTTCATGAGCAGGCGAAGGCCCTTTAGGGTTTTAGGGTTTAGGGTTTAGGGTTTAACTCTGCATTGTCCAGAACGGTGTATGCGATCTCATTTCAAACTGCAGGATTTTGGAGTAAAGCAGTTCGATTTGAAGCTCCATTGGTATTTGCAGATGTTTTAGAATGAGGTCGACTTTAGAGTTGGTATCCTAGATTTCTAAAGACGTGGTTACTCAGAGACTTTCTAGACACTGTGGGTTTTTAAGAGGTATATTTCTCGTTTCAAAGCGTGCTAAGGACGGTCGGTTTAATTGGATTGCTGAAAACGGCGGTCATTTCTCATGTAGATGTTCAAGACGTGAAAATCGTTCATCTGTTACCGGAGGTAGATGCATACGCTGTTATAACGCAGTCTGTATAGCTCTAGTTTGGCTTTTAATAATGTCGTTGTGAGCCAGCCTCTGCAGATGGGGAATGCAATTAAGTTTTCTTGGCAATGGGAGGTATGGAATTGTTAGGAGACGTGTTGTCTTCGTTTAGCAGGGGAAAGTTGGCAAAGCTGAAGGTAACGGGCATTGAGAAAGGCTTATGGTTGGTGGTATTCTTGACGATTGTGATTCATATTTCGTATTTACATTCGAATACAACGTACCTCGTGATGATCGTAAATATTCCGCGTCGATGGGATCCTGGTCAACACCTAATGCAATCTTTTTAATTTTTTATAAAGTTTTCTATTTAGTCTTTTTAGTCTTTTATATATGAAATTGCCTTTTCCCTCGTCTCTTTGTTGTTCAGGACACAGTTTTACCTTGTTTGGACGGGGGTGAAGTTATTTGTCGATTATAATGCAGGATATCTCGTTCGTTAGGGTAAGGTGGTACTTCCAATTCCACTAATGTTGTGAGTACTTTGGAATTGCAGGATAAGTTGAAGTAGTCCAATGTCGAAAGTGTGGAGAGCAGCTCGGGCTGCTTATTTGCAGCGGTAAGTTCAATTATCTCATGTGTTGCTTTTCATAAATTCGCAGAAGGCTGGCTTGCAATGCATTTTAACTAATCAACACGGTCGATGATGTTTCTCATAGAAAATTCTCAGCTGACCTTATAGAATATTTTGAAAATTCAAGTAATACTTTGTGTGAATGAGAAGTTATTTGGACGAAACATTACCCAGAAGCTCTCTGTTCATCACCCAGAATATGGACACCAGAGAGCTTTGCGGTTATTTTTAGCTTAATAAACATTATTGTAATGCACATGATGTTAACTCAATTTTAGTGGGATGTCTGTTTCATTGGCATCAATCTGATATTAAATTGGAAACTATTATGTAAACAATTAACAACATCAACTTGACAGTGATCTCTCATTTTTTAATATTAATCTGTTGTCATATTAGATCATCACTAACTTATCATTAATAGCATTACCAACTCTGGGGAATCATTTGTCGTGTACGGTAATGTAGAAGTTCAATCGTGCTTTTCAGTATATCTGAATACTCAGAAGGTGATTATTCTTCGTCGTTATTATGTGTAGCAGTTTGCTCTCGCATTATTTCATTCTCAACTGACCGTATAGAACTTTCATGAAATAAAGTTATTGTTACGTTTCTGCAGAGCCGGGCGAAGCTCTGGTCAAAGAGTTATTAGTGGAGAGTATCCACAAAGAGTACCAAATTCCTCACTATCAGCGGCGAGTAGACTTGGAAGGGCTACATCCAGGCACGCTAGACTTGGTCATAACTTGTGGGAACAAGAAAATAGTGGCCTCCGGTCTTTCTCCACACAAATTGAGTCCGATGCGACAGTAGAGGAAGGAAAAGCAAAAGAAACATTCATCTCTGACAACGAGGCGGATGACAATACAGACGAACTTGATATTGGTCAGACTGTGGAAGGTGTGCTGCAGGGTCCTGGTCCTGGAAATGAAGCATGGGATCAGGAGAGGGTCAAAAGTCAGCAAGCTTTGTGGAAGAAAATAGAGAATGTGAAACTGGGGCCACAGAAGTCGGTTGTTCCTATGATTAAGGAGTGGCTCCACGAGGGATACATTCTTGATAAGCGAGTCCTTGTTACTCTGCTGATTCGTCTCCGGCGTCGAATGCGTTACAAACAAGCTTTGGAGGTGATTATCTTGCCTGGCTTGTGGTTAGGATATGTGCTTGATTTTGTTTTGCTTCAGGACCGGATGCTTCTTCATGCTTTTGACCTCTTGGAAGTGTCAGGTAGGTATGTATTGTCAATGTCCTTGGTTTTGTGAATGCACAGCCTTGTCTCATGGTTGCATCTTCACCTACAGATATCCGATTGGATGTCACAAGAGGAGGGTATTACGTGGGAGGTGGCAGACAACATCGTCCGGATTGATCTCAAGGCTAAAATGAAAAAGTTCACCGAGGCAGAGCAATTGCTGGAAAATTCGCCTCTGGAATTTAAAACAGAGCTTGCTTACCACACTCTTTTGAAGAATTACGCAGATCATCAAATGACACAGAAAGCTGAGGCTTTGTTGGAGAAGCTCAAGAGCACAGGGCTCCTTACCCTCCCATTTTCTTTCAATCAGATGATGCTCCTCTACAAAAGGAAGGGAATGGTGAACAAACTACCCGACATAGTGGAGGACATGAAAGCTGAGGGAATTCCAAAGGATGTATATACCTACAATATTTTGATGGATATGAAATCTAGGAGTGGTGACATTGAGGGCATGGAGAAAATATTTGAGGAATTAAATGCTGACGAGAATGTGAAGGCAGATGCAGCGACGTATGGTACCCTGGCAACTGCCTGTGTTCATGCTGGACAACTAGATAAAGCGAAGGGTTTTCTGAAGGAGATGGAACAAGGGGAAGTGTTTAGAAATCGCTCTGCATATGATATTCTTATCTCACAGTATGGTGCTGTTGGTGATGTGGAGTCGGTTGAACGGGTCTGGGAGATAGTAAAGGCTGGACCGGTTGTTTCAAACAGAAGTTACATTACGGTAATAGAGGCATTTGGGAGGCTGGGTATGGTGGAGAAGGCGGAGGAGTTGTATGATGTTATGAGCAAGTCGAAGGGGTTGATTCTTAGCCGTCAGTTCAATGCTCTACTGAGTGCATATACGAGACAGGGATTGATGGACAAAGCCGAGCAGCTTATGGAGGACATGGAGAAACTGCATCGAAAGAAGAACTCCATCACGTATCACCACCTTATAACAGGGTACTTGAAGACGGATCAGCTTGACAAGGCCCTCGCAGCAATGAAAGAGGCCCAACTCGATCCTAAACAGGGCCGGAGCAAGCCATGGTTTGAAACTTTGGTGGCTGTTCTAGATGCATTTGCAGAGAGGGGGGACGTGATCAATTCTGAGAAACAATTCCAAAATTTAAAGAGAGCCTATGCAAGACCTAAGATTGAGGTTTATAACGTACTCCTGAAGGCATATATTAACAGCCGTGTACCGGCTCTTGGATTTTTGCAACGCATTTCTTCTGACAAACTCGTTCCTAATGAAGACACACTGAATTTATTACGGCAGCAAACAGGACTCCGAGAGGAGTCTCCAGTCGCTGAGACATTAGATCAACCTCAAGTCGCCGTTTGACTCTAGTACTCGTAATATCTTGTACCCTGCCTCACCGGTTCTGCGTCTGCGAACATGAGCTTATGAGCTTTGAAAGGCATGATACGTGCTTACTTCATCAGGACTAAATGGCCAATCTTGTTTCCTGGAGACGTGATGGTTTTAAAGATATTCCTGCCTTGTCCTTGAGCAACACCTGCTTGTGAGGCTGCTTACTTGTCAGGTATGCAGAGAAAGGTCATTTGAAATTTTGCATTTGGCTATGGTAATATGATTTACTCAGCTGTGCCGACTGGCAAGCGTATTATGTGATTTACCCGAAGCCTTGGAAACTCTGCCTGAGGATGGTTGAAAGGTCCAACTTCTCATCGCCTAGTCTGGGGTAATAGGAAGACTAGGTTTTGCCCAGCTAGGATTCACTAGAATCTTAGAGAGAGGATAATGGTGCATGTCTTTCACGCCTGTTTTTCTTTGAATTAAAACCTTCAATACAGGTACTGGATCCCCCTCTCTCGAAGAATTCTACCGGTGTACTTTTAAGTTTTATTAGTCCTTTTTTAAATCGCTTACTGTTTTTTTGTTTCATTGCATCACAATATGTATAACACATGCATTCGGATAGAATATTGGTTCTTCACGTATTTTATCGTCACTGATTGCAACTGCTGTTGGTTAAATTGTAGTCACAGGAACAGACATTTCATCAATTTCAGTATATTGCTTGCTGCCTTGGCTCATTATGGTATGGGGGTTGTAACGTTGTAACTGCTAGGACCTTACGCTTTATTATTGTTTGTACTTAAAAGCTAATTCGTGGCTTCTAACGCATAGTGAAACACTGCCGTTCCAGCCTTCTTATTATGCTGGCTGTTCAGAGGCTTTCACAACCATATTCAGTTGGGTTGATGTAACTGATTGCATCTTGCCACAGGGAGATGCTCCCTTTTCTATGAATGTGAGTTTGCAGTTTATATTATCTTGAGCTCATGCTCACTATCATATAGTTTTCCCCTTTGCCACATCAGGTGACAAGCTAAACTGTTAGTTTAGGACCTGGCATCTACAATCTCAAATGGCAAGTTCAGAACAGTAGTGAGAAAATGAGACGTTTTTGCCTACATGTAGTTTAATATTTTTGATAGATCCATTTCTGAAATCATATTAATATAAATGACAACCTAGTCGCCACGCTTCAACGCAGTTCTGCTGACGCTAAGCTTATTTCTTGTCCACATTGGTTTACGTGCTTCAGAACTACCTAGAGTACATTAAGTACTCTCACTGTGTTTCTGTTGGATTGATCATGGATGGCAGAGTGTGAATGAATGTCACTCACGGTGCATGCTCACACAGTGCTGCGGGAAGAATTTAATGAGCGAGGAGAATTCATTATAGGCGCATGCCATTAAGTGTCAGGCCAGTGACCAAGCATGTTTCATCAATGTGAATAATTATCGTTATTTCTTCAGTTCTGAAAGTCATTTATCACTGATCAGTCTGTCAAAATTGCAGTCCATGTCAGGTGTCAATACTGCAGTTCACTGCTTACCCTCCCGCCAAGTTGAAATCAACAATCCAACATAACGTAAGTTAATGTAGAATAAGTTGATATGAGACTGTGTATTCCTCTTCCAATCAACTAACTTCTGCTCCGAATATTTCAAAGTTACAGGTCAGTGTGAATGGAGACTAACTCCGAAGTTGGAGAGCTTGTACGAAGCCAGCGTCATCCCGTGCAAGAGATGCACGAAGAGCAAGGGCCACATGTAGGCAGTGAAGCCAGAGAATGACCTCAGACCCACTTCCAGCTAGCTAAGCTTACAGCATGTCGCCGGCGCAGGCTGTTTCAGCTTGTCTTCTTGTCAGTCTAGCCTTACCAGGACTGGAACCCTTCAACGGCAACGCAATGCACCTCTGACACTGCCTATCAAGAAGCAGCTCGCTGAGGAGCTTCAGCCCCTTAGCTGCCAGGAACGACACCCTGGCCCATACAAGACTAAGTTACAACAAAGCTTAAAGCCTTCATCATGATCATGTGCACCAGAAATCAGTGCCAGGACGACTCGATCAGCTCCAGGACGGATGAGTAGGCCAGCTTATTACCGTCTGAGCTTCCTAGTAATGACCCTGCGGTACTTAATAACTTACAATGGCTTGCTAGCTTCCGGATGTGCTGCAGTAGCGAATTAACTGTAGTTCCGCACAACTTGGACTGGTCCTTGAGAACCAGAGGTCGATCCGAGCTCGACACTCAACCCCACACACAACGTCACGGACGGGCCTGGCTTGTGTGCATGTGAGTGGGGTCCCAACGTCGCAACTGTATTGGACACTGTGAACAATGGGGCTTTCAGGGGGCATATGCAACGGTTTTGTTTTTATTGCAGTGGAATAGCTTGAAAATGTTGCTGAGAGCATTACATATTAGCTTGCGAGACCAGAGCTGAAGTTAGATTGGTATGTAGAGCAGGCATCGATTGCCGGAGCCGGGTATGGAAATGACGCTGTGAGTATTATTAGTTTGGGAGACGAGAGTTAGATTGATGGTAAGCAGGCTCAGATAGACTCCGATGGCAACATCCGTGGGCGCACGAGTGGTGGTGGTGGTGATGCTCTTGTGTCTTGTAGGGAATGTGAAGTCTGTCCCCCCGAGCGGGCGCCATAGCCACATGGGGAAGGTGTATGCTGCCCCGAGCGCGACAATAACCCAAGCTTGCGCCGCTACCCATTTCCCAGCTACGTGTTTGTCAGCGTTAACTGGCGATCCCCGTTCAGCAACTGCCATGCCAAGAGGATTGGTGGCCATCTCCATTGGAGTAGCGCACAGTTACGCAGCCGTTTCAGAAGTCGACAGTCAGACTCTCGCCAGTCAAGTTGGCACCGCAGGAAACGCGAACCTGACCTCCATCAGCACTATGTGCAGCGAAGTCACGGATATGGCTGCGTTCCATCTCCAAAACTCGCAGAACGCCGTGAACGGGCCGCTGCTCAACGATGTGCAGGCGTGGCTGAGTGGCGCCCTGACGTTCATCACGGATTGTAACGCTGGACTGTCGCAAGTGGCGACTGCGCTGCCGTTTGTGATGCAGATGAAGGGACGTTTGGATACTGGACAGGAGATGATTAGTAATGCGCTCGCTATGACTGATGCGCTTGTGAACTATGGTGATAATCTTGCGCTATGGCGGCCACCTCCGCTTAATAAAGATGTCATGCTCGAGCATACGACGGAGTTTGCGCATGAGCTTCACTCTGGCGCCGTGCCCAAGTGGCTCAAGGAGAGAGACCATAAGTTTCTGAATGGGCACCTGGATGTGGCGCCCTCGGCCACGGTGGATTTGGCGACGCCGTATTCGAGCATTCAACGGGCCGTGGATCTCAGTCCGAACTGGAGTGGACAGAGGTAAACTCTTGCCGAAAGAATTGAACTTGGAAAATTTGTTGGTTGCACTGACCTTGCAACTGAGGTGGAGAATAGTCTCTCCGTCACTTTACGCATCTCTTCAAGCAACATGTAGGAGCGTGCTTTCATTCGACGATCACGCAATAGAGATCACTGGAGAGATCACTTCGGGTACTTCAAGAGCAAAATCTCGTGTGATCAGATTGTTTTCTCCTTGGATGATTTCTTGTGCGGTAAATCAAGTTGGGAGGTTCGGTTGTAGAGCACTACTGAAGGGACAGCAGAGGGACAGAATATAAATCCTGATTTGCATTCCAAGAGGAGTGGTCATTGACGAATTCAGCCAAGTTATGCTTACACCCAACCTTGCTAATTGAAAGGCCAAGTGAGTGTATTGGAAGAGATGAGTTGCTGTTGGTACAAGGTGTCAGCTTGGGAGACAGGGTCAGGTCCCTAGTGGGTTTGGTATATTCTTCTACGTTAGTGCAAGGCTAATATTATCTTAGTCTTAGTGGCGCTTCATACTGGTTTTGGTGGACGGAAATTAATTCATTTATGGAGCGTAACAAGCTACAGACTCAGCTCGTTTTGAATGTCTGGTGTTGTGAGGTGTGTGTAGATACGTGATTTACATCAAGGCAGGCGTCTACAACCAAGTGGTCAGAGTACCAAAGCAGAAAATGAATCTCATGTTCGTAGGCGACGGAACTGACAAGACGATCATCACAGGCAGCATGAGCGACTCCCAAGTGGGCATGATCACGTGGGCAACCGCTACTGTTGGTTCGTCCCCCATCACGTACCGCTCATTCAGTTATATCTCAAAGTGAATGCCGCAAAGTGCACTAGAATTCCAAGCTTGCAACGTTCTCAGACTACTTCGCCAGAAACCTGAGACTTGAGCATTAATTTGTGGCATTTGGTTGCAGCTGTGAGTGGGCAAGGCTTCATAGCCCGGGGGATAACATTCCGGAACACGGCAGGTCCTTCTGGACGCCAAGCAGTGGCGTTGCGAGTAAACGCCGACCAGGCCGCTTTCCAAAACTGTGCAATTGATGGATTCCAGGACTCTCTGTATGCACATTCGTTCCGTCAATTCTACAAAGACATGTGGATTTCCGGCACGGTGGACTTCATTTTCGGAAACTCCGCGTCCATCTTTCAAAACTCCCAGTTGGTTGTGCGTGTGGGAGCTCCGGGAGCCACCACCAGTACACTGACTGCCCAGGTGACGCCCAATCCCCTCCTTGCTTCCTTTCAAACAGAACTATCTGTTTTCATGTGCGAAGAACTCTAGAAATCTCGCCCTTGAATGTAATTTCCTCAGTCTCATTGTAGGACAAAACACTCCCTCTTGAGACCTCACCAATGTAAGACAATTGAGACTCCTGCTTGCACAATTACCTCACATTGGTGAAGCCACTTGATGGACAGGCTTAGTGCCACTTCAAGATTTTGTTTCAAGGATATGATTTACCACAGTAGGATTTGTTATCACAGTTGGTTCTCTATCGTTTAAAGATCAGTCAAAACTTTGTTGCAAGTATTATAAATTATCACAGTAAGTTTGTATCGTTGAAGACCAGTCATTACAAGTATGTGTTGCAAATGTTTATTTATAACAGTAAATTCTGCACCGCTCAAAGATCGAGTTTTCTGTTTGCAGGGGAGAACCGATGCAGGTCAAACTACAGGCCTGATCTTCCAGGACTGTTCTATTATCGGCACCCCGGACTACCTCGCCCTCTTTCAATCCAATCGACAAGGGCACCAGGCCTTCCTCGGCCGCCCATGGAAAACCTTCTCTCGCACTATTTTCATCCGAACTTACGTCGACCAGATCATCGACCCCCAAGGGTGGCTGCCATGGAACGGCAACTTCGCGCTGACCACGCTCTTCGCTGCCGAATATGGCACGTACGGTCCCGGCGCCGCTAGCTTGAACAGCCGCGTCACTTGGTCCAGTCAACTCACCACTCCTCAAGCGCAAGCGTTCTCTGTCAGCAGCTTCATCCAAGGCCCCAACTGGCTGCCCTCCACTGGAATCCCATTCTCCCCTTGAAGACCCCATTTCACTTTCAGTGCAACTGAGGTTGAATGAGGAAGACGAACCTGGATTACGGTTTAATAATAGATTGGTCAAATTCATTGGTCAAGGTCATTATCGAGCTTCTGGCTATGAAGAAACTGCTGCAGAATTTTCAACCTGTTTGAACTCGGTGGATTTCATTTCAGAGGAGGTAAAGCTTCAATCGGGGTTAAAGATGAGGGACATCATCTGTGAGCTCTTCATATTCAAGACTCTTCATTAGCCCCTGTACAACTACATTGTGGTCCCAGGAAAAAATATCAATTCTTTTAATTTCGCCTTAGCAGGTTTGCTGATTGGTATTCAGACTAAGCTAGGGAACATTACAGATGTAGGAATATTCATTGTATACGAGTTGCATAGTGCGTGAGTGACTATTTTTCCAATTTCTACATAAACTCTTGAGGCTCTGTTTCGTTTCAGTTACTATCTGCATGTGTCGGGAGCTGTGCTGATTGCCGAGTCCTGATTCTCGTTGTTTTAAAACACGAGATGTTTACAACAATTTCTGGACTGGGACCTTCATTAGCTAGCTCTTCCTTGTTCGGCAGGCTGTGCTATTCTCTGAATTTACCCCGGGTGTTGCGGTTATTGCATGAAAGCCATCTCTGTGTGTTATCTCTGTGTGCTTAAATGTGAGTTATCTAATAGTCTACAAATAGTATTTGTAATCAAATCGTGGTCACATTGAGCATCGGTTGCGAAGCTCTTGCCGGAGTTGTCCAGCTATCATACTACACCTAAAATCGTCCACGTAAACATTCGATCATCATGCATATTATCAGACAATGTAAAATTTTGTCGGATCTTGTTGGATTTCACAGGAAACTTTTAGAAGATCCTCTTCGCATACATTTTTTGGACACATAATGAATAAAGTATGAATATCAAAGAGCAAAAAATGTTTGTACCTGAAACCGACCCTAGGGTCTCATAAATATAGGCAAGAATCTGTAGGGGTCTGTTTTAGAACCTGGTCACGCGTAGGTGCAATTTCCTTCTTGATGGCTGAGAACCGTATGATCATTACGAGAGCTTGAGCATTCTCATCATATGAGCTCCCCTTTTCACCAACTGCAATGACTAAAGACCAATTAAAGACGAAGTCCAGGCAACGATGTCCTGGTTCAGAAGCTCAAAGAATCTGCAGGCATACTCCTGACAGTTCAAACATGCCCTCTGCCTGAGGTCCTCAAGACAATGCACCTGAGGACCGAAGTAATGAATGGCATTCTTATCACTAAGCGACAGCAGAACATCGATCCATGAATGGTGGAGAACTCATCTGGAGAAAGTGCATGATTGTCCCTACAGACTGCTCGAGTAGAGTCTCAAACATGTACAAGAGATGCACAGCTCCACTTGATTCTCAAGAAAATTAATTGAAGATGGAAAGGATCAATCATACAACAAAACTCGTTGTCCAGAGCATGTCGAAATCAATCATGTACTCTTATGAATGAAGAGCGATGCTAATGAAGGCTCTGCTATAATGATCTCTCCTCACTAAAGTTTTGAAGGATGTCGTACTACAACTACAATGCCATTACTAAGCAACAGCGGAGCATCGATCTATGAATAGAGAAGAACTGATCTGGGGAAATTGAATCCTACCAGAAAGTAAATGATCGTCCCAACAGACAGCTCCATTAAGAGCCTCAAACAAGTGCAATTATGCATAGTACAACACTGGTTCTGAAAAGAATTAATTGAAGATAGATACTGATCAATCATACACCAAAACTCATTCTCCAAAGCATGTCGAAATCAATGTACCCTGGAAGACCGATGCTAATGAAGGCTCTGATATAATAATCTGTCTCTCCAGTAAAATTTCAATGAATGTGGCACTACATTTGCAATGCTTCAATAAGAGAATCACTCTCGAGGAAACCTACAATTCGCAAGTTTAGACTAAACTCGGCTCTGTTGCATAAACATGTACATAGTGCAACATCGGTTCTAAGAAAATCAACTGTAGGAAGATGGAAAATGGTCAATCATACACCAACACTCATAGTCCGGAGCACGTCGAAATCATTCATGTACTCTTGGAAGAGCGATAAAAATGAAGGCTCTGAAATACTACTCCCTCTCTCCACTAAGTTTTCAAAGAATGTAGCACTACATTTGCAATGCTTCAAATAAGAAAATCACTCTCAAAGAAACTTACAATTTGCAAGTTTAGACTAAACTTAGCTCTGTTTGCTTACAGCAGTTCCCGCAATGCACGGTAAGCATCGCCAATACGCTTGAATTTTGCCTCAGCCAAAAGCTGCACAAATGCGTCAGCACATAAGTAAAGGTAACACGAAACTAACAAGGACAGAAAATCTCACAAAAAACGCCGTGTCCAAAACTAATTCCACAAGTATACCTTCTGATCACCATCATGTCGATCTGGATGCCATGTGAGCGCACACTGACGAAACCTGTGCCAAACCCAGTGTTAATTTAAGTGAAACCCTAAAGCCTTTCATTAACCAAAATGGGTACTTTCATTTTTGCGTAGGCTCCAGTGACGGTAGAGATCAAATGAAAGTAGTGTGACAAGGTCCATTTCGAGGGCAATCATGCATCGTTAGTATTTCTCGCCAATCTTGACAGTCTTTCACTTGATTCACTATTAATCAAGAATGAATATTACGTATTTATTGCTCAGATTTGTTTCATGTATTCTCAACTTATTTCCTCAACACAAATTCTTTTTCTCAGATTGTAGGAAATATAAATTAACAAAGAGTTTGAAAGATGAAACTTCACCTCCCAAAATGCTTGAAAAAACAACTTATAATTGATATTTAAGAATTGTGACCTTGAAATTGGTCAGGGTTTGGCATGAAATTCTAGGAGGACATGCTTCAACAAGTTAACAAAGAGATATTAAAAAGTAACAAAGATGGAGAGTTTAAGAAATAAAGTGTTGGTACAGTTCCTGGCCTGCAACGGCGAAAGAACTTTTAAGGGTTACCCCTACGTTCCCGAATGACCAAAAGTGACAGCTTCCATTTCTGGATCGGGATTTAAAAAGATGAATTTAAAAATACAAAATTCATTATTCATATCCTAGGTAGTAAAAGTGTTCCAACAGACAGAAAAGGTTTATCGAACTCACGCAAGCTTGAGTTCCTCTAGTGACAAAGGACCTGCAGGTGACAAACCAAGCACTAATCTGTCCGATGGCGAACCAATATTAATTCTCTGTGGAGTCCTTGCTTGATGAGGAGTTTCCCATCTTGAGTTTGCTCCATTATCGCGGTCTGATCCGACACCAAAGCCTCGCCACGTATTGCTCCAAAAATGTCGCCTGTATCTTGCACTCTCGGATTCTCTATGCCCTCTGTCTTCTCCAGTTGCTCCAGAAGTGGGGTCCTCGCTATCTGTTGCTTTCTCACTTCTAGTATAAGACTGTTGCTTCGTATAGTAGTCATATCTTCCTGAACTAACCATTTGCACCCGAAATCATGTTAGATCAACTACAATAAAATGTAATAAACGACAGCAATGGAGTGGTATGGGAACGAACTTCTTGCCTCGGAACTTCTTCTCAAATGCTCGCCATTCGTTTTCAAGTCGACGAGAATACCCGGAAGAAGTTGGTGTTTGAGGTTTCTGAGCAGACTCAATCTTCTGCCTCCTCCGTTCTTGACTCTGAAAGAAAGGATTTTCAATATAAACTCAGATAATATATCCTCATCAGATCATCAGAAAGAAGAAGAGAATCGACATGTTTAGCAGAAATTTATGTACAGAAGGTGCTAAAGATTGATAACACGCAAGAGAACCCCTCGTGAGCACACTCTGAAATGGCACCCTAATCCTTCACACGTAGCTTGTTTTGCAAAGATGAGAGCAATTTGACAAAGCGAGGACTCCTGAAGCCAATGAGCCATTGTGTTCTTACGTAATTTTGCTTGGTTTGCACTGATTTGGCAGGACTTTGCTCTACATAACTCTTAATCGACACTGTTGCTATGCCACTACTAATCTAGAATGTTATGTTTACGCGAGAGGTTTTCAAGTAAAACATACCTCCCTGTAATCGTCGGCTTGCATCTCTACAGACCGCCATTGAAGCAAAGCGCGCTTACCAGCTGCACGGTTCTGTCGCTTCACGTACTGCCTGTGCCGCTATTCAAAGTGGTAATGTAAACCCAAGTTGGTTAAACAAATAATCGCATCATTCAAGCAATTAGGTCATGAATTACTGCAAAGACCACAATGATGAGACGGGAGTACCTTGCGCTGGGCGTCTGCATCCATGTAGCCATACACCGTCTGCAAAATGGCCACCCATCTGTAGCCCCTTCAGTCAAAGGTCACGGCTTTCAAAAACCAATTTTAATCCGAAGCAAACCTAATTTTGCATGAAAATTCTTGGAAATGACGACGAATATTCAAAGAGTCGCCCTTTGAAAACTTGATTGGCAGAGAGGAGAATCAAAAGCTTAACAGATTTCCACTTGCTGTCCCACTTCTCCTGACAAGAAGATGATTCGTGGACCGATGCAACACGGATACTAATGGACGCCAAGACCGCACTGCAATGACCTCCTGCTGGCTTGGCCGCCACCAGCCACGCCATAGCCAGAACCTTCGTCTTGTCCTCACGACCAATCCTCCATCTTCACCCTAACGAAGAAAAAAATAATGTAACCCTAAATAATTGCTCACCATCACTCAGACTGATACAATGGAGACCATAGTCGAAAGAGGACAGAACCCAGTTCTGCCTGCGCCTCCTCAATAATCCCACATTCGCAGTCTTGAAGATGCATCAGCTCAATGGTTTCGCAGCGTGAGAAGTGAAACCCCTGTTGCAAACTCGCAAATCTGTGAGTGCCCTTGAACTTCGTTAGTTTGCAGCATTCGGTGTCGAGCGGTTGACACCTCGCTTTCACCGCATTTTTGGAAAAGACGAAATTGAAATTTCCGTCACCACAAATTTCTGCTTCCTAGAGTGCGCCAGACCTGCCAACCACATCAGGAAATTTCCAGGAAGACGATTTTGAACAAGAATATATGAACGAGGCAATGCGCAGTGTCAATATTGGGAGTCGGAAATTTAGTGAGAATTTTTTTCCATCAAAATCATATGGAATCTCTGTCGCGTATAAAGCAATTGATATGAATCCCATATGATTATAGTTTTCAATGTAGTTTCAGTATGGAACCAAAATGAAACCAAGCTTGTGTTGCGTATTCTGTATACCAGTTGGTTTCAAATATTCTTTTTACATATCAGTAATTGTCTTCTTTGGAGTTTCTTGATGCACTCAGCTTGCGAATGAGCAGATGATAATTTTGGCGTACACGTGCTCCTCTCTTATATCACCTTCTCGAATATCATACCCTCTGTCCTTTCACCAAACCCACAGGAATGGACGAAATTTCACTGTATTCTCAATATCACACTTCTTTCTGTCAGAAGAGGTTTCCTTCAAAACAGAGAATCTGAAGGACATGGCGTAAGGGAATTCAAATCAAACCTTCATATTCTGTAGGCAAGAACACCTAGAGGTCATAGTAGACATGGATTACTCCCGTGAATATGCAGCTCCAAACAAAACGGTCAAAGACGACAACTAACCCCAGGAACCCTGCAACAGGAATTTATTGTCTTTGGCAACTGAAACTGGTAACGAGGTGCTTGAAAATGAAGGTGGAGTCGACAGGAAGCTCCAAACTGTATCAGTCTACAACTATCCAGATCCTTGCAATGAGCACCAGATTCAAAGCGCTGGCAACATCAGCAACACGCTCTAGGAGATATATGGCTGCATCTGTATAACCATACTCCTCATATTTGAGGCAATGCTACAGACACGATAGTTTCCATAGCTTTCCACAAACTGCAGCACGAAGTGCGATTCGAATTGCCATCCATAAAAGTGCTGAACAAATCAGGGCAGTGCATTCTGATCAGAAGGCGCGAAGGACCACTGCAAACAACAGCGACACTAGGCAAGTATCTGCGGGCCGCACAGTTATCACCAAAGTTCTCTTTAAATCTTTTTGGTTCATTTCAAATCCGATGTACAGGAGACAATTGTAATGTCGAATTATATGCTTGTCTTATTCCTACGAGGCCACGTGAGAAAATATGTGATCTTCTGAGAGCACATTCATTCTCTAAAATGATTCAGCCGGGAATCCTGTGACCGGCTTCACTTTTCTTGCCAAGTTGTGCAGCTCTCGCTCGTCATCCTCACTCAAACTCCAACCAAGAGCTCCAGCAAACTCCTCGGCCTGCACATCAGGAAAAATGATCGCACGTGACATTCGAAATCAGTGGCAGCGACGCTTAAATCCTATGATATCATGAGCACCTTTCCTTCTCTTTAAGATCGCTGCCAATTTTACTAGTGAAAATCATTTCGCTAGACCGATGGTAGCCTGTAGATATGTCTATGAAGTGAGGCAAAAGACATTCTAATAAATTTCGAATCTGCTCATAAAGCTTACCGGTATATCTCATTAGTTATCTACTAGTAACCTGGAAAATTCTGCAGATCAACAAAGTAAGAACCTAGGACAAGTTTAGTGGTTCTCAGACTGTTCCCTTGAATAATACCAGTACCTGGGCAGCCGATTTAGCTCCTGGGATTGGGACAACATTGCCTTGACGCAACAACCAATTCAATGCAACCTGCCAGTATGAATCATAAGCCACAGCAATCAAGTTAGTACGCTGCTTCGACCGATGCTCAACAACGACACAACTTTTATGCTCTAAATCAATAAGATCAACTACCATTCAATAATATTCATGCTTGGATATCGGTAAGCAGCAAGGGAAAATGATTAATATTCTCAGTTAACCTATTTCATCTTTTTTATGATCGGTTCCTTTCTTCTGCATTGCAATACTATCAAGGACAACTACTCTGCGAGAACTGGTATACAAACTCTATAATGGCGATTTATCTAACTATACCGTTTCTCCCATGGAATATTCCGAATAGATGCTGTAACCTATAAATTCACATATTCATATAATGAAATTTCCATGATAAAGTTTATAAACTGAAAAATCGATGACATTCACAATACCTGAGTATTCGATTTCCCGTATTTATTTCCAACCTCCCTCATTTTGCTAAGTAGGGGGGCGGCCTGAGATAGAGAGATGGGTGCATAAGTTCATGAATATACACCGAGGACAACAAGTTTCCAATTCTTTACACAGAATTATACTCAATGCAAATCCTCAATCTCGATTATATTTGTGGAGCATAGATAATTCACAAATTACTATTAGACATTGATAATCAAGAAAGACATACTCTTGCATTTCTGGGTTATCAACAGATGACTGTACACCAAGCATAGTAGACAGAAACAGACTCGCTTTAAAAGTAGAAGAGGTGAGAAGCAAATTCCACTCAGCATTATCACTCTGCATTCTGTATTTTAAGTTAAGACCACGTAATATCAGTACTGACGACTACAAAAGTACTCTCGAAACAATCACTTTCAGATCCGTGTAAGCACCATGTATGTTTAGATCAACGGACATTGAGTGGCCATTTCAGTACAAGTGTAATGCACCGATATAAAGTATGTAAGGGAATGCAGGTATGTTCTGCAAGATGAAAAATGGAACAAACTCCAAGTCCACGACTTAACTCGGTTATCCTTTCAAAATACACGATAAATATATCTTAAATCTGGGTGAGGTTAGCCAAACACATACCTGTGTAAGAAAATCAGCATTATATGTTCGTCCTCGACCACCTGGAGGAGGGTTGCTCGCACTATACTTGCCACTCAGAATACCTGTGTACAACAAATGAATGAAAACAAACAAAACTCAGAGTCTGTAGTTTTGAGCTTTCAGCAATAGAATGCTTGATATTAATGTCATCCGCAACGAACACAATTTGCAAATGATACTCTCAACCACTTGACGACAGGAAAAACTTTACACCCTTGTTGAGTACCCTCTCATTCTTTTTCATGTTCATGAATCACAGTCTGACATTGCAATTAGCCACTTAGGTGTAAAAATGGTCCTATCATTCGAGATAGCTTGAAAACTGTGAAAAAGGACATAGGTAATAACCCAAACATATCTCAATACGGACGTACCTTGAGCTAGTGGGGAGTATGCAATCAGAGTAACACCGAGTTCATCACACGTCTTCTTCACATTATTCTCCTCAGGAAGGCGATAGATTAAGCTGTAATGGACCTGCTCGAGTGATGAACCAAGTCAGTTTCTTTGTGTGATAATTATTGCAGGAATGCACTCGAAGCATAATCAACCCACATACTGATCAGAAAGAAACTACCAAAAATATTATACGAAAACTTCCAGCAATTCATCAGCCCAAACTCGCACACATTGACCTGCACTAATTTCTACCCAAAAAAGAAGGGAAATACACCTGATTAGACGCCAGTGGAATGCCTCTCTTCGCAAGTTGCTCATGAGCAGCGCGTAACCGCTTCTCTACACATGCAGTCGCTCTATACTTTTAGATTGTTCGATCAGTTCACACATCACTGGTGCTATCACTGAAATAGAATACGCATCTTCATCTCCCCATGCGAGAATACTAGGGCGTGATGCACCGCACTTGTCATTTGAAGATGTACAAATTTGTAGACTTGGCTTCCAGACATGATCTCACATCACGCTGTAGGCCCTAGGGGAAAAAAAGGCTTAAGGCTTTGCATTTTTTATTCTCTCATGCACACTGGAATAAGATTCTAATGGAGGATTCTCGCTGGATGGTGCTTCAAGTGAGGCCGTTCTCTCTTCAGAAACCCACTCCATGAACTTTAAGAGCCTTGCAGTGTATTCCTCACAGCATTGGCACAAGAATTCTTGAAAGACAATGAAAGAATTGAACGAGCACGAACCATTATAGTTAGAAACACCAACCGCCTTCACAAGGCCTTGCTCCACAGCATCACCCAAGCCATCAATGTAGCCTACACCAAACATCAACGAGCACATATGAAGACGATTGAAATAAAACGTCGGTGACGAGCAAGAACTGTATCGTGCTCAAAAGATGCGCTTGTCTCGGAGTGACTCAAGTCATTCTACTGGCTACTGGTTCGAATAAACTATGCCTCACTTCTAGATATCTTTGTTTCGATAACGGCCAAACACAGATAGTCTTGATTCTCAACAAGAAGCAAGCCAATGCTGCCATGCATAACATCTACTATATGCCGGTATGCTATTGAAGTCATAGAATCTCTTCCACTCGTCTAACTCTTCAATACCTTTCGATTGAAATACTACACCGATACCCCAATATAGAATGAGGACAGAGTCTTGATGGTAGATTCTTAGACAGCAGGAAAAAGCTACCAACAAGGCTATAAGCACATGCAGTTTGACCCGTCCTCATTGCAAGCTCAACTCTATCAGGTGTTTTGGTCAAAATTTCAACTCCATGCTATGTATCTAGAAACCTAAACCCGAGGTAAGATTTTCAGCACATAGTGACGAATTCTGTGTTCGCCAAAATTGGGTTTCATGCAAATCTGAATGGGAGTATGGGCTAGCGGCATGACTGAAAATAAGTAGTTGAATACAAGAGCTAACCTTCATTGCCCCACAACCCAGGCCTGCAGAAATACAAAACAAGGACAATGTTAATTTCAGTAAATCCTGGAACTTGCGCGGCTCGAAAAGTGCATGAATATTTATGATGTCAAAATTCTGGCCAGAAGAAATACAATCAGAAGAAGGCTCTTCAAAATAATCCTCGGTCTTCCACTATCTCTAAGTAACATAAAGAAAATAATTATTATGTTACCCTCATCAAAATGTTACAGCCACTGCAATTATTCCATTCAAGCCGTCACAAAGCTTCCGTAGCTGCTCTGATGGGAACCCGGGCGCTGGAAGATGCTAGGTCTTAGGTCTATACATCATAATTAATATAAGCAACTGCTCCGCATGTAGGAAAGAAAATAATAGAATACCAGTGAAGTTGATAAAGATCAATAGAAGAAAGGCCAAGGCGAGCCAAGGATTGCCGAAGTGCAACAACAACGCTACTTCGTGAAAATCGCCTGCGAAAGACAGTTTTTCTCGAAAAACAATGTTAGTAGAAGTCTACAAGAACTATTAAATAGGGTTTCGAGGATGTCAGCATAAAACAAGGCCTCAAAAGAATTAGGAAAATACTCTGACACTTACAAGAAGCTACTCATGAATGCTCGTGTACATCATTTAGCAGAAGTAGACGACCTCAATGGAGGAAATCAGGATTCGGTGAAATAAATTGGTTTTCTTCGGATGTGGTGAGGCCATTACGTGTAGAACTAATGCTGTAAGCATTGGAAAAATTATCTGAATAATCGGCTTACCGCCTCTGTTCGCTATCTTCCTCTAACATATCTTTTAATGCCTTGTTCACCAGCAGATCTTAGTGATCAGGTAAAGCTTACCCAAGGTGGAACCTGGCTGCTGAAATTAGAATAGATTATAAAATCTTGTGCGCGGGTAAAATGATCCGGAATAGTCAACAATATTACGATCAGCTCACGCTTGGCAGCAAAGGAATATCTCGTCTGTGTACACTAATAACTAAGCTTGCGTAGCTTCAAAAATGACAAGCTCAACATGCATCTGTGATAAAACCAGGAATTACTCCGGATCCACATTTAAAGCAGGACGAGGAAAGTAATTATACTGTACGCGGGCTGTATAGATAAAAGTCTCGAGTGGTTGAATTACCATGGGTATGCAGCAAACTTAGTCGCCACAATTGCTCCTCCCGAACCGCGCTTCTGCTCCCGATCCTTGATCGCCCTGCATAAAACATACCCAAGAGGCAACTCGTCGGCCAATTATGTGTTGCATTGATTCAGCATGAGTATATGTAACCTTCGCTCGTCTATAAAGCCCAAGGAAGAACCAGAGCTCCACAAAATACCTTAAAATAAATTGAGTACGAACATTTAGAAGAAGCAGAGACCAACTGTAGGATAATGTATGCACCTTCCTAAAAGCGACTCGGAATCATCTCCCCCCGCCCACTGTCGTTCATCGGCACATAAGTTAAATAATTTTAAAGAACAAATCATCACCGCCGGCTACAGTTGCGCGACTGTCATATTTAACTATCAATCTAACAAGGCAGCAATAGAGGGACACATGCGACAACCACGAATCAAAGAATCAAGAGCGAATTACAGTCTCGCTACCTGCGGACTCCCATAAACCTCTGCACCAGCCCAAACAACAGCAGCAGCACGTTACATCGATTTCATCAGGATTTGACCACTCATCACAATAAATTAGAGGCAAAGAGGGAGCCTAAACAAAGACCTCGCTCTTCCACGAATGCCAAAGTGAATGTCACGAATGAATTCAGCTCTACTAAGTAAGTTTTCATTAAATTGGCAAAATTCCGGTTCAAACAGCACAACTCTGTGCAGCTATGCACAACATAAATCTAAACCTGTCCTACTTCTAAAAGGAAGAACCATTTGTGAAACTCACTTTGGCAATTTTCCAATTGCCAATTTAAAGAATATCAGAAGCAATGACGAAGAGTCGCCATCCAAGAACACACGGAAACTAGAGCATGCATGCATTACCGGCAGTGTCGAAGAAGGAGATCCCGTTGTCCATAGCGACATTGAACGCATCCCGCGAATCCTTAATATTTCTATCTGTAAATCACCAATAAAGTAAGGTTGCGAATAGAAACCGTCCAGAGACCACTAAATTCAATCAGCCTACAATTTTGCGCCAAGAAGAAGTACTAATTCCCAGAGGCAACAGTACATTAGCAAATGCACAGAAAGCTCTACGAACAAATCAAGCACGGAGTCCCCTACCATCCCAGGAGGAGTTCCAGAGTAAGCGATCGCCCCAGGACCAGGCACCAATGCCCAGTGGCGAGACGCGAAGCGGCGAATTGCCCAAGCGCACGAGGGAGTCGGCCGGGGTGGCGGTCGGGGAAGACGAGACTGATGAGCAGCGAGTCGGAGGGCGAGGGGAGAGAGAGGAGGCGAACATCACAGGAGAAGTACAAGTCCAAGCCATGGATACCAAGTGATGGATTCTGAGAAACGGATTCAGAGAAACGGATTCAGAGAAACGGATTCTGAGTGATGGATTCTAAGAGAGAAAAAATGGACCGAGAAGAAGAGAGAATGCATGCAGGCAGCCGGAGCTTCGCGTGAAGAAGGTGGGGAAGGAGCGCGACAAGTGGAATTGTAGAGTCGAAGCTTTTGGAAGCACTCGGGCGCAGGAAACACAAAAAGCTGGACACGAGGGAGAGACAATGAATGGCCTCGTCCGATTCAAACTGAGTGTGGTGGCGGGTGCTGCTTCACTGATCCCTCACCTACTGGGGTAGGAGGTCCATAAAACCGCCCATTCAAGATCTGATAATTAATTTGGGGAGAATAGACTTCTTGAAATATTTTTCAGTAAATATTTTTGAGAAAGTGAAATGGAATGGCATCTAACTCAAGTCGTTTCATATTTTTTGGAGTTTCATGGAATTAGTTATGAATTTTTGAAGTTGGAATGGAGTGGTTACTAAAAGTGTGCTCTTCTTGAAATGTACACTATTTGTACATTGTTGGTGCAATGAGAGCAAAATATATCTTTGTGTTAGAGGACACTTTTAGAGCATGAATGCTTTATGGACCTCCTACCTTACTTTTATCTTTGGTTGCAATAGGATAAAATGGATCCCACAAATTGGAATTCAAAGTAAAATAACTACAAATTCAATGCATCCTAGATAGACAATTGAGTGTTGCTCCTAATATTATTAAATTGCCTAGTTTATTGTTGGATCTTGTTGGAAGTCAAAAGAATATTATAGATCTCTTCTTATGTAATTTTTGGACATTGAATGAATAAACTACAAATTTTCAAAATATTGAAAATAAATATAGGCATGCATAGGCTCTCATGAATAGGAGCACCACATTTTAGACAAGGATTTATAGATTTGGTTTTAAAAAGAGGTTACAATTAGGTATAGTTACCTTGGTTTAGGGTGACAATCGCTCTAAATACCCTAGTTACATGAAGGTTTGATTTTGACATAAATTGAGTCACTTCTATCATATACAATAGAACTTCTATAAAGAGCTAGGCTGAGAGTCCGGGACCAATTTGACACATTACATTAGAGAGGTTTATTACATTAGGAAGAATCATTTGCATTCATGACGTTTGTATGCAAGCCACGTTGGGACCGGCAATCAATATTACTTTAGAAAGTCTTGCATATTAGAAGTTATAGTATTTTCTTCATATCATCTTGGGATTAGTTAAGATGACCTGAACCTCCCCAAATCTAAGGTGGAAGTTCAATTTTGGCACTTATTTGCCAAATCTAACCCTCACATCCAATAAGACATAGAAACTTAGTTAATTATTATGATCTATTAATTCTTAATCCCTGAAGAACTAAACTGTGATTTTTTGGCAACGTAGCAATTTTGAGAAGCTCACTTTAGAGAAGTTTTTATTTTTTTATTTGAAATTTTCACACAACATGTTTTTTAAGAGTAACTTCAAGGTGCAACAATTTTTATAATTTTTGACTACATAGTTACAAAATTATTGCATGATATGTAATTTTTTATGCTTGGTAGCATGGTGGACAATTCAAGAAGCTCAAAAAACACTTTTTAAAGAAATAAAAAGTTGAACTTGGTTTCCTAGATTTATATATACGTGGAAAGCTTTAAATCATTCTATTTTGATTATTAAGATGAAAGTTACGAGGAGTTTTACTTTGCTAACACTTATAAAAACTCTACTTTGAAATAAACTTTGAAGTTCTTCATTTGCCTCAACTTTCAATATTTTTGGTAAGAAAAATAAAAAAATTGGATGTAGATTGTTTATTACAACATTATAAACACTAGGATTGGAATTTTTCAATTCCATAACTAAATTATTAACAATTTAGTATTTTAAATCATACTCTACCTCTTTCTACATACTATTTTCTTTTCAAGCATGAATATGGAATTTTTTTGTTAAAATTATATATATATATTTCTAACTTGTGTCTTCAACATATTATGGAGAATAGCAAGTTGTAGTATCTACACATTTATGTGTAAAAATTTTGAAAGATAAAATTTAACCCCTAAAGGTTTTTGACTATAAGTTTCCCTTTAAACGTTCCAAAACTGCCATTTCTAATACAAGTACCAAATTTTAGAAAAAAAAAAATTTGGAAAAATGTAACCATTCGATCTTGTAGTAAGCTGTTTTGAAAAGATGTGGAAAAAAATTCAAAAAATTTCACCGTGTAGATTGCAAGATATTAGTGTTTGCAGTGACCAAAATCCTTTTTTTGCCCCTACAAAAAATTGGACAGTTGTACTTTACAAGGTCAGATCTTTATGAAAAAATTTCCAAAATGGTTGTTACTCTTTGGATTCATTCTTCAAGGCAAGTTGGCTACATGCTTCAAAAAAGTTTAAGATCATTTGACATTGTAAAACATATAGTAAAAAATTAGTAAGTAGAAAGAAGTAGATATTGACTCAAAATACTAAATTATTAACCACTTATTTATGGAATTGAAAAATGCCAATCCAATGGCTGTATTGTTGTAATAAACAATCTAAACCTAATGTTTTTATTTTTTTCAAAGATATTAAAAATTGACTAAAATAAAGGTCTTCAAAGTTTATTTTAGAATAGAGATTTCATAACTACACTAAAGATGATATTTAGTGTTGAGTGACATTTAGTGTTTTTACCCCCCTACTAGCTACAACACTAAATCTGAACTTGTCCACAATTAGTGTTAGACTTGAATGTGCCGGGTGCAAACTTCAGAGCCTTGTAACTTTTGCAAAAATTCTTCAAATCAGGAAAATGAGATGTTTTTCGGCATTTACAAAAACTGTAGATGCCAAAAAACATCTCATTTTACTGATTTGAAGAATTTTTGCAAAAGTTACAAGGCTCTGAAGTTTGCAGCCGCCTAGCCCTAATCGGTCCGATTCTGTCCGTGAACAGTGATATTCCGTCTGATATGACAACTCTGGTTCACATTTAGTGTTTGAATTGACATTTAATGTTACTTACTTTCATAGGATAATTGGCTTTTAGTGTATGCCTTCGTATTTAGTGTACAAGACACTAAATATCATCTTTAGTGTACTTGTAAACTACCCACAACTAAAACTCCTTATAACTTTCATCTCATTAATCAAAATGGAATGATTCAAAGTTTTCTATGCATATAGAAATCCATAAAATCAATTTCAAATATTTATTTTTCAAAAAAATGAATATTAAAGAAGTTATTTTTGTTGCCCAGGTTGCCCACCGAGCAACGAAAACTACATATCATTCAATAACTTTTTGACGATATAGTCAAAAGTTATAAAAATTGTTGGGCCTTAAAGCTACTCCTCGGAAAAATGTTGTGTTAAAATTTCAAAGAAAATAAATAAATTACATTCTTAGTGAGCTGCCCCAAATTGCTCTGTTGCCAATAAATACACTTAGGTCCTTTAGGGTTAACCATTTGGGAAGAGTTGAAAATTCTTCTTTTTGATAAGGTCCAAGCAACAAGATCTCACAATTGGTAATTTTTTTTATTCTGAATTTTAGAAAGGTTTACTTAAAAGAACCCTATGTTTGGATTTGTTAAAAGATGGATAAAGATGAAGATTTTAGCCTTGCTTTGGATTTGAGGTACTTTGAAGTAGTTTTGGGCCCAAATAACTCCAAAAATCTTTAGAGGTTAAATGACATTTTAGGGCCTACTAGGACATCCTAAACTTGAATTTGAGAATCTTTTGTATGTGAGCATCACAAAGCTTGTACAAGTGACTAGTAGACAGTGAACTTTTGTTTTTTCTAAAACATCATGCAAACTCAAAGCCATTATACAAAGATTCCAACAAACGTTCCTATGCTAAAGAACATTCAAACTGTAATTCAAAATACAAAATTAAACTTGATCAATATATATCTTAGAAACCAAAAAATGATGTCTAAAAATAAACCTATAGTTTGATATTGGAGACACTACCTTCAAGATTGCTTGAAAATTATGCCCCTTGGGATGGGACTAACATTTAAAGGTTATGGATTTTTGTTCATGAAAATTGATATAATAATCTTAAAATTTTAGTTATAGATTTTCAAATATAGAGGATGTATAAATCTATAAGTTTATCTTACATCCAAAATCTAGGCAATTCATATTGTGACAAGATATTTATATTACTATAAGTGAAGGATAAGTCCGGCACTTCTTTTGCAAATATTTAATCTATTCTTTATAATAAATTTTGGCATATGCTAAAAATAAAAAACAAATTGAAATATTAATTTTTCACTATACAAACTTTCAATATGTTTTGAAAATATAATTTTTCTAAAATTTTGGCATCTATTTTTCTACTAAACCTACCCTACAACTATAATATCAAACATTTTTAAAATATAGAGGTAATACTTATTTAAATGTTTGGAGAATCCAATTGTAGACACAATAAGTTGTTTTGGTGTATTTGACATAGAAGGCCTTTAAGTGATGCATAGTAATGACAAAATTTGTATTCATGTTGTGATGGATCCAAAAACATGTGATTCTTCTATGTGGATCTTTATTGCATCTTTTACATGTTTCAAAAGCAACAAAATGATTTGTAATTATCTTAGTAGCCTTTACAAAGTCTAAAGAACACTTATACAAAAAATGAACAATACATTTACCATCCACATAAAGGTGATTCAATGTTCAATCATGTATTGATCCTTGTGTAATTGTTCTTGAATAAGATGGATTTTAACCCCTAAAGGACCAACTATCATTTGAATAAACAAATGAATAATTACTCAAGTTTTGTTGTATTTATAACTTGCTCAAAAAAAAATTCTCTTAATTCAAACTTCATACTATTACAATTCATGCGGTCAAATGGGCTGAAATTTTTCCACACATTGCCATAATGGCAATTTTCTGCAATTTTGTACACTTGAAGTTCAACAAAATGTTTTTATTTTCAATTTGATTAATGCACCAAAAATTGACAATTTCTCTTGAAAAACACCCTTGGTCCTATAGGAGTTAATTTTCATGTAGTATAAACATAAATATTAGATGCTTTCCTAGGATTTTACCATGGTGTGATTGTATATTGTCCTTATAATGAGATTGGCATGGCAATGTCTACCCTAGACTTACCTAAGGGTAGTCAATTTTTTGGCATGCCTCTCAAGATTGTAAGGTGGACATTCCAAAGTGCACCATTGACCTAAAACTACCATCATCACACTAGGTACATCTCCAAAATCAATATGTACCAATGTAGAAGAAGCAATTTTAGAACCTCTAGTACCAAATGAACTTTGATCCTTCATAACTTTTGCATATGCTATTCAAATGCTGCCTTCTTTGGTGCATTTGAACCTCCTCTCCCTTGCCAACAAGAAAATATGAAAAATAGGCCAATATAATAATAGTAAGCAAGCACAATAGCAAAAAATGGCATTTTGGGGGGCGCCAACCTTAAGTTATTTAGTTAGCACAAAGATATATGCTTGTAAATTATGTAGTAGGTTGATGCATGTATGTTGATTGAATAGATGGCTTCACAACTAAAAGCATCAAGTTGTATACTTAGTTAGTCAAGGATCCTTCACATCATATACTATATGAAGGTCAAATTTGGCATAAATTTAACCATTTTCGTTCAAAAGTGCCACATGTCATCTTGTGATTGGTGTGAGGTGATGTGGATCATTAAGAATTTGACATGGGAATTCTATTTTGGCACCTAAAGTGCCAAGGAGGGCTTTTCTTATTTACTTTTTGGTGCCAGATTGCATTAAAAATAATTAATCTGGCTATCAAATGGCCAGATTGTGGATGAAAACCGAATCATAGACATGTGATATGTGCTAATGTGATATTTTTTATCCAATATATGGATGAATGTTGAAACTTGGAGCACCACGATAACATTTTATATTGCCACTTTGGCACTTTTTAAAAAATGAAAAAAAAACCCTGTTGCCAAGTGCCAAACAGACCTTCAGACCTTTACGTATGGTAGCCTCCTCTCCATTTTCTCTCCGTCCAATTGATGCACTTAAAATTTGTGTCATGGTAGGGAATTGGCGGGTATGAAAGGTATCATTCATCCCTTTAATAAACTGTAATGAAATCCATAGATCAAGCCACGCAGGTGTGGGTCGTATCGTATTTGTGGAAATTGTGGTTGGCAGTTTTTCATCAACCACAGCTCCACAGAAGCTACAAAAGTTACAGACTAGTGAGGGGCAGCGATCCCCAAACCCTATCCTTGTATTTCACGAAAAAGCTATACCCGTATAAAAGGGGAGAGAATTCCGCGACAGAATTTTTTTGGGTGAAAAAGGGCAGATAACAGTGGGAAAAAGAAGGTGGTAATTTGTCTACATTTTTTTTTCCAAGTAGAGTGGTTTTGCAATCTTACTGTAAATTTTGGGATGAATCATTGCTACTTTATTTTTTTCTAAATGTATGGAAAAGCTAAGAGATATTGCAAGAAGTGTAAAGATTGGCAATTTTTTTGTTAGGAGTTGTTGACAAGTGCTTATTGTGTGCAATGGAAATTTGTGTGGAATGGCAAACTTTATTGTGCAATGGAGGTTTTGATGTACAATGGAAATTTTTGTTTCACTAACAAGGGAGTTGAACCCTTCTTGCACAATGCAAGACTGCCCAATGTAGTGTTAGTGTTTTGCACACAACAAACAACAAACAAGCCATGATAGTAATATAGGTTAGTAACAAACACCAGCCTCTACGTCCGCCATGTCCTACGTACACCAACAATTCTTCACAGCTTAGCAACATGACGGCAAAGTCAAAGTTTGAGCTTCGATCTTCACATTCCATGCAGCAGATCTCTTGTCAAGGTAAACATGAGCACCAAGTCTTGCAAAATCTCATGAAAACTAAGGAGTAAAGAACATTACAATGGCAAGGATACTATAGAAAGGATACTATAGTGTTGAATTACTTGTCCTAATTCACAAGTCCCCTTGTCGGCCAATTTTGACAGTGCTTTTCTACGAGTTAATAGCTTCCTTGTAAGGAAAAGTCTCTAGGGTAAAATATTGTTGCCCAAACATACACAGAACAAGGGGAAGATGTTTTTCTAATCTATTTTTGTACTATGATTTCAAAAACTTCAAAGTGGAGAAGCATCTCTCATCCTCGACAGAGCCTTGTACTAACAACACCCTATTTGAGCAAGCTTAAAATACTCAAACATGAACTTACATAGGTGGCCAGACTGTAAAAGTCTCCGCCAAAGCTTGATAACCGGATTCACAAGCAAAGGTGGGCCGCACGTAGACTCGCAGTTTGCCTTCATCATGATATTAAAAACCCTTGTTGTAAGTCCAAGTGCGAAGCGGACAACATTTCAGGGGCACTGTGAGGCTCGCTGTCCGCATGCAAGGGCTAACTTTTATTCACGAGTTGGGCTTGACAATAGAAGTTTTTAAGAATAGCAAAGTGCTGCAAGAAGCTAGCCTCATCGCCCTCCTGCCGCCAATACTGGAGGTAAATTATTCCGAAAGCATGCAGGAGTTCCTGGGAAGGAAAACAGTGATCCAGCTCGTCACAATGAAATTGTGCTATGTCTGTGCACAGTGAAGCCAATCAAGCCATAGCTCAAAGTAGTAAAAGCAGTGTAAGTGCAAGCCAGTACTCAAAGCTACAACTCAAAGCAGTAAAAGCAACGTAAGTGCAAGACTGCAAGCCAGTATTCAATACCATCAGTGCAAGCCTCAACTAAAAACACCGCAACTGCAAGCCACAGCTGTAAGAGAACAAAGTTACTACTCATTCAAATCCAAACATAGAAAAAAGTAGGAAATTGAATCACAATTGACGTGTTCAATCACATGCATTAAAAAAAATAGGAAGCTAAATGGAATTACATACACAAGGAAAAAAATATGAAACTGAATCACATTAGACGTGTTCAATAACATGCAATAAAAAAAATAGAAAGATGACTGGAATTACATACACAAGATGCTGATCACCAATGAAACAAACACAAAAAAAGAAGGGGAGGCTAAGAAGTGACGCACCTGCAAACTAGCAGTTGATGTTGTCTTGAGCGCGGATAAAATCTTGTTGTGTCACAAAAATGTGCAAGCTGGTCTGCTTGTCATGACACCAAGCATACGCTTGCGAAGTTTTCAGATCGAAGAAGAGGTGGGCAACGCCGGAGTCTCCAAGCACCTCCTTCCACTGCATGGGAATGTCTTTGGATTGCACAGTAACCAGATCATGGTAAGTGTGAATGTCCTCCTTGTTGTAAGATGTCTCACCATCGACAAATAGCCTTGCTAGCTCAGTCTGATAAAGTTTCACAGCTTGAATGAAATCGCAGACAAATATGTCACGAGCCTGGGAGATCTTGATCAAACTATGAACTACGTTCACCAAAGGAATAAAATAAGCCAATGAATGTAACACTTCAATGTCAACTAGAAGATCAAAATTATCACCCGCCATTGCTTGTGCTCTCTGACCAAGACCACCGCTCATGTCTTGTCCCATTTTGACAATGAGAGTGGTGTATTCGTCCAAGATCCGCTGCGTTGGACTCCTCATGGAGATCCACCACGTTTCCACATTTTGGAGCATCTTATTGCCCTTAATTTCCATAAGATTTGCAAGTTTTGTGAGCTCAGTATGTCGCTTGTTAGTGCGAAAAAAGTAAGAATATGTACACTAGAAGAAGCCCTCAAGCCTAGAGACCATTGGATACTTTGACATAGTCTCTACAACCAAGTTAATACGATGACTCACACAACTCGCTCCGAGAGAAAATGGAGCCCATTTGTCACGGATCTAGGCCGTGACACCCGTTTTTGACCCTCGAAATGTATTGACACCAACGGCTCCAAACAAACAAGTTTACAAGCTATCTCCTCGTGACTGAGACCACCCTCATCAATCAACGCCTACATTATCACAAAAGTGAACTGGTCCGCAGTACTACCTTCGGATAGACAGTTCAAATGCAACAAATGTGGCTTCTTCTCCCAATTATCCACGGCATAAACATGCACACCAATCCAACAAATGTTATCTATTGCAGTCACCTTGTTTGCATTGATCGAGATGACAGAAGCAGAAGGCACAATGGACTTCAAAGCATTCAAGACAGAAGCATGCAAATGCTCACTCATCTTCCAACCTATGCTTTCAAACCAGTGCTCCTAGGCAATTTTGAACCTTCAAGTGCCTCAACAAAGACTCTTGCCTCTCATAATCACATTGGTCAACCAAAACTTAGAATTTGAAAAAGTGAAGAAAATTGTACTCCCTTGTGCTTGATGTCGTTCTCCAAACCACCGGCAAGTTGATTGACCACGATATCGGCTTACTTTTGAGCTGCCCACAGTTTGCACAACTTGACGTGCTTGCAGTTAGATTTCAAGTAAGTATCGCCTTTCTTCAAGTTTGGAAAGGGCATGCCATCCTCCATGCAAACCCGCTTCCCCTTATGCTTCTCAAGATTATCAGCTTTGGGAACCAGAAGTTTCCTCCTCCCTGTGATTGCAGTGCAACTTTGAAAAATTATACCAACCACGTGTCAATTGAATCAACGCCGGCCTCAACCCAAGGGAACTGGCAGGCCCATACTTCCTGCCACCTTCTGGTGACAGTCCCCAAAGCAGTCTTGCTCTTCTTAAGCGGCTTCTTTGCAAATGTTTCCTTCTTCCTCTTCCCCGTAGGAGAGAGTGAAGTGTTGCTGAATTCATCACACAAGATCGGCAACTTGAAGGGAGACGACAATGTTTTCGGACGGCGGATCGCGGCCAAATGGGTGGATCAAGGACTGCAACAAGTGCATCTCTGATACATGTGTCACCTCCGCCATGGGAAGAGTAGTGGTTGTGCTTGGCAAATACTCCCCAACGCCATTCATATTCCAACTGGAACCAAATGTGCGGACCCAAAAATTGTCAGGAAGCTTCAATCGTGGGGCCATTTGAACTTGCACAGTGCACAGAAGCACATAGAAGTACCATAGAAGAAATACTAAAAGCACAAAAGCAACAACCGCCAACAAAGAAAAAACGACAACAATGCCAATTACGCCACCCGATTACCCAATCGTCGAAGCGGGAAAATTGAAGACTAAACAACAAACAGATCACTCCACAATGCATAGACAAGAAGAAGATCAAAGCATGCATGAATAGAAGAATGTGCAATGCAAACAACACCCGCCCGAACCCTTAAATTCACAAGCAGAACTTGGGAGCATTCAAAGCCGCCTTCGCCAAGCACGAACTCCAAGCCCAAAACAGCTCCCTGGCTCCCTGCAAATCTGAATTCTTCATTCACTCATAGCCCTTGTTTCAGAAGCGAAGTGAATGCAAGAGACACTAAGTGCACCTCCAAAATCTTCACAACAACACTGAGGAAGTAGAATTCTAGTGATTCAAGAAATCAAAAACGCAAAATATGTCAATTTTGAACTAGAATCTAATGCAAGCACTCAAGGCACACATCTCAATCCTCAAGTGCATTTCGGAGATGGACAACTACCACAGTGACAGTTTGCCAGAATTCCAACGGAAGAAGTATTGAAGGTGGTCATTATTGCAAATTCTCTGCAAACCCTAAGCAAAAACAAGCAAACTTTGCTACTGAAGCAGATTTTGGGAGGGGGGGAGCTTGAAAAACCAATGAGGGTAAACGAAGGGCTAGGATGTCACCGCCTCGTGAGATGATTGCAAACCCATATCGCGCCGTGTATAAACCAGCACCGCGTTGGGAGGGGATGAATGCTACATGGCATTGGATGACTGCACATTCGTGCGAATGGATAGAAAACCACGTCTACATTTGGGCTCAAATGTCGGATTTAAAAAAATAAAGCAATATATGGATTTCGCACCCCACTTTGCGTTTGGTAGAAAGCTGGCAATAATTAGCCAATTTTAAGATTGCTGGTGAGGGGTATTGTAAGGTACTGTACAGATGTGATTGAAAGTGCAGGAGTGCATCTCCATAGATTTTCATACCTAGTTCAATGTACATGTCTTTTGAACACATAGAACGCATAGTGAGGCAAAGGTGACAATTTAAATATTTTTTTAAACCCAGTTTAAATATTTTGCTTAATTTCCAAGACCTCCCCCAACCCCAACCCCAACCCGAAACCCAACCCTAACCTCAACCCTTACCCTAACCACCACCACCCCTATTTGTAATTTCATATTGATAATGGAATATGCAATTGATATAGGATATTTTTGTATTTCCATATTCGTAATATGTATCCATATCCATGTTTGTATCTATATTGTACCATATTTGTATTTGTATCCTAGATCAACGGCGTAGGGAGTAGTTTCGTGTTTTTTTTCTAATGAGCATATCAATGGTCTACAATTTTTGAGAATCGAAAGTGGGGGGAAATTGATAAAAACATGTTGTTCGCATCTTTTCACCGAATAGTGGGAGACTGGGAATACTTTAGAAAATGAATCTAAAATGAACTTTAATTCTAGGGCAAACTACCCATTTTCAACCCCTTGAGAGCAATTACGCATATTCGGAGCGTAGGATTTTTGAATGCTGAATTTTTCCCATGCATAGAAATAGAATTTGGAAGGATTGCATAGTTTTCTAGAATTTTATTACACAAAACGTAATTACTATGAATTTTTTAGTGGAAGATTTTCTTTGATCTATAATGGTCATATAGACCTTTTTTAATTTCTGGCCATAGGTTGATTGCAAAATTGACCAAGGGCTAGTTGCAACATTGACAACCTTGCAACTAATCATAATGTGCCACAACTGCTCCTTGAACTGTACCACAACTTCTCGGAAAGTAAACAGCCTATAGATTGAAAATGTGGTGGTGGTTGGAAATAGGTCGGCTACTATTATTGACTAAAAAGCTAGCGAATATGAGCCAAAATAATTTTTGGAAAGAAAGCCAATCCGGACAAGGACTCATCTGGGGGCCTTACTCCTTCAACAAATTTTGAGGAAATTGAATACATATGAGGTAGAAACACCTAAAACCATCGAAATAAGCAATTCAACATACTAGGTAGTTGGAGGCACCTTTTTCTAGAAAAAACATTTTTGTAGAATTTTTATAGAAAATCAAGAATTCTAAAAAAATAGAATTTTTGAATAAAGCATCTAGTTTCTAAGAATTTTCAAAATGGAACCCCCCTAGGACACCTTGAAACACACTCTAGAAAAATTGCTTTGGTTTTGAAACCGAAATTTAAAAAAATCAACAGTCAACCAACTATAGTTAAGTATGGGGACGGTTTAATGACCCTTTGGGAGGACCCTTTGAGGGAAGTCTACTATGTAGGAGTTGGTACATGGATGGTACTAGGTGCTTTCACCTTAGAATGATTCATTGTTGTCCCGCCCTTTTGATAATTGCATATATTGAGTGATTGGATTCACAATTTTTCTTTTGCAATAGAACTGCTATAATGCAAATTCATATGTAATCCTCCATATTTGGGTGTTTAAAAAGCCTAGATTCCTTGAATACTAAAAGCTTGTGGATTTAGAACTACCCAACAAATTATATAGAATTTGAAGTAATATAACATTGCAAATTCTACAAATTCTCTCACTAAATCCATGGGATACCTTTTGGAGATATCTAGAAGTCACTTCACCCTTAAAGGACATAGCTCCCAATGACCAAGGTAGTCACCAAAATGCTCTGATTATTGAATTACATTCTTTGTTTCTACAATGAAGTCATCCATGGAACACTTTGGATCTTGAGCGTCCTTCAAGGCTTAAATTTACCTTGCGACATGTATAAGTTGAGACTTGTGTCACTATTGCTATATTCCCGCATTTGGGAGAATGCAAAAGAGCCCACCCTAGCATTGGTTGACAATGCTATGGCCAATGTTGCATGTAGTGATATATTCCATCTCATTGAGTGGTTGAAATTGCTGAATCACTTCAAAACTTTGGAATGACATAGCTTGTTTTTGGACAAATGAATGCACTTTTTCATGAATACACAAGGCTCCATCCATACTGAGGGTATTTCATCCTGTCCATGGATGAAATTAGCTTCATCCCCCCAACGGGCATCGCCCCAAACTGAATGAAAAAACTCATCTTGATCTGGAGGTGGAAAAGCCTCCCAATGCAGAGAATGTGGGAGAACAGCACCCCTGTGCTTGATTGCATTCTCCAGATACCCAAGTCCTTTGGCAGCGGGGAACTATGATAGAGTCAGGTAGAAAGGAAATTAGGGAGCCCACGAAGCGGATGAAAAGGGAGAGGCCTGTGTGGCGATGATGCCGTCCCCAGTGAGCGGAAGATAAGGAGCTTGGGGTGGAAGGTGGGGGTAAGGCGGATGACCCTCTGGGACCCAGGGCGCCACCATTCCAACGCTCCCTCTAGTTCATCTCCTCCAGAATCCAGGCTCATCTCGTGCTTCTCTTGCTAAGCTTACAAGGTCGAGTGAGTCGCAGCAGCAGCAGCAGCAGCACAGACACAACAACAGGAAGAAGACGAAGTCATGGCGCTTCGACAGGCAGCGGCACAGGCAGCCACCTTACTCAGGTTGAGCACAAGGCCTGCCGCCAGGGAGAGCCTCTGGGTGTCGCTTTCCAGGCGCGGGATCTCCACTACCCACGTCGCGTCCTCTGAGGGTACTTGCCATTGCATTTCCTGCGCATTGCTTTTAACACCCATTGCGATTTGTTGTTTAGCAAGAATTGGGTGGTTTCAGCACAATCGTTAGCAGTGTTCGTCATGGCTTGACGTTTGTGTTCGCTACCCGAATGCTCGTAGGCACATTTCACGTGTTCTTTACATTTGGTGTGGTTCGTTCGCCGTTGACACTCATCGGAATGTATCGGTTAGCAAGAATTCGTATCTGTACGATTGTCTTGGTTGTTGCTAGAGATGACCATGGCTGGAAGTTTGTGTTCGTTACCCGAATGCTCGTAGGCACATTTTGCGCATTCTTTACATCTGGTGCATTTTGTTCGCCTTTGACACTTATCGGAATGCATCGGTTAGCAAGAATTTGTATCTGTTTGATTGTCTTGGTTGTTGCTAGAGTTGGCTATGGCTTGAACTCTATGTTCATTTCCCGGTGGCTTTGCGTTGGGTGGAATTTCATGGACGAGATTACGTGAGAATGACGTGTTGGTGACTGATTGCAGAGGTGCGGGAGGGGCTACATTACGCCAAATCGCATGAGTGGGTGAAGGTAGACGGCGACATTGGTACCGTCGGCATCTCGGATCATGCCCAGGTATGATATTCAGATTGGGTTTTGGTGACACATTGCCGTGCTTTCTAAGATTTTATTTATTTATTTTTTGGCCATGGCCATGATTGTTTATCGATTCCCTGTTCCTGCAGCAAGCGTTGGGGGATATTGTATTCGTGGAGTTGCCGGAGGAAGGATTGTCTGTGGAGGCCCAGACCAAAGCGAGCAGCGTGGAGAGTGTGAAAGCTGTGAGTGATATCTACAGCCCTGTCAGTGGCACCGTTGTGGAGGTCAACACGTTGCTTAACGACAGCCCTGAAACAGTAAGTTCTTACAATTGGCCTCCTTCATATCCTAGCTGATTCTCTGGTGAATCTGAGTCTTTTGAGGACTGTCTCCATTAGAAGAAATTCCATAGTCGTTTGACCTGCAAGCGTTAGTTCTCTGTATTCAAGGTTACACGACTCTAGGTGAAAAATGTAGTACGTGACTCAAAATACCTTGCTGGCAAAGACTCTGCATCTTTCTTGGTGAAGTGTATGATATTTTGACTCATAGATGGTCCACTTCTTGAGAGCTGACTGCGACTCCAGATCAAATCTGCAAAGTTTTCTTCTAATGCTTGCATGTTTTTTTCTCCTTCGCAGATTAACAGTAGCCCCTATGAAAATGGTTGGTTCTTCAAGGTGAAGTTAGAGAAGGGTGTTGGTGACCACTTGATGGATGCTGCGAAGTACAAGGATTTCCAAGATGGAGATGACCACTAGCCCATGTATAGCAGGCTAAATGGCTAGAATCATGGCAGGGTCGTTGTGTACAAATTGCCTATCATATGTGGATTTAGTTGCCTCATATATCATGTTTTGCATATTAAAATTCCAGTCAACTCGTTTGGAAAGTCAACATGTCTTCTGGCTCTCCACATATGAGATGAATTCCATTAAACTTGGCTGAAATTGGTCACCGGAACACTGAGGCTGGAACAGAACATGCTTTTCACTTGTGATGGGTACAATGATTCCATGCTACTTGGTTGCAAAGACATGCTTTCAGAATTGAAAAGAGATGATTCAAAGTTGTAAGTTTACATATTTTGTGAATCTCGTTTATGACTTTGAGTTTGATGAAGTGGCATCTAGTTTTAGGATTGCATGATATTGATGGACAGAGTTCCATGTCTTCTTTCCCTTGGCCCTTCTATCAAGGAGTGTGCAAGTTCTTTTTGTTTGGGGATCCAAGTATTATTAACCCCTAAAGGACCAAACACCGTTTTTTGACAACATAGCGTTTTCGGGCAGCTCACCACGAATGGAATTTTTATTTTTTTTCTTTGAAATTTTCACACAAGATGTACCCGAGGAGTAGCTTTAGGGCCCAACAATTTTCATAACTTTTGACCACATGGTTAAAAAGTTATGGTATGATATGTAGTTTTCATTGTTCGGCGGGCAGCCCGGGCAGCAAAAAAAACTTCTTTAAAAATCATTTTCTAGAGAAATAAAAATTTGAAATTGGTTCTACAGATTTATGTGCACAAGGAAAGCTTTGAATCATTCCACTTTGATTTATGAGATGAAAGTTATGAGGAACTTTAGTTGTGGGTAGTTTGCGGGTAGTTATGGAATCTCTATTCTAAAATAAACTTTGAAGTCCTTTATTTAACTCAATTTTCAATATTTTTGGAAAAAAATATAAACACAAGGTGTAGATTGTTTATTGTAACATTACAATCGTTTGGATTGGCATTTTTCAATTCCATAATTAAATCCTTAACAATTTAGTGTTTTGAATCATTTTCCACTTCTTTCTACTTACTATTTTTTTCCTATATGTTGTACAATTCCAAATGATCTGAAATTTTTCAAGCATGTAGCTAACTTGCTTTGAAGAATGAATCCAAAGAGTTACCACCATTTTGGACATTTTTTCATACAAATGTGACCATGTGAAGTGCAGCTGCCCGGTTTTTCGCAGTGACAAAAAAAGGGTTTTTGTCACTTCAAATGCTAATATCTTGCAATCTACACTGTGGAAATTTCTGAAATTTTTTCCACATCTTCTCAAACTAGTTTACTACAAGATCCTACGGTTACATGTGTCCAAAAATATTTTTTTTCCAAAATTTGGTACTTGTACTAGAAATGGCAGTTTGGGAGCGTTTTTTGTGAAAACATAGTCAAAAACCTTTAGGGGTTAAGGAGGGTGATGCAGTTTTCTATGCAGAAATTTGGTTTATGGAAGGTGTGATTTGAATGAAATCAGATTAGCTTCCGTTTTTTACTTTATAATTAGAGTCTGCTATGAGAGCTAGGAAGCATGCTATCGAATGCTTGTCGTATTGTAGCCTCCTGCAAAATGCATGTTAGAACTGATTTTTCTATGTTTTACAGTCGCAATGGTATAGTGGTACAATATAAGGTTGGATCACTCCAAGCCAAGCGTGGTTCCCAAATCATGTTCTAAAACATCCAGAGAAAAAGTAGATGCTTGTTGCACAATGTTCAAATATGAGACATTGAAAATAGGATAGGGTTTTAAAAAAAAATTCCAATTCAACTTTTACCTCTTCTATATTTGGTTGTGTATTTTGTTGAAACTTTAGATGCAGTTTATCTTTATGTGATTAAAAAATGAGCCCCCCTCTGTACAATGATGATTTAAAAAAAACTCATTTTTGGATGATATTACTTTTTGTATTGCTTTATTTTGCCATCCATGCGTTGAAGAATGAATATTTATATAATTGAAATTGTTTGCAGAACTAATATTTTGAACATTTTTACTGAACACTAGGATTTGCTAAGGTAGAAGTGTTTGTAGATATATATTTCAACACATTCAACATATTGTACATAGGTATTACTTCCAATAAAGTGAATTTGACAAGAGATGGATTTTTTTGGAGATGAATGATTTACTTACAATTCTAAAATTAAAACATTAATAGACCCCTACTCAATTCATTGGACTTTCCATTACAATCACACATGTATAATCCAAGCACAAAATCCAAGAATTATATGTCAATTTGTACAAATCATTCCTTTATTGCAAATAATAACAACTTAAAAAAAAAAAATCCAATGAATATAAATACACTATCCTTCACAAAGAAGGTGAGCTCTACCAATGTCATTTAATCCCTAAAAGACCATAAGGCCACCACATGGCTTCTACAAATACATTTGTAAAAAATTTGATATGTGAACCTCACTAATAGTCTCTAAGCAACAAAGAGATCCTAAATGATTTTCTTTGCTAAACCCATCGGTGCAATTTCTGGTGCATTTTTTGAGAATGGAAATGGTATTGTGGGCCGTAACTTTACATTCTCATATCTTTTTTTCTACATCTCAAGATGATTTAAAAAATAATTATGCGTCAATATTATGATAATAATTATGCACATATATGGGAAAAAAACAGAATTTTTGGAGCACTTTTGAGCATTCCAATTTCAACATTTTGATTTCACTGTACATACAAAGTATTCCCTAACTGAACATCTTTCATCAATTTTGTCAATGGTGGCATTTTTTCAAAAATTGCGCAATTTTATTGATCTTCTTCTTATTGGAAAGCTAAATAAGTTTTGTTTCATTTTGACAGTGGCGATCATCAAAGTTATTCCACATGAATGAGAAATTATGCTTGTTACAAGAACTAGGCTAGAAAACAAGGGGCGATCATCAAAGTTATTCCACATGAATGAGAAATTATGCTTGTTACAAGAACTAGGCAAGAAAACAAGGACTGTTCAAACAACCCCGGTCCTTTAGGGATTAAGGTAGGCGCATCTCCAAAGTGGATGTGCCCTTGCAACCTTGATGATAATTTTTAAAATTTCCATTATTGTTATCCATTTTAAACTATGAAAATGAAGCTTGACAAGTTTTAGATTAATTCCATTTTAAATTTTTGAAAAAATAAAAATAAATAAAAAATTATTGCAATTGCAATCTCTAAATGTCAAAATCTATATTACACCATATTGTGTGTTTTTCATTCGAATTTTCTTATCTTAAAATACTTTATTCACTTAAACTATAAAATTATAGTTTTTATTCTACCCTTCATTTATGGTAAAGATTCCAAATTATTCTAGTATATATTATAATTGATATAGTTTTATTTCTACTTTTACCTTTAATAAATAATTATTATTTGATTTTTATGTTAAAATTTATAAAAAATTAGTGTCAATAAAAAATACGCTTCTTTAGACGTAATTTTTTTCCTATATTGTATAATTTCACTATTATATAACTTGAAAAATTTAGCTTGATAGTGAAATTTGACTTAAGGGTGTTTTGGGTGTAAAAAATAAAACAACTAATTGAAAAAAATTCACACTAATCTCCCTTGCTACTTGTACCTCTTCAAATAATTAAAAACTGATTGGAATATTTTTGCTATATTTACAAATTTTTTTTTCTTTTAGTAACAAAAATTATAACTATGATAATTTTTTGTGAAACAAAGTGAAAACTTTCATAATGATTGACAATTCATAGTGTCATGTAATAAAAATATAATTGATATTTGAACACAATTTAACCCCTAAAGGACCAAAGTGTGTTTTTTTGGCAACATAGCGATTTTGGGCAGCTCACTACGAATGGAATTTATATTTTTTTTCTTTGAAATTTTCATACAACACGTGCCCGAGGAGTAGCTTTAAGGCCCAACAATTTTCATAACTTTTGACTACATGGTTAAAAAGTTATTGCATGATATGTCATTTTTAGTCCTTGGCGGGCAGCACGGGCAGCAAAAAAAACTTCTTTAAAAATCACTTTTTAAGGAAATAAAAATTTGAAATTGGTTCTTTAGATTTATATGTACACGGAAAGCTTTGAATAATTCCATTTAGATATATGAGTCAAAAGTTATGAGGATTCTTAGTTTAAGGGTAGTTATGGAATCTCAACTCTAAAATAAACTTTGAAGTCCTTTATTTAACTCAATTTTCAATATTTTTGAAAAAAAATAAAAACATTGGGTGTAGATTGTTTATTGAAACATTACAACCGTTGGGATTGGCATTTTTCAATTCCATAAATAAATTCTTCACAATTTAGTGTTTTGAATCATTCTCTACCTCTTCCTACTTACTATTTTTTTCCTATATGTTGTACAATTCCAAATGATCTGAAAATTTTCAAGCATGTAGCCAACTTGCCTTCAAGAATAAATCCAAAGAGTAACCACCATTTTGGACATTTTTTCATACAAATGTGACCTTGTGAAGTGCAGCTGCCCGTTCTTTTGCAGGGACAAAAAAGGATTTTTGTCAATTCAAACGCTATTATCTTGCAATCCACATGGTGGAAAATTCTGAAATTTTTTCCACATCTTCTTAAACAAGTTTAATACAAGATCCTACGGTTACATTTGTCCAAAAATGTTTTTTTTTCTAAAATTTGGCACTAGTATTAGAAATGGCAGTTTTGGAGCGTTTTTGATGAAAACATAGTTAAAAACATTTAGGGATTAAAAAGGAAAATTTAGCTCAGACATGATGTTTGACTATTTTGCAACGGATCTAGTCCTTTTGGGATTAATGTTATGAATCTAATGCTTTGTAAATTGTCCAAAAATTGTCTCATATTATCTTTTTCTTTTACTTTTTTAAAGGATTAAATATAGTTTGACTAACCTTCATCAACTGACAATGAGTATCCAAAATCAAAATTCATCCAAAATTTTCGTCCACCCAAAGCCACAGCCTGCGTACATCCCTGATCAAATCAGTTGAATTTGTGATTTGTCTCTCCAAATCTACCACGAAAACTGTTAATCGGGCGAACATATCAGACACTGTGGTTTGATTCCTTTGATTAAGGGTGTGCATTCTTTGACTTGCACCTTCAATCGTCAGCAAGTCTGTGATCGCATCCCGAGATTTCCAACTAGCGATTTGACGAATTTGGTTACGTTGGAAAAGAAACTTCGGCAGGTATCTTTTGAGGTATTGATATTGAAGTTTGGATCTCTAGAAGAGAATTGGGATTGTTTTCGAAATCCTTCGTTTTGCTTTTTGCTAGTTGTGCAAATTCTAGGTCAATCAACACTTCTTAAAAGAGTTGCAGTGTTTCCTGCGATAATCATAAGCATCTGAGGTATTGAAAGAGAAATTTGGATCACTAGAAGAGAATTGAGATTGTTATTTAAAATCCTTCATTTTTGCGTTTTGCTAATTGTGCAAACTTGAGGTCGATCAGCAATTTGTAATAGATTTTCTGTGTTTCCTGCGATAATCATACGCATCTTAGGTATTAAAAGAGAAATTTGGATCACTAGAAGAGAATTGAGGTTGTTTTCTAAATCGTTTTTCTTTTTCTTTTTGCTTACTGTGTAAATTTTAGGTCAATCGACAATTTGTAAACAGCTCTTCAGTTTTTTCTACGATTAGCAACAAATGTGAATCTTTTGATGTTGTTTTTACTCCTGGTAGATGAGTTGATTAATATGACTCGATTTTACTGCAGCAGTCGGCTTCTGAGGAAATGGCTTAATTCCTAGAGTGAGAGAAATTGCCATTGATGATAGGTTACTGCAAATTGAGCTATGTGAAACGTTTAATTTTTCCCTCTCTCAACTCTAGGGTTTGGGGCTCTGCAATTTAACGAAGGTTGTCTGGAATTTGCACAGGTTAACGTCGAGATGTTCATGATACCCCTAGGTATAAACATATTTACGTCTTTGTGATGGGATTTGATAAGATCTCGGGAGTTCCCAAGATGGTGAGCTTCGAATTTGCATATAATAATCCTCTCTTCTCTGACCGGATTCTTCAAATGGAGGTGGCTCCTTTCGTAGATCAAGCTTTTGAGGTACTACTCATGACTAAAATTCAATTACTTTAGGTGTTGAACTTTTGTTTGATTTTGAGCTCTGCGAGCGACAGCAAGAGATGCGGTTGTGAATTGCCCTTAAGTTCGGCTTCTCTTCACGGCACATTCACCAATTGTTTTCGCATATCGTTTTCTGTCCAGGAGAAGAATGAAAACCCTAACAATTGAGTTAGTCATTGCGTGGTGATTTGGACTAGGTTGTGCAGAAGAGCGAGGAGCTCCACGCTGAGAGGAAAGAAGTCGGACCTGGCGCTTCAATCACAAGTGCAATCGAGAAGCTCCATGTCAACTCTGCCATCTTGGCTGCTCACTCCGACTACTTTATGAGAATGTTCTCTAATGGCATGAGTGAGTCGAGCTCTGAAGTTGCCATTGTGCACGTTAATGAAGAAGGTATGTTCTTGACGAAAACCTATTCTATTATGAGAAGTAAGGTAGAGGATACTATTTGCGTCACTTCAAGCATTTTATCAAATGTAGAAGTGTGATTTTTGAGAGACATATAGAGCTGTGGAGAGAGCTTTGGGTACCAGAGTCAAATCTGCTGATATGTATCACTATACCGGATTTTGGTATCATTATATATGAATTCTTATGCAATATCAAGTGGGAGGTTGTAGTGAAAGTAGACAACCCCATTTCCATATCAGAGGTCATTGACATTTAGCCAAGTCATGCTTACATCACTTGCTAATATGTCCAACCAAGTGTATGAATATATGAGTTGCTGTTGGTCAGTATAGGAGGGTGTTTAGCAGTTTTAGTGTTCTGTACCTTGTTAGGTTGCATGTTCCTGAAGTGTGGAGGACCTCTTACTTCTACACTCACTGGTGTGTGGAATTAGTCCCCACCTTATCATGCAGGTTGAACACGAACCCTAATGTTGCATCCCTGTTGAAATCAACTTCGCAGAAAAATTTGTTCTCCAGCAGCTCATCCAGTACATGTACACAGGGCGGCTGCCGGAACCTCTTAATGTGGAAGGCACAATCACGCTCCTCTGCTTAGCAGATCGGTTTGCCATCTCGTCATGCATGGAGCCTTTAGCGAAGGTTTTGAAGCGGTTCCCAAGCACGTCGAGCGATTGTCTACTTGTTTTGGGCCTGCCAGAGTCCTTGAAAGCTGAGCGATCGGTTCAACCTGTGGTTGAGCATTGCCGCAGCTATCTTGCTTCGCAGTTTCAGGCATGAATCTGTTGGCAAACTTCTCGAAAATTCCTCAAGTTTCCGATCTAGGTTCAGTTCTTCATTTTTCGGATTGACTTGACATCATATCTAAGCATCATAAACTGACTTATGAGCGTACTTGAATTGTAACCTGCGACATTATTTTTTTTGTGCTTTTAAGTTTATTGCTTTGCATTTCAGGACATATCATCAAAGAAAGGAGACTTTCTATCATTGTCGATTGAGGGGGTGAAAGTAATTCTCGACAGTGACGCCCTGATGGTTGCCTATGAAGAAGAGGTGTTTCAAATCTTCCTGGACTGGATTGATGCCAATTGTCGAACTGCGAACGAGAAACAATTCGCAGTCGAGGAAGTTTCTGGTGTGATCCGATTCCCGTGGATGATTGGTGACTATCTTATCGATGTTGTGTCGACAAATCCGCAAATGCACAGTGCAGGATGCCAGGTTGAGATCAAATTCAATGTATTTTTTGTTCCTGCATTCTTTTGCTTGTCTGCGATGTAGATGGGTCATGTGCATGTATTTTACCATCTTGCAGACCCTGCCTGGTGAAGCTCGTTAATTTGTTACAGCCTCACAATTTCGAATGTAGCTGCTGTGTCATTGTGCTGAAGTGATTCGAAGACGAAATCCTACAGTGCAGGATCTTTACGTGTCTGTGTTTCAAAATCTGAACATGATCTGACGTCTTCATTGATTTTGCATGCCAGGCTTTGTTAATGGAAGCATTGCGATTTAAAAGTTTTACTCACGCGCGACAACAACAGATGCTTTGGAAGAAGACTAACCACAATCGATACAGACCTCGGAACAACACCATATTGGAGAACTTCTGGGGGAATTCCAAGACTTTCCAAGTGAAGCAACCGGATGGGTGCTGCCAAGTCTTGTTCGAATTCCCACTTGAGCTAGTCATATGCACAGGTCAGAGCTTCCAGTCTCGCACATTTTATCTCTATGACAAGTACGCGTTCTACCTTGAAGCACGCCAAGGTCCAGTAAAAACAAGCTACAATCAGCAGTTGACTTGCTATGTGAACCTCATACTGCCGTCGCGTAGTGAGCCAAGCTCCCATGAAGACGACCAAGGGGTCAAGTTTGTGGATTACACGATAGCTATGAAGAGGGATTATTCTCAGAACTACGACACAAAAGCCAGCGGGTCGGTTTCTTTGGCGGCTGCTGGATTATGCGTCCCTTTCACGGACTTCTTTTCAGGTTGGGGTATTGAACGGGGTTTCAGTGTGCCTCGGTGGAATCTCACTATAAATGGGCCCGTGTTCTTGAAGTTGGATTTGAAGTTGAGAATCGAAGAAACTGACTTAGGCCAAAATGCAAGCTTGCAGATCAAAGAGAACGCAAGGAAGGGAAACCCCTAGTACAGTAACAGCGGCTGTATTGTATTCAGTGGTTTGCAACAACGTTAATGCAATGAGGAGAAGCTTGAAGAGGAATTGTGGAAGCATTCAGTTCCAGCAGAGTTTTTCAAGAAATGATTGGAATGTGGATGGCCAGATGAATCAGGAGAAGGCACGTCGACTTCCAGCCATGGGATTGCATTTTCTATCCTTTCGGGCCCCTCTTGGAGCTTATCAGACGAGTTCGGTGTACAGTACTGTAAACGACTTGATTGCTTCATATCTTGTGAGATGGATCAAGAGATTGAATAATTGTGGGGTTCATTTAGTTACTCAATGGAAATCATCTATATACATTTAGAATCTCGCAGATTGCTAGCCAAAGTAAATATTAAATTTCAGGTGGATCTGCCAAGCATCTGTAGCAGAGAGTGAGAAAAATCTTCGAGGATGACACTTCAAACGGCATAGGATGTCGTGGAATCCATGTCGTCATAAGCACCTGCTCCCACCTGTGATTAGAACTGTATTCTCGTTATGCAGAATCCTTTTCTCGGTGGCGCCTGAATTGGTTGTAGGAGATCAATTTGTACATTGTTTAGCAGAATCAAGCATTCACTTGTGGTTTTCAGAATTCTTCTGGTTGATACTAAATGTTGAATCTGTCAACGTGGTCTTGAAGTTTGTAACCATAGAGGATTTCAGTGTTGTAAATGGATTGATCGCCTCATTTCTTGTGATATGAATCAGGAGAGTGAGTGAACTTAACGTGCAGATGATGGTGTTTAGATAATGCATTGGAAATTTTTTAATGCAAGCTTAGTCCCTGTGTTTTGTTCAATTTCCAAGTTCTTGTGTGTCAAAACCATAACTTATCAAGATTCACTGTCTGCGAAAAAGGTATGTTTTCTTGTCATCTATCAATCGTGCAATATCAAGTTCTCTTGGAATTGTGCAGAAGTGTATAACACTAGAGCTTAGGAGTCATGATGGTCAAATGTAGCATGTGACGAGGTTAATTAATAAGTGTCAACTTTGAACATCATGTTTTTAAGGTTGTTTTCAGTAGCCCATATGGAGTATATGAATTTTCAAAGATATACATGAATTTGGAAATTCTCATACTGAACATTTCATAAAGAAAAATGAAATTACAATGGTAACAATCTAAAATTTCATACATTTACAATTTAAATATTACAATCATATAAAATGCTTGTGAAGAGACATTAATTAGAGAAGGAATGTTTTTAGATATCTATTTTTAGAACTTTGATCTTAGAAAAGACAAAAAAAAATTCCTAATAATGTAGGTCCCCTTTTGGGGATTGATTTTCAACAACTTGAAATCAAATTTGACATTATTATCCAAGCAATTTAGAGATTTTTCTACATATTGACGATATTTTAGGTGGCCTCTGAAATGATGTTCTAGCAACACTAAATGAACACTAAAAAATCTTATAATAATATTTTTTTGCTTATGACCAAAAGATATGGGAACTTTCAAATCTAGTATGAAAAATGCCTTTAGCATGCAACTTCACCATCAATTAGCAATCTCTCATTATCCAAAGAACATTTATTGCCCATTCCACAAGAAGCAATAGATTCGGATTTTGTTTGTTATCATTGCTAAAACAATTAACTCATGACTTCATCCAAACATCTTTTAGACAAAAAATATTGGACATTAGAAATGTTTATTTCTCATCATTCCATGTAAGCAAGTATGCCTACCAAAAATATTCCCACATTACACCAAGAGGCCTCTATTCTTGAAGTTGTAACAAGCAACTATACTACAAGAGGCTCTATGCATAATACGCTAGATAGCTTTTCAAGTAAGGTCCTATTCGAACTTCCTCACATATTCAAACTTCTTCACATGTAGCTTTTATCAATGCAAAGCCTCCTCCCTTTCGGTCTAGAGCCAATAAGCTAATAAGCCAATTAACAGCTGCATAATCCAACATTTTTTCCTCTGTTTCACAAAGGTCAGTCACTGCAATGAGGGCTTCATCATGCTGACTGAATCCTATTTCTACTGAATGACATTAGGCAGCATCAGTAAGGTGTACGAGCGTCGAATTCCTTCCCGATCCACAACAATTGAGAATTAAAATTTGCAACTACAATTACAACCTGACTATTAGTAAGCGTCTGATGTCCACACAAATCTTGTCCTGGAACGAGATCCTTCAAAATCATTCGGGAGTAAGATTCCTAGGACAACGTACTATTGTAAGCTGACACGGGTTCAAACGAAACGACCTCATACCTAGATCTACACAAAGTACCACTGCGCAAAAAAATGAGTCATTAAGATCATGATGTCAAATTGTTAATAACGTCTTGGAGCATCAGTTTCTTTAGGTACCGATACTGGCGAGTTAGCTGCAATTGATCGCTAACAGTCTGTTTACCCGAGCAAGACATGCCGCTGGCACATGTACGGCTGCTACTGCTATCACTGATCAAAACCCTGTCTTCTTCAATTGTGGTCGGGAAAAGGGAGAGTACTTCAAGACACCGCAGACCTGCAGAAATCTTGCCAACAAGCAGAGCCCATGATGAGTCATCCGCAGCCATAGTAACCTTCAGAAAATCATTCCAACACGGGTGTCCACTAGCTAGTGGCTGTGTGGACAGCTCTCCAATGTGACTCTTCATGCATGTGAAAAAGCTCCCCATGTGCACATTTGAGCTCTGATTACTGCTCAAACCTGTTGCTGGGAAAGATGAGCTCTCGTTGACTCTGAGGGTCTGATTCAACTGGAGCGTGTTGTTGGCCACTGATTCAAATAATGCAATAAGACTCGGATCTGTTACACCTGAAAAGTAAACCGTCGGGCCAGGCTGGAAGGGAATGTATTGGTACCCCAAGTCCGCCCATAAGTTGACAAGATGCCACCACTCTCGATTCAAACTTAGGCCTCTACCTGAAACGTTTTCTAATGCATCTTTGACAAGCTCCCATTGTTGCTCCCATTGCAGCCTTTTGCAAGAGGCTAAGGCTCCCGGATTCACGAGATTCTTACAGCTTGTGGTCCATGTATTCAGAAACCATCGAACGGCATCCTGCATTGCATGCGAGATTAATACAGTAAGCAAACTGGGAGAGCATTCGGAATATGCAACGAAGAATCAAAGCAATATACAAAAATCAGAAATGGATGATGCAAGATCAGCTCAAAGCATTGACTTCTTGGAGAGAGTGAACAAAGATTTCACAGATTCCGCATCTAAAACTGTTTTCACAAATGAACTAATTATCAAGTCCTTCAAGTTTGCAACCTTAGCTGGAAACACCCAAGTATAGCATTTGAACACAGTCAAACATTTACACTTCCAAAGGTTTAGTAGAATACTCACACACTGAAAACGTCAAAAGAATTTTGGAAGGAGACACTCACCTCATACGAACTGAAAATTCCGGCTACATCAAAAGGGTTACCCTCCAGGACAAAACCTGAGGAGCAAGACGAGCTGATATAAGATTCATGTCAATCGCGGAACATCAGCAAAAAAGATAAAATTCTCATGAGAGCGTTGAGAGCACAGGAGGTATATGGCAGCTGAAGTGTCATCTCCGAAATAGAGGGCGTCCTTACCATAGTAAAGAAACAGATTATCGTTGGCTCTGGGACCAAAGGATGCAAACAACTCTTCATCTTTCTGAATGTCTCGTCTTGCAATTATCTCAAGCTTGCCTCCCCAAATTGGTTGCGAGATCCAATCAGCCTAAAAAAACACTGCCAGTTGTCAGACTACTGGCACCCCAAGGTCCTATCAGAACAAAAGAATCTCGAGTTGAGGGTACCAGGGTTCTTAATAGACAAAGAAACTCAACCTGATAGTGGTAGTGGTGATTGATCATATCCATGTACGGCATCATCACATACGGAGCAAAATGCTCATCAGCAATGACAGGAAGTGTGAATGCTCGACTGTGCACCATCAATGCAGCCCACCCTGTCACGAAGCAACAACAGAAATCGACGGCGTGACAATCAGGTCACAAAAATCCACACAAATCCCTGCCCCACCGTATACTACTCAAAGTGAAAACAAGCTAGAAACAAGAACCACGTGCAAAGAAACGACAGACGGACACAAAAAAATGATGCCGCATGATATCACTTACTGTACTGGTGGAAATCAGCTCCTGCAAGGTCATCAGCACCTAACAAGGAGAAACTTTCTCTGATGGATTTTCTCACTTGCACAAGCTCTCGCAGAACTGGCCACCATTGCACTTCGTGCAACTCCTGCACGACAGAAATCCACAATTAAACTCTCTTAAGACACGAATTGTGTCTTCGCTATTCAAATTGTGGCACTCTCGGCAGTACTGAATAGGGTAGGTAGTAGCAATTAAACTAGTGTATCCAGTGCAGCTTACATACTTCTTCTCTCAAATAAGTGGGACTAGTTTACTCAGAAAAATGTTACTCCCTACATCTTTTTTCATAAAGACCAGAATATGACTCATCACGCCCTACATTTCTGGACTCGATATTACTCATTGCTTAGCTAGAGGAATGTCATAAATCAGAGTTCACACATGCTAGTAATTGCATAATAGTTTTGTAACTATGCAACTACAAAAAGCTCTTCAAGAAATACTGCATTATTCATTTACTAATCCATTCCTCCACCCCAAAGACTGACTACGCAAGTCTTACATGGTCCTCCAGGAGAATCGGAACAGTAACATTCTGGGGAAGAACATTGATATAGGACGCCCATGCCGACGAATTCCCTTTAGCTCTGTTGAAAACAAACACACAAGTCAAAAAAACATTGCATGCCAACTTAAAACATGATATCATAAATTAATAAGCAAGTCTCTTCCAGGCGTTGAATTTGTGAAAGGAATCACTTACTTCTCTCGTAGTAGTCGAGCAGCTGCGCGATCCCAGCTATCGACTTCACCGGCGACAACGGTCTCATTGTCATATAGACCCATATTCAGCTAACCCCATGGCACAGTAAATGAGAAGATCAAGTCAGTAATTCAGTCAATGAATCCACTGGCGGCAGAAAGGACGAAGCAACGTTCAATAGCCTAGTCTGGCCATGCTTCAAATTTCGATACGTAAAAGACATTTACCGGTAGATTGCATAAAGTTTCCCCGCGCCTAATGTCCTTCAAAACTACCACACCGCGCACAAGTTTCCCATCTCCAGCTTTGAGATGCGTAATTGCCAGCTTCTCTGAAATTGAAAATCCACTTCGCTCCATCCAAATAACAAACTGAAAACAGGTATCAGCATTACAAACCATCCACTTCGAACCATTAAAAATGAGATTCTAAAATCTAAAAAAACAAACTATTAGCACTACGCTTCTAATGGGAACGTTTCTAAATTTCTCTAGCAATTCATAACTAATTAAAAAGCACATTTCAAACATTTTCTATTTGCGCAAGAATAAGAGGCTCGAGGAGAAGTTGATTGAAGTTGAACAAAGCAAACCGCAAAACATTATATGCCGTAAAGGAAACTACCATGGCAATCATCGATTGATAGCGAATATGAAGTTAATGAATGTGAATGTGAGGCTCTCACAACTACCGTAAACAAACTTAAGGTTATTCCTGCAAATATGTCGGCAAGGATTACCTGATTTGTCGGATCGTGCACGCTCTGATTGATGCTACTGGAAACGGTTATGCGTTTCTCAGCATCCAGACAAGACAGCTGAGATATTGATCTCTGAAGAACATTTTTGCGACGCAGTCGATATAGGACAGCAAGGTAGTCGTTGAAACTCATCTCCTCAATTTGCCACCGGCAGGTGGAACAACCAGATTCACTCAATCCCACACCTCCAAATCCATCCCAGCGAGCTGCTGCTAAAAAGGCATTATCCTCCTCCACTGTAGATGAGGTAGATAACAAGCCAACCATACGCTCCTTGGTAGCATTTAATGCAGAGATAACGGCGTTACTATATTTTACATTCATCTTCTTGTTCACCTCGCAATTAAGTAAACTAAATTGCATAAAGCCAGTAGCCATAGCATTCACTACCTCTTCCCACTCCGTACCTATCATGTTGTTCATCTCCGTGATGTAGAAAGTCTCATTACCTACTTCTCTGGCAAGAACCTCCTTAGCATAGAAAAGACTTCCAAGGATGCAGAGCACGCGAGGGTTTACGACACCATCAATTCCTGAATAGAACATTATGTCACTACCCTGTTCAGTGATTGCCATTGATGGCTCAAGTCGGTTGATAAAAGCATCGTTCGAATCTTGAGCAACCCTCAAAGTCAAGTACTTATTACTATTGAGGGCTCCATAAGTAGCCACGTACCAGTCCACCATGTCCTGAAGCGAGTGAAAAGTTGTTAGCCGAAAACCAGACAAGTGACAATCGCAAACAAGATGAAACCAACCAGACAATAGAGTGCGTGTGTCCATCTTAAGACAGAGAATTTCCAGAAACGATACTTACTAAAATGCCACCGAAAAGAAGTACACTGCTCTGATTGTTGTCTATTACACCTGCCAAGGGCAAGAAAATAAAATATGTCAGAAATGATGACTGAAGGGCTTTGAAGAGTCAAGAATACTCAACCTTAGACTAAGATGATTCCTGAAGAATGAGGGGAGAACCTTAAGACATGTACCCAACCATTCTCTTGCCATACGAAGATAAACTTAAATCATTTGAATTTTTTATTTTCTCTAGCACATGCAAGATAGTGAAAACACATGTCCAAAAGAACACAAGACCCTTTTTGGACCCTTTGTTCCTCTAAGCATTATTCTGCAACTGATGTGCTTCATAAGACCGACAAGATAAGTTGTAAACGTACCACGAAAGATGAAAAGGTCACTTGAGTTGCTATGGTCAAATGCCATAGCTAGGAAGGTGTGTTCGGGAATACCTTCAATTGCTTTCAGACGTATATTTCCATCTACATAAACAGCAGATACTGTTCCACGTATATAAAGTTAGAAGGCTAACATGGCATCTAATTAATCTGCAACAAGGTTCTTTACTGATAAACTAACTCACACAGGCTCATGCATCAACCGATAGTGTGAAGACCAGAAAGCACGTAGTGAACAGCATTTACCTTTTGAGTTTTGCTGGAAGGAAGAAGTAACAAATGGAACCAATACATGGCGCACAGACCTCTGAACAGTTATTTCGCATGCTGAACTGTAAACTACTGCCATAGCCCAAGCTGTTGCACAAAATCAGCACACAGGAGGATTCCAAATTAACGAGCTGATGACCAAGTTTGTGCGAATCTCTCAAAAATACGATGGACTCCCAAGAATCAGAGATACTGATCGCCTTGAACTGTACAAACACAACTCATTCTGCTATTTACAAATACCTCGACAAAGACGTGCATAACAATTTTTCCTAACACGGACCCTCATGTACTCAAGTCTCAATCCTAGAGCCCCATTGCTAGGCATTGGCATCTAGATCGCAAAGTAGGCTTCAGGATTCTGTACCATATTCGGTGAACTTCGATCCAGACACTTCTTCCGAAGTTAAAGATTGAAATGATGATTCTATGAATCTCCTCAAACGATGAACATCTTCTTGCACAGACGTATCTTGAATGTTATTCAGTTCCTGTATTAAAAAGATTAGAAACGTGTAGAACTTCAGAAGAGGGGAAAACCATTTCGGCAAGAACTACCACAGAAACCTACTTACATGGTGAAAGATGTCGACAAAGATTGTGGTCGGCACTTGAGGTACGACTTACCAGATCCGAGAAGAACAGAGGCAAGAATACGAATTCCGGTAGCGCCTTAATGTAGGGAGCCCAATTGGATCCATTGCCCTTAGCTCTATCAAAAGATAACCCCACCACAATAAGTCCACAAGATAGAAGGATTTGACGCTATTAAAATTGAAGGTGTCGAAACCCTAAGTCCTAATCCCTAAAAACCCAAAACCTCAAATTAAACAAGAGATTCAAGGCACTGACAAGATACTCAAGAGTAAACGAACAGGATTAGCACTCCTTTGTTAGTCCAAAGATCAGAAGCGTGCCTTTCATGTAGAAGTTTGGAAGCAAGGCGCACCTCCCACGGAGCCTCTCGAAGTGAATTCAGCACTTCTTCAGAGGCCAGTGCATCAGAGAAGCATGAATCCAACTGCCATAGACTAAGAACGTCTCAGATAAAATAAAAATTGCGCAGACAGAGACTATCCTTCGACTCACGGAATAACTCCCGAAATGATCCTCCTCTCAACCACTCCTAGTAAAATCTAACACGCAAACTACAAATCATTTTTAAGGAATGTACCACTAATCCTCGTCCATGAGGCAGCTTCATCAATTTGATTAAGATTAAGCGAACCAACAAAGAAACCATGATCGCGTCGACCATGACCATGATATCGTCAAGGTCAGGACCATGCTAGCGCGGACAATTGTCAGATTGTTGCACACTCTTCGACAGGAACAAATAGGCAATCCAACTTACAGGAAGATCGAGAAGAGAGTCTCCTTGTTTCAAAGGCGTTGTTGCGAAGGATGCCAAATCCAGGGGGCTTTCTGCCAATTACAAATTCGTCACAAGAGAGGAACCAGGTAAGAGGCAATAAATGGAGTAAAAGCAGTGATGTACTGTACATCCTAAGCGAAAAAATGTGAAAGGGAGGGGAACGGGAAGGAGGAGTACCTTGGGACTTGAAACCCGGCCTGTCGATGGGAGTAATGGAGAGATGTCGAGGACGAGAAGGGGGAGTGTGCTGGTGAAGCCAGTTGGAAAACTGAAAAGAAAGTATGGGACAAGAATGAGGCTAGCGACCGGAGAGAACACGAGCGGTTTAGGATTTAGCAGAAGAAAGAACAAGAGAAGAGAAAGAGTAAAGAAGCATACCTGAACGGAGACCACCTGAACGGAGACCACAGAGGGAGGGGAGAGTGGAGAAATGGAAGGGAGGCGACCGAGCAGGAACCAGCGGGCAGACGACAAGGAAGCGACATTTTTGTGACGGAGGCGTGGGGCAAGCCACGCGAGTGCAGTGGGGGAGCGGTGAGAGTACAGGCGCGGTGAAGCACAAGCAACAGCTGCACGGGGGAGCGTGAGGAGGCACAGGAAACTAACAAGCAATGCCAGAAAGACGCTGCGGCCGAGGGGCAAGGCCGACGACTCCATGGAGTCGATGATGGATAGTGATGGATGGCTGATTAGGTTAGGGTGCAAGGATCCCCTTTGGTGCCCGTGCAACACTCCCTCCACGAGATCAGTTCAGTTCGCAACGAGGAAGCCCGTTGCCCCAATGCATCGCTATTTCCATCGCCATCGCCGCTACGATACCAGATCCACGAACTGCAGACAAAGGGAAAGCAATAGGCTACGTGAGCAATCTACACTTGGAATGTCGACAGAATCTTCCACAAAGAAAGTGAACGCTTGACCAAACAATCTCTCACCAACACTGGCATAGACGTGACTGATATCTTTCTTCAATTTACTTCAACAGATGATGATTCAGTAGCCTTGTGGAAGGGGTGATCATGACAAAACAACTGCACGTTCACAGACCATCCAGTGAGGCATACCAAGCAATCTACAGACACATAACACTGGAATGCGCATCATCTACCTGTGAATCATTTTTGGTTAATCGGTTTGTTGGTAGGAAAAGAGCATGACCGCCGCAACCAAGCGCAGTAGAAAGGATTCACGTACAACCATACCATATCAGATGAATTCGTTCATCCTCAACAGCCAATCACGTCAATGTGCACAGCTTGAGCGTCAATGGAAACAAGCAGTACTTGATCCGCGGGAATCCAGCTTGTGCAGAATCATGCTTTCAAAGGTGCATAAACCATCAAAGCCGAGCATCTTGACAGTCAGTATTGTCTGCATCAACAAGTCTGGGAATCAGCTGCATTAGACAAATGAATCTTTGATTCGGCATATGTGCATTCATCGAAACAAGTGAACATGAGCTCCAAAAACATTACACTCCCTTCCGAATTAGCTCTGTCCGTAATAAAAGGAGGAGATCGATCACAGTGAGCTCTCCTAGAGTACCAGTGGCTTACAACTTTCTCTCGAAGCATCAAGAAAAGAAGATGTGAGGAGTAACAGCCAGGTAAGGATTCCGTCAAACACTAGGAAATTGAAACCCTAACTGAGCGGAAAGGAAAATTGAATATTCGGAGTAATCGAATTTCGTACCTCGATGGATGCGCATGTGAACGGAGACGGATCGACTGACAATCTGCCCTTGAAATTCGCGAATGACAAAACGCAATCGAAGAGGAAGTCCCAGATCTGGGAACATTGCACAACAGGAAGAGAAGATCAAACAGAACAGAAGGATAAGGTAAGGTAGAACAGTAGAACAGACCATCAGGGGCAGAATTAGGAGTCTGCCCTCATGCCATTGCTGGAATTTTTTAATTTCTTTCCCCACATAGAGACAAGTGTGAGAAATTAAAAGCAATTAAAATTATATTTTTTGAACAAAGTATGAATTTGTTATGAATTTTTGAAGTGTGTTGTTCATTGTGGTCCAAAAGAGTCTTTAGACTACCCCAAAACCAACAACCAACAAAAAGTTTTTTCATAATGGTCATCTTATTCACTTAACCCTTAAGTGGGATTGTATACGTGCTTACGAATTGTGTACAGAAGGAGTGCCGTGAAGGGAACGAATGGTTGGCAATCTAATATATGTCAGAAAAATTTGATTTTTTTTGTGGAGCACGGATTTATAGCAAACAGAGTGTGCTACAAATTTCGGTATTTTTGGATCAAGGGTGCACCATGTAAAAATGTTTGTACGGAAGAAGTAGCTCAAAATATCAAGATTTTGAGAGAGACTTCACTATACTTGAGCATTGCAATAGCAGATTTGGTCTGATTTCAGGGGTTTTTTTCCCGGTGCATCCATCTCTCATTCAAGGTGGTCTGGAGCAAATGGTTCAACGCATGAAGGAAGAAACATGAGCAATGCATTAGCACAATGAAACATGCCAATAATTTCAGCCACCAACTACTGAAATACCACGGACTAAGCCATTGGAGGCTGCCGTGCAATCCTAGTAGAAGGACTGTGACATGCGCGATACGAAGGTGACTACATTCTGGGTGACCCAGTCACAGATGTGGACCTCCAACCGGTTTAGACCAGCAGTACTATTCACCTCCGAAAATGCTCCAACCACTATCTGCGTGACAACATGACAATGGATGGCGAGGAAATGGCCCATCTGCCAGCACAGCAGTTCAGCTAAACACCTCTATCCCCAGGTAGTTTCCAAAGGTAATAGCAACTGCTTCCTACAAGCATATAGCTCCATACAGCCCTTACAGTCCATACATTCACACGCAAGGCAAGAAGTCATTCACAGTCAATAATACACATTGATAAAATCAGCTGAATGTTCGAACTGTTCAATTCGAAGGTGGTTTCAGCACTGAGTTCCAGAAGTTGCAAGTTCAACCTCCTAAAACAAAACAAAACAAAACAATGCTATTCCGCAATACTGAAAGATCATGGCATCAAAATCGGGATGGTCTATAGCAATGTCCCTTCTGCCTTCACAACAAATCGCCACACATTAGCCACCCGCACGATTTGGAAATGTAGCCTTCAGAAGCCCCCAAAACAAAACTGCCAACATTGCCGCAAACGGATTGTGCAGAGGGGCCTCCGCTACATTGTCTCGCTGGTTCGGCACTCCCGCTTCAGGCTGCATGGAGAACACATCACAATGGCAACAAGTGAGGCTAAGAAGAACATTCAATGAAGACGCCCCTTTCTCCCTTCCGAGGCATCTGGCCCAAATTTTCGGACAAATGACAGAAGGTGTAACATTTGATTGGACACATCCACCTGTAGCCACATCCTGCACAGAACCCCCGTTGCTTACTGCCGCAAACTACACAGTAGCGGCGGAGACTGCCTTTTGGGGGTCTATGTGGGGGCAGGTGCGCTCGATGAGATGGCAACCTCAGAAGTTGCATTCGGTGTAGAGCAGGTGCAACAAGGTAGTCTCCTACTCCAATGTTGAACCACATATGGGTCAAGACAGGTAGTCCTAGCTGGTGGGATTCCTCGCAATGCAAAATATATGAATTGATAATGGACTAATCTACCACGTAGCAGAAGATTTTAAGCCACCACTTATGTGTGGAGAGCAAGCATGAGTAATTTGTTCGCAATTGGTTGGTAACATCTATCCCACGCATGTACTCTTGATACATCAAGTGCACCGGCGTGGAAAGGATGGCTGTTTTTCCTAACCGCCCACGCTGCCTTCTTTCCACTTGAACTCCTGGTTGCCATGCATCGGCTCATGTCGACAAAAAAGTGACCATCTCTTTATCTTGCCACGAAAGGCCAACAATCTGGCGCCCTCGATGCATTTTAATCACGAGGCTCCCTTTATGTGCCGTTGATTTGGCCCGTTTCAATGCAGCAGGCAGTCCTTTGCTTCTGGTTTTGATAGTCCCGCAAAACCAGAAGCCTCTTCGCATTAGTTCATGAGCAAGTCGGGTACTTGAGAAGAAGTTGTCTGTTACAACTGTATGCCACCGTCTTTCAAGCCCTGATACTAAATCCATAACTACCTGGTGGCCCAAGCCAAACTCACCCTTACATGTCCCTTTGCCCATGTACACATTGACAAGGCTCACAAAACGAGACTTCGACGATGCTAACCCCCACAATTTAATTCCAAATCTAATAGGCTTAGCCGGCAGGATTTGTCTTATTGTGCAATACTGTCCCTTATATGGAATAATAAGCTTGTCAACAGTGATAAAGGCTTCTGCCTGGTACATTTCTTGGCTTCTCGCAATGAACGAGTCAATGAGCCAACGGCTCTTGGCTAACTTGTCTACAGTGGATAAGGTCTGCACATCCGGGTTTTCCTGCTCTTGTGTTTCCTGTATAGGAAATTCACACTCACCCTCCTCGTCTGAACTTGATTCAACCAAACTGGAATAGTCTCCCTCAGACTGGAGGGGTTCTTTTCCCTTATGATGAGGACGACTGGAAGCTCTACTTAGTTCAGGGCGACCTTCCTCGGATGGCACATCGTTGGGGCCTACATTCGCAACAGGGGCAAGAGGTGCTGAAGTAGCAGCAGTAGGCCGTGTAATTCGTGTAATTAGAGCGTTATCAACTAGGTGAAGGCACCTCGTGATGCTCTCCCATCTCTTACACGACATCACTCGTGGTATATAGGAACATTGTAGCAGATCATGTTTCTGAGTCCAGTATAGACGCCGGTTGGGTAACTTTACAACGCCCATATAAATAATGATACCCAACCATGCTCTAAACTCTATGGCATCAAGAGGTTTCCATGATTTTCCCCCTTTAGTGCACGGTTCTACATTTGTAGGCAAAGGGGGGTCTACCTCACTTGAACCTACTTGGTTGCGACGCTTGGGTGGTACTACTTGCATCGCATAACGATTTGTTTCTTCGACAATGACATCAATGACCACATCCGGCCAATACAACTTAAATAGATTTGCGGGAGTTGGAAGGCTAGAAGTGATGGTCTCTGTGGCCCCGGGCCTTGGACCGCAGAAGGTATCTCTGGAGCCTAATAGCGTGACGTGGTCACTCCCCCAATTAGATTCGTGGTAGAAGGCGTCAAATTAGGGGGCACTGAGTTCAATATTCCTGTACGATTCAGGGGTGCCAGCCCACTCTTCAAACGACAAGTTGTTTCCATCAACTGGGAAGAATCGATCACGATTGGCAGACCAATCATTTTTCCAATCCCCGGATTCCTCATCTGTATCGCTCTCAGTAGAATCTCCGCCTAAACTACCGAGCCACTCAGATCCAGAGGACCATTCATCCCCCGACGCCCCACTGCCAGCAATGTCATCTAAGTATGGAGGGAACGCGACTTCTACCTGTGGAAATGGTGTCTTTTTGGTTGCGGTAGACTCATGTGTGCTGCCCTCCTCCTCTTGCACGTACTCTGGAATGACTCTTGCATGGATCAAATTTGATAAAGTCTTCTTTCCTTTCGCTGCGCCAATAGCCGATGGACCCAACGGTACTCCTGATCTTGGTAGAAGGGTCGGCTCAGCTGTCCTTTGCTCTTCAAATCTGACACGTCCTTCTGGAATTGTGAGGTCCTCTACTTCTTTGTCTTGATCAGGAGTTGGGAAATGCAGCCCATGTTGCGCCAGTTTACGTGGAGGACGTCGGCTACTCTCTCCCACTTCACGCTGTAGGGACATCCCAACTTTTTCAAGTCTGCAGTTACTGGTTTGCAGTTGCGTTGGCCCTTCCTCCTCGAAAAACCTGGCCAACAGCATCAGTGTGCCAGACACCCCCTCCATCCATTCTGCAATGATGGTCCCCTCTACAATTTCATGTGGCACTCCATGGAATGTTGGGCGTCCCAACCTCTCCGTAGTTGTGAGCACACGTAATCCAGCACGCGAAGTAGTCCACGAACCATGAGGTGCGGTACTTATAGGTGGGCCGTGGCTCAAACTGGTCTCCACCTCTGTACCAGGTTGTGAATAATTCACGGTATCTCCAGCAAGTACCAAGTGTACAGTGTCCATGCTTCCGGACCTTGGTGGATTTGATATTATTTTCTTGTGAATTGGCCCATGACCTGAAATCGAGTTGGGGCCATGTTGTGATTCCAATAGCATGTCATGGTTCATGCCGTAGTATTGGGACTGTGTATCATAGAAAAATGTATCACGGGCGATGTCAGTCAAGATTTGATACATTTCTTCCCAATTCTCTGCCTCCATGCGCTCCTTCTTCTTTGCTCGTGTCTCCCTGGGAGAGTATGCATTGGCTTCATAGCTCCACGAATGGCGGTTGCTGGATCTGCCGCTTCAAGGGTGTCATGCAATTCGGCCGGCCCTTCCAACAGCTCCCCCCCAATGCCTCGTCCCATTATTGCATGTTTAGGTGCTGGTCGAGGTCGTCCCCGAGTCTTTCCTCTTCCTCGCTGGGCTGTCATGGGTGGTGGCGCCTTCTCCAATTGTGTCCATTGCTCCTGCTTCTCCGCCATAATTGCCCTTTGAAGGTGAGCTTCTTGCACCGTCGGGCCATACAAGTCCCATAGGCCCTCTCCGTGGAATAGTGCCCTGCCCTGCATATCTTCTTCCAAGCGGGTCTTCAGCAACTCCGCCGGTGCTGATCCCCATGCGGTCTCCTTTGTCATCTTGATCTTGATCGGGGTACACCTTTTCCCTCAAGATGTTAGCAATTTCCACTGGAAATTGGCGTTGGAAGCGCCAGCCTAAGATAGTTTCCGCCTTTCTATACCACAAATGTCTACAATTTTGCTGCCACGTGAATGTTCCTCGACGATAGTTAGATTTGGGCTTTGGCAGTCCTTGTAAAAATGTTCGGTCAAAGCACTTGATCAAGGTGAGCGATCCCTCTACCGAAGCCCCAGCAGCCCTGGCCCACAAAAAGACGAAATCCGCCTCTAATTGCAGTCCGGATGGCGCATGCTCCGCTGCCACTGGATTCATTCGAGCTTTCCTTCTACAAAGCAATTCTGACATTGAGTTAGTGGAGGTGTAAATCTATGGAACTAAATGACAATGAAGAAGGACCTTTCCGTAATCCCTACTCTTTGAATTGGAGTTCGCCCTAAAATTGGAAGATGTGCTACCGGGGGATTGCCACAGTTCAATTGCGACCCTAAACCCTAACCCGCATGTATCCCCAAATTGATCCTCAACGCACACCTTCTTACAGATCTTAGGAATTCAAGGTTGATAAATCAAATGCAATTCGAAATCCAAACATCCATCCCCGTAGTTTGTAAAATAAGAAAGCCATGTTTCGCTTACCTGTTTCACTCTTGAACATGCGTCGTAGTGGAATCGATGCCTGCCTTCAACGCCTAAAGTCTTTGTGGAACACTCGCTTTTGCCCAGGAATCGCCCACCAACCTCTTGTTTGAAGCACCCTCTTGTGCTGGCACCATTCTTTAGTGCCAGCCACAATCTTGTACTCTCCCTCATCGTTTCTTTGTGGAGGTGCTCCATTGCTTGAACAACAGAAAACTGTGCAAGATGGCGACCTCCACCTCACTTGACTATAAAAAAAACTATTGCGCAAAGCTTTCAGGAAGATATAGAATCCGCCTGGCTGACTCGCCTCGACCTTCTCTGATCCTCTCCTAAACCCTGAACTACCAACGGCCAGTTGACTGGCTATAGCCAGCTAAAAGTACGTACAAAATCTACAGCCGATTCCGTAAAATCCTACAACAATTGAACCGGATTGTACACGATTTGCTCTCTAATACGTACAGGACGCCCTTCTAATAGACACAGAGTACGCACATTGACTCCAAAAAATTTAGGTGATGTGGCATCTGAGTCCCCCAAATATTACCTTCAACTTTGTATCTTTATGCAACTTGGGCAAAAATTATTTTCAAAGAGTAAACTAGCTTCAAAAAAAAAGTATGGACCGATTCAGTCCATTGTCCCACTTAGGGGTTAAGTTAAAGCAATCACAATATTTTCTAATATGGCCATCAAGATTGTGGATCACTAGATGAAATCACTAGATTGTGGATGAAAAAAAATTATGGACATGTGATATGTGTTAACATCTAAAGGACCAAGGCCTTTTCTCCATGAAAACACACTCAAAAATGCCACTTCTATTGCAAATAGCAAAAAGCTTTGAAATTTTTTTTTTTTTTCATATCTAACCATAAGATGTTATATAAGACTAGTATAAGAATGTATGCAAGAAATTTCAGAAACTTTGACCACATAGATTGCAAGATATTTGCATCCAAAGTGAAGAAAACAAGTGTTTTTGCACCTTGCTTGATTAGATATTTTGGCTTTGAATCTTTTTAGCTTAAATTTTTGTACTATTGATTTTGATTTTCTAAGTTTTTATGTTGTATACTTGAGTTGAGAGTCTAGGGAAAAAAATAGAAGAAAAAAACACTTAATTTTTACTCATTAAAATTTTTAAAGTAGAAGTAGGTTCAAGATTGAAGGAAAAACTAAACCATTAATAGCTCTAAGATGAAATTGAAATACAATAATTCCAATGGTGAGATTGTTCTAGCAAGCATATACATCCTTATCTAACAATTTTTTGGAAACATTGTAAAAAATGCATAAAAAAATGAATCCTATAAGGGTTTTTTCAGGAAGATGCTTAGATTGCCTAAAAAACTAAGATTGTTCATAACTTTCTCATCACTAGCCCAAATAGAATGAATCAAAGCTTCAAATGTAGACAAAAATATACAATTTTAGGAGAATTTAAAAAAACAAAAAAACTTTTTGACTTTTTGTGATTTTTTTGTGTTGCCTACTGACCTCTATTTTTGGCTTATTGTGCCATAACTTTTTCTCCCGGGCACCAATTGAAATAAAAATTATATATATCCACAAAGCTCTTACATAATCATACATCCTCAAAAAAAATCACTAAAAATTGAGGTCATAGGAACCTATCCAGACCCAAATTGTCCCTTGAGGAAAAAAACAGTCTTTTAGGGGTTATCGTGATCTTTTCTATCCAATATGTGTACAAAAGTTGAAATTTAGATCACCACTATAACATTTTATATTGTTACTTTGGTACTTCATAAAAAATGAAAAAAAACACTTGGTGGCCACACCACATGAAGGCCTAAAAAAGTCATTTCTTGCAATGAATTTACTTTCAAAACGTAGAAGTTTCTATTCTAGTCACTAATCACTCCATTACAATCACTTAAGACATTGATTGCAACCCAAATCTCATTAATTGAAAAAAAGATATAATGGTCTTTGGAATGGGTCTTTTGTCCATAGTGGTTTGTTCTATTGTAGTTATTAGAGCATCTCCAAAATAACTAGTAGCCACCACACCACCACCATAATGATGGGGCAATTCCAAAAAACACTCCACAATGCAAGCAATATTGGTCTCTCTTTATTCCCGGGTCTACCATTTTCCTTCCCAAGTCCAACAAGCTGACAAAATATGAAGACCCTACAACTTGACTCACAATAGGAAGATTTGTAATTATCATACCTTATCAAGTATTGTTATTGGTGCCAATAAAATAAACCTTCCATTTCTTGCATCAAAAGTCTTTTTTTTTTAATTTAGAAATTTTTTCTCTCCTTTTCATTTATAATGCAAAAGAATTGATTTGAAATTTGGATTATCAGCTTTACACTGGATCAATTTTTTTATAAAATCATTAACAAAGTTCACAACCCTCCACTTGAAATACACTTCACCATTCTCCCCCGCCCCCCCTCCAACTCCTTGTTTGTCAAATAGGTATCTAATGAAGTGTCACTAATATAACCTATTGAACAATTTGAAGTTTCTAATATTCTAAAATTGCTAATATTCATTGTTACCTAATATTCTAATATTGCTCATAAGAATGGACCTTTGTTTATTTTAATAGATTTTAATATTCTTTTAAATATAGGATATGTTAGTTATAGATTTTTTTATTTATAATTTATGCAAGAAAAAAAAACATTGATTGAACCTTGCATTTGGAAATGCATTTGAAACTAGATAGCAAACAATCATACATTGTACATTACATACATGGCTTGTGATGTAAGACTTCTACAATGAAAGAAGATAAATATAATAATTTAACTAGGGAAGAGCTTTATACGTTGGCAGTAAAAAATCATATGCAACCTTGAAACAAGGTGAGTAAAAAACGTAAGAGGTCTATACTAAATGTGTACAAGCCAATAGACGCAAGTGCTCAACAATTGTGCATTTATGAAAGACAAAATAAGTTTGGCACAAAAGCTTAAGCTTGATGGGAAAAGACTAACCCTAAACCTTCAAACCAATGAAAGACAAAGTAAGTTAGGTACAAAAGTTGAAGCTTGATGGATAAAGACTAACCCTAAACCTTGAAACCAATGTTACAAAGTGTCATGAGAAAAAAAAATGGACTTATGTTGTAGATTAGGAATATCATGTTGCAATTTCTAAATAAATATTTGTTGGTAAAGCCCCTTCACTTAGAAGCAATTGCATTTAAGTATGCAATTGTCTATTTACTGCCATAGTGAATGAAAAGAACCAAAAATTTGGCAATGGCCCAAATTGTTGAACATTTTTGCTAATAAAAGGATATATGCTTCCAATGTTAGAAATTTTTACTATAAGATATTTTCTTTGCCTCACCATTGAATACACACGTATCCTATACTACTTCAACAATGAATTAAAAAAACCCTTTTTATAGCATGTGTTAGTTATAGTGCCATAAATTCCTTTGTTGATATTTTATAATAAAACCTTTTTTAGTCTTAAGGCCATCTTCAAACCTCATTAGAATAAGATTATTATAGCAAGGGACCATCTTTCCTATATATAAGGCCTTGAGGCCAAGAAGCCAGCCTGATTCAATAAAACATAGAAAATTTCAGCCCCTCTTTTTTTAGAGGTGCTTTACATCTAAAAACTAGGCCAACTCCCCTTAAGGTTGATTGCACAAAATCCAAAAATCCAATTTGTTGAAAATATAATATTTTATAAATTTTATAAATTTTATAAATTTAAATCTAACATTGATTTCAAAGCTAAGAATTGGCCTTCCATTCTCGATGCACCCAGTTCATCGCGCTTGGGCCATGTCAGATCATGTCTTTTTTGAATAAAATATTCATTCCACCAAATTGATCCAAACTTTAGGTATAAAGGGATTTTGTCAACTAATTTTAGCCTTTTGTCCAATCACAAGTAAAGATTTGAGGCCTCTTTCACAACAAATTAGCCCAACCTCTACATGTAAAGTGATCCTAAGGTAGACATTCCCATTCTAACTCATACATCCAATTCGGTCTTTAGGTATCAAAGGAGTACATTTTAGAAAACAAATGTGTACCATTGGTACTTTTTGAGGTATGTTGTACCAATTTCACTCACTTAATTGCTTGATAGCAATATGAATTAGCTCTTAATTTATAGAAATCCTAAAAAAAGATTGAAGTTTCTTCTTCCTCTACATGGGGAGGAATTCTTAAGTGGAGAGGGATGATGGGTATGTCTACCTTAGGCATGTTTACATTAAGGTGCCCCCCAACTATGATGTTGACCCAAAATTGGCATCATCACTCTATACACATCTCCAAAATCAATATGTACCTATGTGGAAGAAACGATTTTAGATCCTCTACTAAAAAAACTTTGACCCTTCACAAATTTTGCATATGATATCCAAATGTTGTGTTCTTTGGCGTGTTGGAACCTCTTGTCACTTGCGAACAAGAAAATGTAAAAATTTGACCAGTCTAATAATAGTAACAAAGTACAGTAGCAAAAAGTAGAGGTTTGGGGTTTGCCCACCTAAAGTGGCGATGCTCTCCCACTCACTGGTGCATACTGTCCTGCACAGCCATTTGGCAGAAAGCGTGCCCAGAGAGCTGCAATAGTCAAGCAAATCAAAGATGCGCAATCCGCGTAATGGGGGGCGGTACGTTACCACCACATAATGAGGGGCGCTTGCCCGCGGCCCCGCGCGCGTCGCGTCGGCCCTGACTGACTCGTGACGCCGTACGCCGTGTTCGCGACGACAATCGGTAGCCTAAAACCAAGCCAAGCATCTCCTTCCCATCACACCTCCCTCGGTCTTCTCTCGCCCACTCTCACATCGACATCTCCCCCTAGATGGCCGATGCGCCGACCGTCCCCCTCGCTCGCAACGTCACCGCCCACTGCTGCTCGTCTTGCACGTGCTCCGGCGTCGACGCGGAATCCAACTTGCACTTGTCCCGCAACAACAGCGAAGCCAGCGTCGGCACAGGCACCAGCCGCTTGTTGCCCGCGGGCTCCGAGAACAGCGGCGCCAGCGTTCGATCGGGCGCTAGGTACCGCGGAGGGCCTGCGAGCCCGACAGGATCCGGAGGCGGGGCGCCACCGCCACCCGTGAATGGGCAGCACGTGCAGGTGGACGTGGGGGGGAGTGTGAGACCTCGTGGGGACTCGGAGGAAGAAGACGAGGACGAGTTTTGTTCCGCCGACGTGGTGGCGACGAACTTGGAGGAGCTCAGCAGTGGACGCCACCCGAAGCTGAAGCTCGCGTTCGACGACTGGGAGAAGACGTTCGAGACGTTCCAGAAGCGGAGGGAGTACAAGGAGGCGCAGCGGGACGCGATTCGGAACGAGATCTACCAGGTCATTGGGTTTTACGTCGTGTTCCAGGGGGTGATTTTCACGGCCGTGGCGCAGGCGTCCGTGTTGCATTGTAGGAACTGGTGGACGTCGTTTCTGTTGTCGCTGCTCTCGTCGCTGGTGACCATTGGGGTCGTGCTGCAGAAGTTGTCGGATTTCTGGGCGTTGGAGACCACCATTGCGAGCGTCAAAAGCTCCGCCAAGGTACGTTTTGTTGTTGTTGTTGAACCCCTTCCTTTTGGGAATCGGGGGTTTCAGTATTGGAGTTCAAGTAATGATTTCGTCTCGGGTGTCCTTCGCAAGGGGTCCACGGAAATGGGCTTAGATTCCTCGTAGGGGAGTTTGAATGCAAAGCTTCTTGAACGTCTTAGGCCTAAGCTTGAATACTTGAAGTGGAAGCGATCGGTTGCGCATCTAGAAAGAGAACCGTTCAAAATCTCGTTTTGGGTACTAGGTTTCAGAAATGGTGGGGACAGATGTAGAATCGGGAATCTCCGCTGGAAGATGTCCGTATTAGAGACATCTCGATCAGGAGACATCCAGGGGTGCCTGTACATACTGCAGGTGGGGTCCCGATTCTATATTCTAACCAAATGGGGTTCCGAACACGGAGCAATTAGGGTTTAGAGCCATCGCAAAGGCCTTCCCCCCTAAGATGTTTTTTTCTTCTTCGAACTTAATCTTGGTTCAAAAATAATCAGTGCGTAATCTTTCACAGCCATCACATATAAGAGGTTTTGCGGGGATCACAACTATCAAAGTGGGGAGTTCGAGCCAATTCGTGAAACAAAGAATGGTCTCTAGACAGGGTTGTAACTTCCACAACTAACCCTATCACAAGCCCCAGTATCTGGGATTAATAAATCAGGGGGGGGGTTCTTGATAATTGGTGCTGTGAATGTTCCACTACCGCCAGGGTGCTCACCTCAGGTAGAATCTAAGTTCTTTTCCTTGTGTACAGGTTTTGCAATCCAGGATCGACGATGTGAAACTGAGAATTGGACCCAAATCTTTCAACTTCACGAAGAATGCCAAAGACGGTAAGGGCAGTAAGGGCGGTAGCGTGCCTGGATTCGCAGTGCATCTATACCGAATTTCAGTAATCACGATACTCCTCTGCTTCTCTTCCCTATTCCTCGTCTCCAGCTGGAGTATCCTCTGCCACCCAGGCAGCTCTCGAGACCATTCACAGTGACCCGAGCCCTGTTTCAACGAACGAAGATTCGTCTCTGTCTTGATCCCCGCAATCAACGTAAGTTCCGCCCTCTCAGTCGATGCACCCCCAAACCACTGTCTAGTCCACTTGTAGCTATCAATCAGTAAGTATGCATGTCGTGGATTTGACTACCTGTAGGACTGCATCATCCACCATCTTCTGATTTTCAAAGTCTAGATTGCGTGCTGATTACCATAACAGTACTTCACAGGGTCCCTCCGGGCGACTAGTTTAGAGTCATGAGCCACACGGAGGTTATAGGTTACAAATACTCCGTATCAATCAATAAGTATGCTCGTTGTAAATTTGAGAATCTGTAGGCCTGCATCATCCACTTTCTTCTGATTTTGAGCAAGTTAAAAGTCGCTGATCAACGAATTTTCGGGAACAGTGCTTTGCAGAGCTCCTCGCGGGACGACTAGTTTTCAGTTATGAGCCACACGGAGATTATCAATAAGACCGGGAGGGCGCTGAAACTGAAGGTGGGCAACAACCTGGTGTTCACAGACTTAACCGTCGTGCAGAAAGACGGCTCGTACAGAGTGAACGTCGACCCCAATGCGACCTACCAGGAGTATCTGATGGGCAAGGACCGCAACGGACGACCCTTGATCATCAGCTCCGACGACTGCGCCGACAACAAGTCCATCACGGTGAAGGAAGACAACGCCGGCAACTTCATCACCGAGAAGAAGTCCCGGAACTCCGTCAAACCTGCGGGACTCTCGTCCGCACCCAGCTCCTCCAGCAAAGCTGCAGGTCCCACGAAGGCCGGGGGTTCCAAGTTCTGGAAGTTCGTGAACAGTTTCAGGTCTAGTAGTTAGGATCTGGATCAAGGCGTGGTAGTGGTTGTTGCACGAAATTAAAGCCTTTGGTTATGCTAAGTATGGCAAGCCACAGAATATGTAGAAAACTTGCTTGCATTGGTGGAGTACTTTCTCCTTAAAACTTCGTTTATATTTCACTTGAATTTGTGTTTAATGTGCCCAAGATTATTGTATTGATCAGTTCTTCTCATTCAGTGCTTTGTCGGTGTCTGGACTTCAGTGTTTTGAGGGTGCGTGCTTCTTCGATGCGTTTACGAAGCGTGGGTCGTGGGGCTTAGTCTAGAACTTGGTTTCGTCAAGTTTCCGGTTCTATAAATTGTTTATATGCTTGGTGAGTCTGGATGTCAGGTTATAATTTCGAAGTGTTGATCTTACACTGCACGAACTGACCTTCAACTAAAAGCAGTAGTCACCGACAGTGTTTACGATAATTAAAGATGCCGCTCCCATCTCCAGCTGTTGTTTACTTACAATGCCTTGTACTCTGCAATTGAATGCATGTTGAGGGCGGTGACAAGTTTGTCTTGGGGTGCGAAGAGTAGGGAATCCAAATCCATTTGCTAGAAAGATGTAATAATTGTGGTATCATTTGAAATTGCACGAAAATACCACCAAATCCACCTCATGACTTCCAGTAACACACTCGTGATTCCCAGCATCCGTACATTCTTGTTCGATACGTACGGGAATATATTCGTGCTACCTTCATGCAACACCGGAAACCACTTGCACAGGTCCAATGGGGCGCTGCGCATGCCAGTTGTGCAAGTGGACACTGAGCAGCAGAGGTCGCATCCAAATGTGGACAAATGGACTCCACAGTGGAATTCAGTTAGCTTTACCGCCAATGAATTAAGTTGGGTCAGATTACATTCATCGGTTACATTCATCAGTGGATGGATGTCGGTGGCCTGACGGATGAGTGAGTGATCATCGTCAGGATGCGTGGATGATGATGGTAACCTTCTTTCAAGGCATCCCGTCCTTATCAAAATGTCCAGATGAATGCATGCACACAGTGACACAGAGCTGCCAAGAGTACAGTAACTTAGTTCAGTTAGTTGCCAAGTCATGGATCTTCCACCACATGCAACATGTGTGAATTAAAAACTACATTGGTTATGGTAGAATCACCCATTGTCGACCACTTAAGCAATTCCGCATATGTTCTGGAGCAATAGATGGCAATATGAATTTACAGTCCTGTAGGAAGATAGAAATGATGGGCATTGCCAAGTTTTCATGATTTTTTTTCTTAAATTGAATTTACTATGAATTTTGGAAGCCCAAAGTTGGCCTCAATCCATATCCAGGATATAGAGTCTTCCAATTTCGACCATTCCATAACTACATTCCCGCTCATTGCTTCCTGCTTTCTTGCTCACTAAATCAAGACATGTGTCATGACTTTATAATGCCAACCTTGCAAAAGAGAAAAAATCACATTTCAAACTATGGTTGGAATTTGTACCAGCCTTGGTTGGAAATAGCTGCACCCTACATGTTGGTTATTGATGGCTGGTTGGGTAATGGGTGGTTCTACCATAGTACCAAAGCTTTTAGTGAGCAATAGAGTTATAATTGTAAAGTGTGTGCAATGCATTCATTTACTGTTTAGTACCAAGAGCTGGAGTTTGAGAAAAATACAGGACTAAACTTCTTGGAGCACCAAAACTGGGGTATGATGGAGTTTGATGTTGTGATTTGTTTGTACTATTCTAACTTAAACCTTCCTCGGACACCACGACTACATCTGGGTACAACCCCTTTTACAATTAACTCCAATATATTGCATAATTAGATCATTTCATTGAGTTTGACGTGTATCAATCAAAACGTGCCACAGGTTGTTGGCTACCGTATTTCCTTCCAACTATAAGTTCCAAACCTGCAAAACCCAATCTCCGTACCCTTGAAAGCCTAGTTGTTGACCTCTTAATAAGTTAGAATATTCTTCCTCTATACTTGGAACAAAGGAACAATCAGCCTCGCTCCAACTTGCGTAATGCAAGAAGTATCTTCCATTATACAATGCGAGGCCTGGCCTGATATATATTTGATTACATATATTGTGCTAGTTAAGTTGCTTTACATGGATAGTGAAAGAATCTAACAGATCAAGTCCATGGTACCATGCGTGAAGGTCTGATTCAGTACCCCGAATGCCGGAATACTTCCTTTTTCACGTGCTGGAATTATTGCTATTAAGGTTTCGGCATTCTAGCATCCCATTTTTTTTTTGTGTTTGGTAACTTCTAGTTTTATTGTTTTAGGAAGCCTGTCATGTGGAGCTTAAGGCTTCACATAGATTTCAGAAATATTCAAAAATTTAGACAATATGGATGAAAGATTTCTGCGACATTTCGGATTTATCAAATGTAATATTCCAAACATTCAGGCATTCCAAAAAATACATAATTTATGTCTGAATCTGACCTTCACGTAGGGTATAATAATTGGAACCATAGTTTCATTAAGTTACCATTAGAAATCCATTTAAGGTGGGTACCCCAAAACTGGCACTTTTTACTACTGTGCCTAGTTCCTATTATGAAACTCATCAAATTTTCATTGATTTTCTTGTTGGAAAGTGAAAGGAGGTCCAATGCACTGAAGAACACAGCATCTGGATACGTCTGGATACCGTATGCAAATGTTACAAAGTTACAAAAGTTCTGAAATTTTTTTTGGCAGATGTTCTAAGATCATTTCTTCCATGAAGGTACATATTGATTTTAAAGATGTACGGAGTGATGATAGCAGTTTTGGGTCAGCAGTGCATTTGGGGGTGCCCACCTTACAGTGTTGGCTATGTTTCAATAGAACTAGTCCATCCTTTATGAAGAGGTTTCGAGAAAAAATATAGAAGTCAATATGCTCTTCCACCTGTTCGCTCTTTTAGCTTGACAAGGAGAAGCTGCCTAAGAGCAATTGCAGACATGGTTATCAACAATATATCAACGAAAGGAACGACCAGTGTACAGTACAATAAAAAAACAAGCTTAGTTTAACTGATAATGATATTCATTGAAATCGATAATCGCTGCAAAATTGTAAGATGCATGGTCATGGTTCATAACTTCTTGTCAACGTGTCAATCTAATCATCTGAGCACTTGTTCTTGCTTTCTAGTAATCGATGAGTCAATTGGAATTCTAGCATATGTGGAAAGAGTTTTGCCTTCTCTATCGGGAACCAGTTGAAATTGGCCCGAGTCTCTCGTAGGCATTCAAAGCCTAGTCCACTCCAGACCTTGACTGGACGGACAAAAATGCACATTCTCACAGGCAGCTCCTCCCATCCACAAAATGATCCTCATGCTTCTTTGAATAGTAACGATCGACACGATCAACGCTTCTTGTACACACATGGTTTGAGATCAGGCCAATTGATTGGCTTTTTTCCAGACTTCTCCCCCTGTACATCACCAAAGCAATGCTAGAAAGATGAGAAAAAAACCACTAAAACAACCTCAAAAGATAAACCCTACTACGAATCAGCATACTTAAGAGATTTATGTCAAGCAACACCACTTATGCAAAGATAACAGTAAGGAAGGACAATGATAGCAAGCGAACATCTAAATTAGCAGAATCGAGCAAAAATCTTCATCTTGCAATTGCTACTCATGTAGCATCAGGCATTTGAAATTAAGACTGTAGCCCCAAAAGTAACATTGTATAATTTAAGAAAGAGGTGGATGCGGATGGATGCTAACAAAACTCTCCAGTTACCTGTTTCTTAAATGTAAACATGATAAACATTTTGTTCTTGTCATCCTGGCAGGCAAAAAAGACACTTCACATCAAGCACTAGATAGCAAACAGAAATACAAAATTACCGCACAGCTACTGACAGCATTTCAAACAAACAAAAATAGCACCCGTGACATCGTTTCTAATAAAAAATTCGATCACATTTGACAAGCACCTGTCATTAAAGCTTGTAACAGGGCTTATGACTAAACATAACAGAGTGAGGTGTTACGATAGGAGAGAGCGTTACTTAAAATATACCTGAGAAACAGGAGCAAAACCTTGACGTTTGAGAGCATCTACAAACTGGCTGGGAGAAGCACCATCATTAGCTGGATCAAAGCGACTTTTGACCTCTGCTATAAGCAAGAATCCCCTGCTCAAAACATACCCATATTAGGACAAAGGAATGGAAGTCAAACCAAGCTGGCAGTGCTTCTTTGAGAAAATTGTGTTGGCCACATTCAGAGGCCACTTTTCCAATCCAAGATGCAAGTTTTAGTCCTAAAGAACGTGAAATACATGTCAATTATACTGCCCTTGTTTATAGAGATATTAAAGTGAGTAATAAGATAAGTTGATGGAGAGATTACAATACCCTAATTTCAGTACACGGTGTGCTTCCTTGAGAAAGCTTGGGTAGTCCACTCCCATCAGCGACAAGCAGAAAACCGCAACATCGACAGAACCTTTCTCCAAGGGAGTCTGCAAGTAACGAGAACGATTGTCAAGCAACGATTAACCAATAAAGTAACTCAAATAATTGCGCATTGAAACTTCAAATTCCCTTAGGACTCACTTTCGCCATGTTGCAAGCGATAACAGTCTCGTCACAGGCTACAAGGTCCAGCGAGTAAACTTTGTTCTTCACACCTTTAGAAAGTCTCGCATCCCCTGCATGTAGGTTAAGGCAATTCAGGGTAAGTAATCTAACGTATGGCTTAGCATATGGCATAAGTTTCGTCAAACTATTCCCCGATCTTGACAATAGACAAGCACAAACTAAGTTACCCTTATCTGGTACTAAACCCGACCCACGAACAGCAAGGGAAAGAGCTCATTCAAGGAGGCTTTTGCACATTTGGGATATGCATTATTGTGAAGCAGACAAATTACGGAAGCCCTCCTCAACATTATTCGCTAATAAATAAAAATTGATCCCTAACTTCATCACCTACAGACTTGATATTGAGGCCTTCAAGAAAGAGGACTCACCACAACCAAAGTCTGCAACGATCAAATCTGTACTACGAGCATTGAGCCAATCCATGACTACCTGAACTGGCAACTTAGGCCAATGCGACATCTGCTCTTGGTATCCTGCATGATACTGTGTACCATATCAACAACAGAAAAGCTGCTTCATCAGTGGACCGTACATGTACAAGTCCTGCATCACAACAATCGCCAGCATTTGACATTATTCAGAACATAATCTTGAAGCATCTCCACCCATACTTGCAAGAAACTCATGGCATTACCAGAAGAGAGTAATTCTTAGACAATACTCTTCAGATATAATTATTCAAGCAGACGACTTATTACCACCTAATTAAAATAGCTTTGTTCTGCATTTAAGTACTCCATACGCATTAACAGAGCAATAGCCTACTCGTAAGCACCGCATGAAATTCTGAACTGATTCTAGTGAAACAAACTGATTCTTGTGACTAGAGTACCACCGACATTACGTCTTACCAGCTGAAAAGCACCTTCATCTTTCTGGAATAGCTCAAGAGCTTCCTCTCCTCTGTTCACGCACAACCACATGCATCAATTGAGAATGTTATTATCCTCGAACAGCGTTTCTTTAACCCTAAAACGACCAAGAGGACCAAATTCGACCTCATATTTATCTCAGCACTATTGAGGAGGCCATATGGGAATGCTTTTTAGTTCAGTTTTATTTATTTATTGACCAACAAACGCAATGTTCTTCACTGACTCTTGTGATAAAAAATCTGACCTAGTCTGAATTAAAATTTTCCACAATATGATCAATCAAATTGGTCATTTAATAACCATGAAATCTCTTGGTCTCCTACGGGTTAAGAAGATACTGCAAATGATCAATAAATCTAAAAGATAGACTAAAAACGTACTTGCAAGTATAGAGTTGTTCATTCAGCATCCGAAATTGGCCTCCACTGAGTCGCGCCCGCATCTGTAGTCAAGAAACATGTGCATATCTTAACGTGAAATAACTTTCTACTTTCGTCTTATACTTCTCCATATTTCTACACTATGAACGTATGAAATCAGCACACTAAATTCATCTTGTAAAATCCTGACGGTTCCCAAACCCTGAACCCTGCAAAGCAAACGCCCAATCTCCCGGAACTCAAAATCATGAAAAGAAGTCCTGACGAACTGCAATTGAAGAAAAGCAAAATTCACCTTGTCCAGAAAGCTTAAATGTTTGGCGGACTCTCGCGGCTTGTTGGCTGGAGGAGCGGCGACAATGGCCCCTTCAAGTTCATTGCTCCCTTCCTCAACGACCTCACCACTCCGAATGCCTTTCTTTCGCTTCTTCCGATTCCGTTTCTTTGATCCCACCTCACCAGCAGCACCGTCACCTCCAACATTCCGCTTCGACCTCAACGCGACATCATCGCCCTTCCGCTTCATCACAACCAGTCCAACTCCACCTCCACCTCCAGCTGCTGCTGCTTTCTTCAATTTCATCCTGGCTTTTTTACTCTTCTTTGTCTTCTTCGTCCCATCGCTCAAACTCGCCCCTCTATCCGGTTCTTTCGACATTCTCTTCTACAGAACTCTATCCTCACTGAATTGCGATTTTAAGTCAAAGTATAAGCACCAACAGCATTCACTTTCACACAATCCTTGTAGTTCCAGATTCCCAGAGCTTTCCGTTCTCTTCAAAACTTACCTTTTCTCAACAATCGCAGAAATGTTTCAGGTGCTAAGATATGTGACCTCCATCTTCTTAATTGCATCCTCAAATTGGGACCATTTCGCAAGCCTGCAAAACTCACTACCCGGATGGCCCCACGGAAAAATCATTCCGAGGTAATCACTAAGAAAGTGTGAACTTAGGTTTAGGTTTAGAAATCCATCGCTATTCATTTGAGTTCGGATGATTTACATCCATCTAACTTTGTTGGCCCCGAGCAGTGAGTACTGTAGTCGGCGGAGTACGATCACCCAAATGTCATCCACAGATGATTTCCATCTCCTTAAACCCTAAAATCCTTCGCAAATCCTACATATAGTTGCTCTCGAGCCCTATGTGTATTATCTCTTTGCTTCGCTTTCACGGCGCGGTGGCTGGTAGGGTTTTGCGCTCGTTGTTTGGCTTATGAGTCTTCCGTTGTTTGCTTGCGGTTTTCATGGCCTTCGTTACGACAGTATTTTCCTTTTGTGAGTTTATCGTCTCTAGGTCGCGGTTTTTCGTTGCATTGAACTTTGTTAGGGTTTAGGGTTACTCTTCTTTGGGAGGAATGTGATGACGGAAAATTGTCGCCCCAGTCCTATACGAACATTGACAAGTGTTCTATGAGGATTGACTATTTTGTATTCTGATTCTTCGATTACTTCTGTGTCGTCCGGTTGTTGGGAAATGATGATACTTTTCGCCTCTCCCGAATGTATCTTCTGATACATCATGTGGGATTGCGAAACATGATTTGCACGTCAGTCAGATCCCTATCGTATGGCCTTGCTTCTTTGTTCAAGGAAAGTTGAAAGTGATGATGAGAAATTGTCGCCCCAGTCCTATATGAGCTTTGCTCTATGAGGAGTGACTAATTATCATTCTGATTCTTTTAAATGAGTTTTGGTGGTGTTCTACATGATGATATGCACATCTGTCACTGTCGAGGTCTGGAGGTACCTCCTAACATTGACTCCTCCAAAAGTGTGCTAGACCAAATCGGTGCTTAAACTTCATTGGCGGTGGCTTGGTAATGTTGCCTCATGTCGGAGTGCGGCACCACATCCGTCCTGTTCAGGAGGTGTCTGCTAGTCCAGTGAAATTGGGGAATGATGATGCTTTTCGCCATACCCGAATGTATCTCTGATACATCATGTGGGGTTGCGAAACATGATTTGCACGTCAGTCTGACCCCTATCTTGCTGTTTCAGTTTACCCTAAAATATTCTTTTGACCTGCTTGCTGATACAGTTTAAATCGGACCCGCTCTTTTATCTTTCAAATTGCGAGTCTTGCTATCGTATTGGATCGTAAGGGAGTCGGTGTATTAGATCTGATCTCACAGGAATCCAAGCACAACATCTTCAATGCTGCGAGATATGTCTTTCCATAGTGCGTTTTACTGCACCACTAAACTACGTAACGTAAATTGACCAAGAGAGTGGCGTCGAAATATTTCAAATTTAGTGCACGTGGACGTGTGCTTCTGAAACTCTTCATTACAGTCATCATACTCACTGGATGCTAGCATAAGGGTTGGAGGAACCTGCAATCAGGGACTATTGGATTGAACTACTGGTAATTCGTTCAAATAGTCCCAGGTACGCGTGAAGTGTACGGAACCGAATAGGAAGAGGCTTTGGAAGCGTGCTTCTAACCATAGCTTGGCAACATTCAGAAGCGCAACTGCTGTTACATTGTTACGGGGATAGCCTCTTACAATGGACCGATGTTTCATGTCGGCTACGAGGCTCTGTCATTGGAAAACTACCCAAGACAGATAGCTCGGGAACATTTACAGTCGGCCCAGCTGAGTATCTTCACTACCGAAAAATGGTTGCCTTACACATAAATTTATTTTGTACCATGGCCACAACATGAAGGCTTAAAAAGGTCACTTAATCTAAGATGAATTTACACAATGGAAGCAAGTTCTCATTGCAGCGAAGACACCAATTGTCGCCACAAACTCAACTCAATCTAAACTCATTCTGTTTTGAGGAATGCTTGAGGAAAGATTGCATGTTTTTGTGGAATGGTAAGTTGAGCGAGGTGGAGTGTTGGTTCACTTGTGCTGCTTGGCTTGTGGAATGTGGAATGCTTGGGGAATGTATGGTTTTATTGTATGGAATGTTGAAGATGATTTGAGATTCATATGAGAGCCTTACAGTGTTAATTTGGAGATTAATTCAATTTTGAGTAATTTGTTGTTGTTGTTTTCTTCAGGTAATTGGAGTAGTTTTGTGGGAAGGTGGAGGTACTTGCAATGCCTTTATTTGCACAAGAAGTTACTTATCGTGGGGAGGGGGGTTCACGAACGCCTCCAGTTCCTCTTGATGAGCTTCTTTCTCCATCTTTTCTTACTCTCTATGATGAAGAGTTACTTTCATATTCGATATGGGACCATTGTGCCGCAAAGCTGGAGGCAACTCATGGTGCTACATATCCTGCTGATTCCGTGGAGGACCTCTTGAGTGCATTGGAACCTCTTTTGGCTCCAAACGTTATTACTCAAATTGGTGTTACTTTGGATGCTCTTGGTAACTCCATTTTAGGCGTAGAGACTGCCCTCCTTCCAAGTTTAAGGAGTGTGTTGGAGAACATTCTTATTGATTTGAAGAATCGTGCGTCTACCGCTGCTCATGGTGATGATGACAGGCTTGGGCATGCATGGGTGCAAGTACCTCAGAGACGAAGAAGAGGCCAAGGGGGTGTTGCAAGAGGTCAAAGAGGTGCAAGGGGAAGAGGAGGAGGTAGGCAAAGGGTCTCACTACGAGTGCGTGGCCAGACCGAGGGTGATGATGATGGTGATGATCCGTTGAGGCGAGAAGAGCTTGTGAATGCACAGTTTTTTAAAGATGTCCTTCGTATTTATGTGGAAATGGATGCTTATACTACCCCACCAAAAAGTAACCAACAACAACGCTCCACTCGAAAGGTTAGCATCGGAGAACGTGCAGAAGCTTTTGCTAGGCATTTGGAGGTGGCTCCCACTCATGTACCGTATAGCCCATACAATACCGCTGGAGTGGCTTGTTTCTACCATGGGACGCGACTCTCGATGTCAAGTGGTTTTTCTAATGTGGGCATCCTACCTATGAAGTTTTGCACTGAGTTCAGCTTTTCTCCGGCTTTTTATGTCACTAATAGTGTTATCGCGGCATTCGAGTTCCCTTTGCACAACCGCCTTTCTATGAATCCTGATGACACTGTTGCAGTTTTTGGTTTTGAACTTGATTTGAGAATACTTCACGGAGAGATTGCAGCACCAAGTGGACAGATTTTCAGAGTGCGTTGGTTTGAGGTGGGTGTTGAGGATGAAGCATGGAAAAAGTTTTGTGAATTAAACCTCTATGATGGCACGCGAAAACATCAGCATTCCTATGATATCGTGATTGGCTCTATGTGTTATCGAAATGACCGAAACCCTTCCATTACTCCTCGTGAGATGGAAGGTTTGGTACAAATAGCGTTTTGTTCCAAGGCTGCGTGGACATGGGCAGGATCTTGCTTGAAACGGATGTTTATTGAGATTCGGACAAACCAGGTATGAAAATTCACTTAGCATTGTGTTCTTGTTTTCCTCTTTGCCATTTGTTGAAGGCACTTGCAGTAGCAAACAAGAATATACCGAAGGATTTTTAACATATGTGCATTGTGATGTTGGTTTAACAGGTTCTTGAAGGCATGTGAGCATGAATTGGATTCAAGAGATTATTCAGTGTCATCACCTACGGTCGTAGCTTTAAAACTACACATTACCATGCATGAGATCGGGTCCCTAGTTTTGGAGTACCTATTTCACTTTGTACACGATTTTGCCTTGTGAATAAAGTCTCACATCTTTTGCAATCAATTGTGTCGACTTTGCCTGATTCAATTTTGTGCAAGGATCTCGGCAGTATGTGGACATGTCCAGGATACGAATCGAGGGTTTACCCGCTACTTTCCCGAAGCTTGTTGGTATCGGCAAGCAGCATACATACGTGGAGACAGACAATGTCCGCTATGTATCAACCGATGGATATTGTACCTTCTTCTAATTACCAATAAGCAGAGCAACATTTTAGAGGATCGGGACACCTTACAACTCCTCTCTAAGCTTGTATCCTCCTCAAATTTAGGGTTTTGTGATTTTTTAGCATACGTATACTATTTTAGGTGTTCATCGATTGTATTCTGTGCTTGAGTGATTTTGGGTTCCAGTCGATTGGAAAGTTCTGTATTCCTTTGAATTTACTCTCACTGTGTTTAACTACTCAAATTTTAGTAAAATTGGGCTCGAACGTGGCTAGTGTTTATTTTGGATGCCATGAATGACAGAGTGTAATTCTTGACGCACACTTGGTACCTGAATACGTACCATCTCTCGATGAGGAAGGTATTTGCAGGATGGCCTTTGAGCTTATATTTGCGTTCGATGGAGTGATGTCGTTAGGGCATAAAGAGAATGTCACTATTTCGCAAGTCAAGCAGTACGTGGAGATGGAGAGCCACGAAGAAAGGCTACACAAGCGCATCATTGAGAGCAAAATCAATGACACGAAAGACATCATGAAGCGCAAGGCGAATGAGATTGAGAAGAATCGGGTATGCAGAATTTCGATTATTTCTAAGAACTTGTTTCTGCTGGTGTTTACTAACCACATCTTCCTCAGTATTTGTGTTAATAACATTAAATCACAACGCGTTAGAAGATTTACTCGGTGTTAATTTACCTTAACCAAACTGGAAGTGTATATATAAACGTACTTGAAGCTCTGTTAGCTACTATCTTGCAAAAATGTTTCACTCTGTATTGCTATTTGTGATAGTTACGTTTGTGATATGCAGATTGTGAAGGGCAGAGGTGATAAAGGGAACTTCGTGCCATCCATGCCATCCATGGGTTCTTCTAGGTTTGACAATGGCTTCGAAGACACCAACTCTTCAATGGTTGGCGGCATGAGAAACAATTCATCTGGCTTTGGGTCAGGTCTCGATACTGACGTCTTCAAACCTTCAGGTATGTTATAATGAGCTATATCTCTCATTTTATCGACGCAAGTTGCTTATTTGTGATAGCGTGTCTTATTTCTATCTGGATGTTTGGTGAACTGACTGGTTTTTGTTTTGATGTCTGTTTTGATGTTTCAGCTCGTGCTACCTCTACTTCAGTTCCTTCGAAGGGCGGCATGCAATTAGGAAAGTCAACGAAGACAAATCAGTTCTTGGAGTCTTTGAAAGCGGAGGATGAAGTTATTGTTGAAGATGTTGTACCTGGACCTATCAGATCAGCAGGTGCCACACCCATCAGTTCAGATCCCATTATGGTGGGCGTGGAGGAGAAGCTCGTGGTTGTCTTCAAGAAGGATGGGGGTCTTGAAAACATGGTAATATGTCTCTTGTGGTGCAAAAAAGAGAAGATGCTTACATTTTGGTCCAGGTGCTTAACTCTTCCGTTGTGTCCAGCTCCTCTCTCGATTTTGTTGCTAATTTTCTATAAGTTTCTAATGTTATGTTAGTAGTCCTCAGCTCTACAATTTTCAATGTTCTTCGTATTGAACAGTTTTTTTCCTCTCAACAGGTTGAGTCAGGTGCAAACAAATTGTTCGACTTTAAGACGCATCCAAAGATTGACAAGACTCTTTACTCAGATAAGAACATATTGGGTCTTAAGGATTCAGGAAGGCCATTTCCTGTCGGAAGTCCTCTGGGTATTTTGAAGTGGCGCATGCAAAGCAAGCAAGAGTCACTGGTGCCGCTCCGCAGTAAGCATCCGTTCAGCCTTGATGCAATTGATTATGTTTGTGTCCGAGTAATTACCCGATTGTTGATTCTGTTTTATTTGTGCCGCTTGTGGTAAAAAATTCGGTGTTCACCTATTGGAGAAGCGTGTAATCCTTTTTGACATTTGAGTTATATGCTGCTTGTTGCGCTCACACACACGCACACGCTCACGCTCATACATGTGCATTACTATTATTTTTGAGATCAAGGAAACTGACTTTGCAATGTTTTGTTGCAGTCAACTGCTGGCCATCCGTATCTGGTGGAGAATCATATGTCAACATCGAATACAAGGCCACTAAAGCATTTGATCTTCAGAATGTTATCATCCATATTCACTTCATGGTTGCCATCCTTGAGAAGCTCGTCTCTTTTGACGCTTTTGGGTGATTTTTTAGTTCTTCAAGGCAAGTGCTGATTCTGAATGCCTGCTGCACTGCTCCTCCAGGTACGATTCTAGGCATTCAGTGCTCGAGTGGTCCATCACCCTGATCGACAATACAAACAGAAGTTAACTGATCTGCTCTTTCTTCGAGTGCCTGCTGGAGGATGCTGATTTATTGGAACTTAGCCTCTTGTCTCTCATTCCCTGGCAGCTACCATCACCTGGTTTGCTTCTTGTTTCAGTGGATCTATGGAATTTGTGGTGCCTGCAGCAGATCCAAATTCTTTCTTTCCTATCGATGTCAAATTTTCAGCAAACAAGACCTTCTGTGATATGAAGGTAACGTTATTTATACCGTACTTCTCAACTTTTAGTTTTATATTTTCAAGGATAGCAGCTTTTTGAGTTCAACTTCTCATTTGCGTTTTTATGTTCTTTCGTTTTCAGCAGGTTGGATCTGTGGTTCAGACTCAGAGTGGTACTGCTGTGAAGTTTGGGAAACGGACTCAATTGGTGGTGGACAGCTACCAAGTTGTATAAAGTTCACTTCAGTGTTGGCATGATACGAATTTCATAGCAGCGAGTCTGGAAGAAGGGAAAGTCGACCTCCTTTCTCTTTCGACCATCACCATAGGTGCGTCAGATCAATGGAGGTGTTCTTGGCAAAATATGAGGTTTACAGACCATTAGTTTAGTATATTACAGGTCGATTGAATTATGTTTGTCTCAGCGCTCTGCAGTTACTTGCGCTCTTCAAGAGGTGCATATGCACAAGTTTATAGAGGACGGATTAGAAGTGATTTTTGGTCAGGATGGAAGAGCTGGGACCAGGAACCTTGATAGATGTTGGGCTGGGCAGGGTAATGAGGTTTACAAATGTTGGAACTGCCATATTTCCTTCCACAAGGGTTGTTGTAGTTGAGTGCTGAAGGGGAGACTTCTTTTTGCGATGCCTGATTTCTGGTGACCTAATCACTCATCAAATTAGAAGTTTACAGTCCATAATCTACATCAGGTAGGGTTCGAAAATGTCTGAAACTCGTTTAATGCCAAGAATATTTTTGCTGCTGTTTTACAGAGCTCAAAAATTGACATGCGATTTCTTCGCCAGCTCATCCTGCTCTCCTAGATAAGCTTGCAGCTATTCTATGTTTTGACTAGCCTAATTTGGCACCATTGCAGATGCTGAAAACCCATGTTACCACATGAATATTCAGTACAGTAGAACCTCATAGTCTGGGGAATTATGCACTAAGAGAGGTTTATGTATTTGGAGAGGTTCAGTACTGTTCACTACCTAACGTGGCTTCTAACTACATGGCCTCCAACCACATGGCTTCTAACTACAAGACCTCCAATCACTATTCATCAATAAATGCTTCAAGGTACTACCTCTCTTACTGCATATTATGCACAAAGAGAGTATGCACTAAGCGAGGTTCTACTTTACTTGTGTTTTTGAGCGATTTTGAAGACTTTGACGGTAATATGATACTTTCGCATTCAAATGACTTGTTTTCAGTACAAAAAAGTATAGCATCAAATTGAAAGTTTATGAAGCTATCTAAAGTGCCATACTGTAATTAGAGTAAGAATGATTACATCCCAAAACTGTGGACACCAGAGTTTTCAAGGACAGACTGACTCACAACATACTAATAGAAGGTATTTAATTATACAGTTGACCATGTACAGAGAGAAACAGGTAAGTTTCATTCTAGAATATTCTCAAATTGGTTCATGTCGTGACTTTTACAAGCCACATCTTTGACACCACGTGACATGTTGATATAAATCAATTTAGTTCCACCGTTATCAAAATTTGTAAAAGTTGAACAAAACATGTCAAGAAGAGTAATACAATAGAACCTCTTAGTGCATACTATCTTAGTGCATAAAAGACAGGTTGTTTGTTTGTTTTACTTGTTTTGTTTGTTTTGTTACGTTGAGATCTCCCTGACCATGCATCTCTTGGCTGTATGCTTGGTACTTTCGGCAAGCTCTTGGCAAGGAGGGGTGCACGGGCTTGGTTTTGTGGCGTTTGGACCTAGGGTGTGAAAGTCATTGAATTTTAAAGTATTTGTGGATCAAAAAATTAGAAAATTACTTTTACTTTGATTTTGGTCGTATTCTTGGTTACCGTTGGAAAGCTCTTGGTGAGGAGGGATGGACGGGCTTTGTATTGTGGTGTTTGAAATGATTGTGTGAAATTTATTGAATTTCAAAGTTTTTATTATAAACTAGATAATTAAAAAATTATTTTTACTATGCTTTTGGCTGTGGCAACGGCATAGGATACACTAGTAAGTTGTAAGAGAGGTCATACTATTTGTGAATAGTAGGAATGAAGCTTGGTATTCCTGTACAAAATACTAACGAATCTTGAGCACGATCTTTCCTAGCTTAACCTATAAACATAAATTTCGTATTCAATAGTCCACATCGGAGGATGTATACTTTCGGTGCTTATGAACAAAAAAAAGATCGACAATTGACAACGAGTACTCCAGAAATAAAATGTAGGATCCATCGGTCTTTTAATCAACTTTATGCATGAGAAAACAAGTTACAGTCATACCACAGCAACGTTGAAGTCGACAAGGTATCCAGTGCCTCTTGTTCGAGAAAACAGAAAATTGCCCGGTTTTACATCACGGTGAACAATCCCCTGCAGGAGTTTAAATAATCTCGATCAGAAAAACTCTGAACACCTTATGATCAAACAAAGGAGTAGGAAGTTTGGACGCCAATCTCACCTGCTTGTGCAAATAAGCAAGGGAATTAGTGAGCAAGCTTCAAAGTGTCCAATATGGTCATATCCTTCTTTCCAAAACAATTTAAGAGCATTGGACCATTGTTCGTTCGGGGGACAAATGGAATTTTGGGCAAGTACCTATAGGCTGAATTTTTGTTGTGATTTTTTGAAATTTTTTTGGAAAATAGAAAAACTGATAAGCTTCTTGGGAATATAATTTCTTTTTCAATTAGTGCCCGGGAACAAAAGCTATGCCCAAATAAACTCAAAACAGGGGAGAAGGGGCAACAAAAAAAATTTGCAAAAGATTTATTTTTAATTTTTAATTTTTTTCCTTATAGATTATATTTTTGCCTATTTGGGAAGCTTTGGTTCATTTCATTTGGATTTTTTATAAGAAAGTTATGGACAAACTTGTTTTTTGGGCAATTAGAGCATCTTCTTGACAAAAATAACTTGTAGGATTCATTTTGGAATGCAATTTGTGCAACTTTTCAAATAAAGAAGTTCCACATGGTTTAGTTTTCTTGCTAGAACGATCTCACCATTGGGATTAGTGCATTTTAATTCCATTTAAAAGATATCAATATTTTAGATTTTCCTTCTATCTTGTACTATCTTCTACTTAACAATTTTCTTAAGAATGAAAATTAAGTTTTTTTGAATTTCTTTTTTTTTCCTAGACACTCAACTCAATTTTCCACTAGAAATATTTAAAGCTCAAAACTTTGTAGTGCAAAAAATTTAAGTTAAAAATGTTCAAAGTCAAAAAATCTAGTCCCGCAATGTGCTAAAAATCTTGTTTTTATTTTTCACTTTAAACACAGAAATCTTGCAATCTGTGCGGTCAAAAATTCTGAAATTTTTCTACACATTGCCATACTAGTTAGGTATAAGATCTTATGATTGGATGTGCAAAAAAATAATTTTCAGATTTTTTTACTCTTTGCTTTAGAAATGGCAGTTTTGAGAATTTTTTGACAGAAAAAAGACCTTAGTCCTATAGGGGTTAAAACAAGGTTTCATTTGGATTCCGCATGCCAAAGTTATTATTTTTAAGTTGGAAACAACAATCTTAGATGTTAAATTGCAGGCAACCTTCACCTACCTTGGAAAGGGTTTTCTATTTGGATGAACAAGCCCCAAACTCAATTCCTATTAGAGGCAAATTTCTTCTAATGACCCCCATAGTATTGGTGGATCATCATCTTTGGTGTTTGTGACTTTTGAGATATAAGCAAAACATGAAAGTCACCTTGTTGATAAAATCAGCATTGACCTTCGAATTTTTTTTGTGTCTATCCAACAATTCTAATCATCAGGCACATCACCAGATCATTCACTGAACCCCTTGCAGGATAGAGTCGAAACTTAATTGATAAGAGCAAGATTTGCAGTTTTGCACGAGGCTGCAACTTCTCAAACCCTGAATGCAGCAGAAAAAGTCGAACCCCAAAATACAGATTCAGCAACTTCCATAGGAACATGGGCAATGTATCACCCTCAAGGGGAAGGGAACGGCATCCAGCCATCCACCTTTGTCTCTGGTGCTAAAGCGAGGGTTTGAAGTTTGGTATTCATCCCCAAAAGCTCCCCAAAGTAATCCAATTCCTGTTTTTCCTCAATTTACAGACCCTAAAACCAAAAGCTCCCCAAAACGATCCCGAAAGCAAACCCTAAACCGAGCTAGCGCTCGAGCTCACAGACATGGACAACATTTGAGCTCGAAATTGCATTCAAGCATTAACCCCTAAATGCCCAAGGCCTGTTTTGGGCTTCCTGGAATTTGCTCTAAATTGAACAAAATGCCAACATTATGATAAGTTGTGTCAATTCTTTTTGAATTGTAACTGTACAAATTCAAACTAGACATGTTAGAGATCTCATAGGAAAAGAAAACACAACAATATCACTTATGGAGTGAAAGATTATAATGTTTGACCATGAGGGTGCTAAAACTGCAAAAATCTTTAAATCCTCTTTACACAAATCATATCTAAAAAGTTGGTGACCAAAAAAATATGAGGTTAAAGAGCCTAACTTATATAACCCCAATCAATTTACGGCTTCTTAAAATCTACTCTACAATTTTTTTAAATGAATTTTGAATGTGATTTTTTCTCCAAGATCTAGTGTATTTGAGGCTCATTTCCAAGAGCTCTCAACACTATGGAAAGTCAAGATTGCACTTGGTACCCTTGCACAAAATCTTGCATAGAAAGATCACTATCAATTATTTTCAAGATCGGATTTTTGGTGCTAAAAGTAGACTTCAAGAAGAACTTTAAAAAAATATAAACTACTAAAAATAGCAACTTGGTTAGGTTTTATTTAACTTCAAAGTTTTGCAAACACCAGATCTGGGTGCCTCGGGCATTTAGGGGTTAAGAAACGCAAACAAGCTCAAATGCCTAAAGCGGGAAAAAACGCTCCATGTAAGGAAACCTTGTTTAGAGTGGGGGACAAAAAGATCCATTCCTCATTGAGATGCTTCCTTACATAGTCGATACTTCACCAATTTTCACAACTAACTATATGATCTAAAAGCTATGAAAGAGAGACAAAAGGTGTCAAATTTTGAGGCATATCAAACAAGGAGAAGTAATTAAAAAATAATTTAGAAATAATAAATGAAAATCACAGTTAAAAGGCTCCAAAAATTGTTATAATATCACCACCAATGTTCCACCAATTTAAAACCAATCCACTATCAATCTACAAGGCACTCGCTTGATTTGAAGTACTTTCAAATTTCAAAGAGTGACTTAGAGGCAAAACAATATTATTGATGTTGATATTAGAGGCAAATTCTTTATGAATTCTAAGTGCAAAATTGTCTTTGGCAAATATTAAAGGATGCTAGGGTGATTATTTTCACTTCAAATTTTAATACATTTCTTCCCATGTCTTCAGCTTTTAGAATATATAATTATTTTTTAATTTGGTGGAGAATTGACTCATTTGGAAATGTCCAAGTGAGGAATGAACTTTTTGGTCCTCATCTCTACTTACACAGTCGTGAATAGAGTATCGATGGGGGCTGGAACCCTGGAATAAGTGTCGATGCTTGGTGGGTACCTCAAATATCTAGCATTGCGCTAATTCTGTAACTTTGGAATGCTGCTACCGGTAAACGCCAAGTGAGGCAATAGCACCTCTCCTAGACCCCATCTACATTGCGGCTCCACTTCTCCCACTTGTATTGTGGGCAACTGCGGCTCTGTAAATACAACAATTTCCTATATCCCTGGACAATTTCCTACATTCCTACCCGGGGTCTGTAGTATATCCCATGTCAGCACACTCACTTTCAGAAGACCAACCTCTCAGCATTCTCTTTGCAAAAACCCGGTTTGAACGGTCCATTAGTAACTTCCAAAATAGAGCAAACCTGACTAACCGTCAATGGCTCTGCAAGGATACAAATGAAATTTTTGCTAGTTTCCCAGCATTCACGAATAAAGAATTTATAATCACACATCAAATTCAAGTGCATGAAAAAATACTTGGAACACATGCGACTCCAAAAGTAAACCATTAGCAAGAACAAACTCCATTCGCACATGACGTCTAGAAAGTAAAAAGAGAAGTTGTTTGAAACGTTGGTTTGAAATTGAGAAGTGAATATTCTTGATTACCAGCAAGCGAGTACTCTCTAAACATAAGGGCAAGCTTCCGGAAAGAGCAAAGCCGTCAGCAAAATGAAAAGGGTCTAAAACCTAAAGCGTGACACTAGCAATCTAATTCCCTCTTGTCTAGAGATACATCCTGTATACACCAGAACAATTTATCCTTTATCACAGTCTTGCAAATTTACTCGACTTCAGCAAGGATCAGTTCTCACTTGGTGTCAAGCGTAGTGTTACATTGGGTCCAAGGAATGAATTTAGACAATTCACTGCGTTAAATTCACTCTGTGAATACCACTGTAACACCAAGTACTAACACACCTTCAACGCACGCGTCCACCAACAGTTTCTAGTGGCAGGACGACGTCACATGTACTTTGTACCTGAAAGAATAAGGAATCTCGTCCACAAGATGATGATTATATTCACAGAATCACGGACGCTACATGGTCTCGAGATCGCCCACTGGGCATTGAAGGTAAGCAGAATGTGATAGTTTCCTTGGAATCACCTTCACACCACTCTGCACTGCTATAGAAAGCTGTAGAGAAAATGGAACTAGGGAACTCGGTCTTCACAGATCAAAAAAGAATTCGTCCACTTTGCTATTGCTGCCAGATCCATGGAGAGGAATCACAGAGCAAGCCACACCACTACACCAAGCTATGTACACTGCACCTAAGATGAAGCTGAACTAGGAATGCCAAATTACTTACTGCATTTGAACATACACTGAATCGTACAACATTCCAAGAAGCCCGACTCATGAAAGCTCCATACTTGTGCCCCTTGAAGCAGTTTGGAAGGCTACTCCACTCTCCTGTAGACAAGTCCAAAAGCCAAAAATTGCCAGAAGAGTACCTTGACGCCATCAAAAAGCCTTCACATGCTTCTAGGGTCATCAAGCACCAGTTAAACTCCGGAAAGGCTTCAAAAGGAGAGGCACAAGTATGACCTCTCTTGTACCTAATCCGTTGCATTATTTTGGATACGATACTTGGTGATGCAATAGCCTCCCCCCTGTAAAATTTCACTATTCGATGTATTCGTGTGCAGCACAAACATGCAGTCCTTGTGAAACGCATACGTCATCACTGATGCTCCTCGGGAAGGACCCCTTTCAACACAACGCTTCATACACACTTCGAGTTGTGCTTGTGCTTTTGAAAGTCCTGAAACAGTCTCTGTATTTCCATCTGTAAGTGACACCAAAAATCAAACCAAGTGGAGGTGTTGCTCTGGTCCATTGTCTTGCACCAGAATCGATCGTATGTCTCTACTGTGGGATGGCCTTCCATGTTTTTGCCAATCACCACCACCTTATAACACTTGGTTACAGAGTCCACTTTGATGTCCATCATTTTGGGTTAAGTAAACATATTTTAGAGGTGGAAGTTTGCGCTGAACTCGTGACAAGAGATTCACCACAACAATGCACAGGGGATTGGCTTTGTTGAGTCTCCATGTAGAGACAAAACAGACCAATCCACCATCACGTGCACCCATATCATCCCATCGATTTTCATGACTGATGGGACCTCCCGGATGCAAACGATAGGAGTATAGCGACCTGTGCGTGCTTAGATCACATATTGTCACGAGAAATTCTGAATTAGTCCAATAATTACGGTATGAAAAGCCTGCAACCATGGTGGGACTAGTTTCGTCAAGTGCTCGGTTGATTTCCGAGTTCACAGTAACCATGTCTCGGTTCCATTCCTTCGAGAGACTGCGCAGCCGAGTGACATCAGGCAAGGGCAGACGTGCCAACACACGTGCCAACAACTCCTTCGGAAGAGTTTTCCATAGAACAGGACTCATCTTCTTTGAATCCACGGAAATAATCTTGCGTGAAGCCGCTATGTTGAGTAAGCTTCGTAACTCCAACCCTGGTGGTCCTCCCTTACCACCTTCGACAAAGTCATTCAGCTTCTCTCGCAAGAGCCATGCCGCTTCAAGGTAATCCAGCTGTTCACCATCTTCGTCCAAGTCAACAATACTTGTTCCACCATGGTCCATCATCACCATGTCGCCCACCTCCACGGCATTGTTCCAAGGAACGATAGAATTGTTCTGATTCGAGTTTGAGGCCCGACCGCCACTAGCTTTGCGTTTTTTTCTGTTCATTCTCAACACCTTGTCTGACCTCTTGCAATTGTGCAGTAACCTCTCAGATATGGTTGATAATTGCTGGGATGATTGATCAAGTAGTCGCTGACCTAGAAAGCACAAACTTTCTCAAACACCCTTCCGCAGACTAGGCTCCATGGCCATTTCTAGTTCTGAATTGACAGCACAATAATTAAAGACTGGGATTCAAATGCATACTAATAATTATACATCAGGAACATGGGCTTTGAATCAAAGTACCTGCACAAAGTCTTCAGCTGTGGGCTCGGCATTGGATTGAAGTCCAGTACGTCAGCCCTACACCATGTCCACATTGATTCACGTCAAAAACCCTAAAACCGCCACCTTCCAGACACCACCCATTCCATCTCACACAAATGAAGACGCGTCACACAAATTTAAGCTTCACAACATTCCCTAAGGCAACACCACTTCGACCTAGATGCATCGAACCTCACAAGTCGGCATGCTCTCCACCCTAACCCACAAGAGCTACACATTTCATCTCTGATGAATTGAAAGACGTCTCCGAAAAGGATTGATGCTATCATCTCCATTTGTCAAGCACTTCAATTCTCAGTAGAACATCTTCCGACCCATCATCAACAAGAGCTTAGAAGGAGATTCATTTGTTTCAAAAGGATGCACTTACATGATTCTCGGATACCCATATCAGCCCTGACAATCTCCCAGTACATTCACAACCTCGATCAATGGCTACGAGGTGCGACTACGCATAGCTTCCTCCGATGCTCAAATAGTACCAACCCTTCCTTGAGCTCTCAGCATCAGGTTCACTCTCTTTGTCCAAGCAGACATGAATAGCTGATGAAGCAAAGAAGTTTTGAGAATAAGGTTAGCACTCTTCTTTCACATCTAATAGCTGACGCTATTTCTAATGAGGCGCACTTAATGAATGGCTAGGAAAGTAGGAATGGTACTGTATAATCAGGGCTTTTGTTGCAACACCTCCCATAACTCCTTTCATCAAAGGTGGGTTACCCCAAAAACCGCCACTAATTGCCACTGTGCCTACACAAAATAGTGAAATTAGGTTGCCCCATACTAATTTCTCGACATTCAACACTATATAAATATGTAAAAAGAATGCAGTAATGAAGGGACTATGTGTGTTGTAGGGATTGGTGCACTGTTCATGGCTTGGGTTTAGAGAATTGCATGCGGCTCCATGTAGACAAGCAATGGCTCATGAACTAACTTCTGTCAGGGAAGGCAACCTAATTGTTGAGGCAACCCAATTTCATTATTTTGAGTACACAAAATAGTGAAATTAGATTGCCTTGTCAACTAGGTTGCCTTATTTGAGATACTCCATGGATCAATGCTTGTTCCACATGGAGGCGCATACCACTCTCTAAACCAAGCCTTGAATTGGTACACAAATTTATGCCATACACATGGCTTTGGATTGAATGCATCATTGTACAAAAGCAGTGAACATTTCTATAGTGTGAATTGTCGAGAAATTAGAATGGAGCAACCTAATTTCATTGTTTTGTGTATTTACAGTAGAACCTTTCAAAGTTGATCCTCTTAGAGCCGATAAACCTCTATAAACAAATAGGGCCAAGTGGTCCCGGCTTTGGGAATAAAATAAGTTGTAGCACTAAATGAGAGCCTACCAAGGAACTCTGGTGGACCTCAACCTTGTCAAAGAAAGGTAAAATATTCTATTAAACAAGCTCCTTTTCCTAAAAATGTAGCACATATCCCCCTGCGGCAGCTTCTTGTGTAGTGCAAACCCTCTCTAAAAGCAATTAACTTCTCTAAAGCAATCTTGTCATGCGGTCCCAAACCAATCAGTTTAGAGAGGTTCTATTGTACTATTGATAGACTATTCAAATTTTAATATTTTCTTATTGGCAAGTGAAAGGAGGTTCCAATGCACCCTAAAACGTGACATTTGGATACTATATGCAAAAATTATGAAGGAACAAATTTTGGTTCGAAAAGCATTTTTTTTCATGTTAGTACATAATTGAATTTGGAGATGTACACAGAGTGAAGATGGTAATTTAGGGTCAATGGCGCATTTGAGGGGCCTACTTAAGATGAGTCGTGAAAAGGCAATGGAGTGGCTTGAAGGTGCTCAATGCTTATTCAACCCTTTTTTTAATTTTCATTATCAACTCTTTAAGGCAACCAGTCTGACATATATTGCTAACATTTTAGTAGTTGCAATATTTAATTTTTTGCAAATGATTTTTTTGCATACAATATCCAAATGTTTGTTTTAGCTTTTTTGCAAATGATTTTTTTGTCTTTAGAAATATAATTAATCTTGATTATGCTAGGCAATTACACCAAAAGTTCTATTAAAATCCTAAAAGACATGTTTGTTTGTTCACAAATCCAACTATAAACTTGTTAGGATACGTCCTAAAACTTTAGAGTAAGGTCATGATGCTTGAAGGTCCAATTGCAAGGTCATGATGCTTGAATATATAAAAGAAGTGTTTTTAACTCCTCCCAAATGGTTAACCCTGTAAGGATGATATAGACCATCTTTTGAACATTAGAGGAGTTTTGGGCCTCCTAAGAGACCGCGAGTTCCCGGACTGTGGGAACTCTGCAGGAATGCTGCGGCGCTGCCAAATGGCCCGGCTGACGTGGCCAAGCGACTACCACGTAATTTTTGAAAAAAAAAAAAAAAAAAAAAAAATTTGTTAAAATGATATTTTGGTAAATTTTTTTTTTTTTTTTTTTTTTCTGACATGCTCGTACCGTCGTTCCCTGAATCTGGACAGACTGGGAACGGGTCTGAAACAGTCTTCTAAGGCCCCCAAAACTCCTCTAATGCCTTTTCACCCAATTATGAAACAACTTAGGTTGGATGCCAGTTCCATTTATCTTTTAGGTAAAATTTACAAAAAAATATTTCAAAACTGGTATAACCTCCCTGAATTAATTAAATGTGTATTATATGGACCTCCTACCTTTACCACTCCAACCAAACTGTGTCAACAATCTAAACCAAAATTACACTAAACCCTTGCAAGGCAGTCCGTTAAAAATTAAATACAACAAATACCAAAATCTTCGCCTAGGGCTTACCTCTCTGGTTCTGTGTGCTGTTTCCCTTTCAATGGAAATTGTCCGTGTGTTTCTAGAAAAAAAAAATTGAATTAAAGACTACACTGAATAGTGCAATTAGGTTGCCCCACACTATAGTTGACCATGTCTGAACGTGTTAGATATGAGAAATTAGTGTGGGGCAACCTAACTGCACTATTTGGTGTACATAACCATGGGTCAGAGGGAGTCAAAATTGATTGCCGGTCTGTATGGCCCTGCCATTAGCCACATACACCATCCTAATCTCAAAATGCCACAGCACTTGAATGATCGTAATTGCACACCTCAAAACCAGTGCAATGAGGAAAAAATGAGAAATAAAGTTGACACAAAAGTGCAATCATAAATATTTTGAAAAAATGAGAACATGCATACTGAAGTAACTTCCTTCGACACTATCAGAGTTCTGGCTCGATCAAAATCTTAAATTCTTCTACACTAGCTATTATATAAATTTCCCTGCATTATTCTTGGTTCCAGCAAATCAAGCAATGCAAGTGGAGGTATCGGATGTAACTAAAGCACCAAATAATTCACAGCGTCAAGAGACACTGAGCTTCTAATCTAGCGAGCTTAACCCCTGGGCGCCCAGGCCATATTCACTGAAATCCATACCTTTGTGTACTTAGTCCAATAAAAGTATTACCTAAGTAGAGTCAAATAGTTTGAATTTTTTTTGAGTGGTAATAGACACATGCCTAGAGGTACCTGAAAAAGTACCAAGTCCTTAGAGTGTACCATCCAAACGAGAAAAATCATCAAACACAGAGATTTTTTTTTCCCGAGCGACAGGATTCTATTGCTCGGGCGCTCAGGGGTTAATTCGGAAAACTCGCTATCTCAATAGCCAGGACGTCTCTGAGCACCAAAGAATGATACCACTAGCTAGATGAGGAATGATACACATTTTTTCTACTTAACTCAATTCTCTAATCCATAAAAACATTTAAAACTAATGGTGCAAATCTTAAAATAACATTATATATGTATGGAAGTAGCCAGGTTTTTTGGTCATTTAGAGATGAAACTATGAAAGCTATGCATTATCTTAATCCCAGGTGGATAACTTACCGCATTTTAGATTTATTGTGGGCATAATGTAGGGAGGGGTTTATTCATTTGAGATAAAATTATAACAATCTTACAACTAAAAAAGGGTACAGTAAAAGGGTTGCATCCATTATAAGTAATATAGGTAGTGAACAAACATGGGATATTAATTATTTTTATAAGTAATGAAGGGGCCAAAGACGTGGGGTATCCTATGTCTCAAATCTCATTCATTGAATAACGTCTGTCATTGGTTGATGCAAGACGAATGTGTATGTGCACTCACATAGTAGCCACATCTCGTCACTGTTAAAGATCACTTCGCTGGGAGATCATCAGGTGCACGCGGGAAGTGGGTTGCCGCACAGCCCAGGATTCCCCGCGAAGGAAGACGCAGGAAACGTAGAGAACGGGTCGCCCTGCGGAATAGACCCCGTCAACTGATTGTTGGAGAAGTCGATGAACAGCAAGTTCTTCCAGTTCTGCGCAAGCACCGCGGGAATCGGACCCGAGATTTTATTGTTGTTGATCGTGAAGTGGTAAATATTCTTCAGGTTTCCGAAGCTCGTGGGAATGGTGCCTGTCAACTTATTTCCACTCATGTCAAAGAAACCGAGCTGCGTCAATGAGCCGATCACGGAAGGCAAGGTCCCCGTGAGCTTGTTGCTGGAGAAGTCGAGGTTTGTCAGCGCCTTCAGCTGGCCTACTAGAGGAGATATCTCGCCAGTTAGCTGGTTGTCTGTCAAGTAGAAATCCTGCAGACCCTTGAGGTTGTACAGAGATGTCGGAATTGCACCGGATAGCTTGTTGTTTCCTAGGTACAGATACTGCAGCTGTGGTCCGATGTTGCCCAGAGCTGAAGGAATCCCACCGCTAAACCTGGATCCACACGATGCGCAAGAAGCAAATTTAGGTTCAGGGTTTAGGGGTAGGTTACTGTTGGAAAGTGTAGATTGGGAGGAAAGTGACTTACTTGTTTTCACCGATGTCGATGTAAGTGAGGCTTTTGAGGCTGCCGTAAGATGTTGGAATGGAGCCCGTGAGCTTGCTCCTTCGAACATTGAAATACTCAAGGCTCTTCAGATTGCCAAGAGCTGCAGGGAGCGATCCGGAGAGCTGCTTCAGACTTGCGAGATCCAATCGCTTGAGGTGCGTAAGCTTTGCCAATTGTGCCGAAATTGTGCCTGCAACAGTAAGATATGAAGATGGGTGCAACATGTAGGCATCCTCTCTGTAGATCAGCTATGGCAATGGAGCTCCAGAGACGTGAGTTTGTGATTTGGACGTACCTTTCAAGAAGACAGTGTCATCGTCGAATGCTGGATCAGGTGCGAGCTCAATCTGAGTCACGTGTCCAGAATTGTCACAGAACGTGCCACCCCAGCCGCAACAATCTCCATTAGCGACCCACCTTGACAGCATGCCCTGTGAGTCCTCCTTGATGCCAGCCTTGAACGCCAAAAGAGCCGTCCGCTCTTCCGCTATACACGCAGCAGTTGGATGCAATAGAGCCACCAGTAGACTCACCACGAGGATCCACGAGGATCCACGTTTCAGCTCCATGCTGCTGCTTCTCCGAAACCTGAGTCCTCTGCAAGGCGGACAACTTCTGTAAGCCACTCGCATTCAAACCTTCATCTCCTACACAAACGTATCAGTTTCATACCCAACTTTGATCGATTGGCAATTGTGATCGACTTGGAATGTGTGCAATCTGAAAGCCTATCTCTGTTTATAAGCCGGGCCGAACACAATGAGAGCGTCTAATCACATGACTGTGGCAATGAGTCCACAGAGCTAGAAACGTGCTTTGAAATCAAGGAGATTCGTGATTGAACCCTGAAATGCAGTGAAGAACAGTACGTTGTGTCTGAAAGTAGATCTTAAAGGGATAGAGATCAGCAAGTGGCGCGGAAACTCGGAGTGAGGAGTACGAATGCTTCGATGACGGACTGAATGTGGGCAGGGCAGTGGCGTTTCGCCAAGCTGCGACAGAAGTTACTCGGCAGTGACATTAACTGCTAGAGCGCCTTCGAGGTGAGGACGGAGCTCACATCGTTGACATTTGAGCTTACTCGTGTACTGATATGCCCAGCTGCCAATTTGACTGGTATTTTTTTCTAAAGGATAACGAAGTGAGCGTCCACTGACTCCACTCCAGCGGAGATACAGCTACGGGAGAACATTTCGGTTTGAGGCTTTGAGCCCAGATCTATGTCATAGCCAGTTGCTGTACATGTTTGTCTGACTTCTTCTCTTTACATTATCTATATCATTGACCTTATCTTGAAGTTGAATCAACATCCTGTCAAGATTGCCACAAGATTTTAACTTGAATAGGATTCTGAATCCAGTCAGTACCCTTGTGGTTAGCAGACTGAGCCGCGTGACGACAATGTACTGTACACTACAGTACAAAGACAGAAAGTATCGTAGCTTGTGCAAGTTGCAATTCTTGATGATTTTAAATCCGTGTGGATGCAGCAACAGGTACCAGCGAATTGCTTTGTCAGGAGCTTTGCCAGCGCACACCTCAGCAGAAATAGTGGAGCTATTGTTCGTTTGTTATTGCCCACTCTCTTTACTTCCGGAAGATTTGAATACGTGTAATGAGTTAAGGAGTACGTCAAGTTCTTGCTCGACGGTGCATAACATCGTTTACCAATGAGGCGGGTTCGCTTTGCATCCTTCGAAAGAGACCCCTGTGAACAAAATTGACTTGTGTGACTCCCCACCCAACCCCAATCCTTGAATTGTCTGATAACTTTTGAGTCCCTCCCAGGCAGTCATCTAGCAAAGCATAGTACCTTCCCAGCACCTTCCCAGCAATGGGGAGGACCATTGCGTTGTTAACTTAAGACGGAGTATAATGATATTTGTTCACGATGAAGTGGTTGACTACTGTACCGGGGACGGCGATTCCATTAATCTCAGATCATGTAAGCTTAATGTGGAACGCAAAGAAGCACCTCAAATGTGTATTTAGCGGTGCAAAAATCCTGACAGCCTTCTTCTGTACCCGCAGCAACTCTAATTATAGCTACTTCTAACAACTTCGAGGAAAGAATCGAAGAAAGTTCCTGGGTATATGAGAGTCGAGGGTGGATTGCCGCTCTTATCACTTTCGATTTTGGAATATTCTCTTGAATTCAAATGTTCTCAGTAGCGGAGAACTCATGTTGGACTTGTGATTTTGACTATTAAGCTATGTGTTTGCGGTTTAAGAAAGTAGGTTATCAGCCACGTATACAGAATACTATTTCGTACCTGATAACCTTGCTTTTCAGGCCATGTTTTCTTCATAGACAACGTAACTTAAGTTATAGAAGTGAACGAAGTCGTGGCATGCGTCAGCGTGCTGATGAGGCAACGTCGAAAGTAATGTTTCAGCTTGACACTTTCAGCTGTCTCCCTGGCATGACTGGATGATACTTGACATGGCATTTGAAATAAGATATTACAGCTGTTGCTCTCACTTTCAGGAACTGAAGAAGCTTATCTTGCTTGATGGTTTGGGAATGGAGACACAGTTGTGCCGTAAACTGTGACGTGCTTGTCGGTGGGGTAGTCTGGTGAAGAAGTCGCATGAATGCAGATGGAGTGGCTACAGACTGTCGTTGTTAACTCTTTTTGGAGATACACTCTGTCACATAAAATTATGTATTAGATAACCAATGAGCCGCACTAGCAGCAAATGGGTTATCATACATAACTGGTTGATCCAAGGGTGTAGGAAGCAAGTTGAAAGGAAAGAAGGTTACTAGTTGCAATTTGTAATGGCAGTGCTGACGGGTTGCTAATGGGACGGTGCCACATTAGCGTTGAAAAGTAAACAATTGGTTACGAATGCAAATGGGGATGCTATTGTTGTTGTTACCTTGTTATCTCCCTTTGGAGATAGATTCTATCACAAAATTATGAAATATTCAATATCTTGCAACTAGCTAGTGTCTTCTGCCTATTTTGTATCTTTTGTGTAGTATTTTGATTGAGTTTCAAAATGAGGTGGATGCCATATTTGTCATTGAGCACTAGAGTATGAATAATATTGTCATCAAGACACTAGATTCTAAATAGTGGTTGATTGCATGATGATTGGTGCAGTAAAATTCACTTAACCTAAAGTAGCCTATACACTACTAGAAAATTCAATTTTTTTTTGATTTGGTCACATTGATCTAAGTCACTTTTTTGTTGATTTGGACAATAATTTGTTGAAATTTGTTGAAATCAACAAATTAATGTCCAAATCAACAAAAAAGTGACCCAAATCAACAAAAAAATTGAATTTTCTAGTAGTGATACTAAATACTATATAGATTAAAGAATTAATGTTGTATGTTCAATTGTTTTGCATACTCTTCGTATTGATATTGGTCAATTTCAACTTTGATTTTAACATGTTTGCTTCACTTTGCATGCAACGACATCAAGAGTAAAGTCAGTAAACTAGCCATTCACCACACACATCCAAAAACCAAACAATAACAGTTAACAATTACCACATAGTAACCACACAATTCAACTACCAATTAAATTGTGATGCAAACAAAATTTTGTATCACCGCCCTATGACCGCACATTGTGTAGAGAAAGGTTGCAAGGAATTTTTGACTAGATTTCAAGTACACTATCATTAAACTGCAATAAATTTTGTAGGAATAGATCTTTTTGCATTTTGTTTTTTGAAGGCAAATCTTAACATGACATTTAATAATCACGTCAAATTTCAAAACATGTAAGTCTTTATATTTATGTGGAGAAGGATTTGAATTTGTATGTGCGGTGATTGGCAATTTTACTATAATGTTTCTAGTTCTTCTATTAGATAGTAGTGAATCTAACTATGTGTAAGAAATTATCACAATGTTGAATTTAGAAGGTAGGTACATTAATTAATCCATATATGCAATTCAAGCACTTCCAAACACTTCCAAACAATCACAAGTCTTCTACAACTACTACACAAAAGTAAGAAATAAGCTATCATTTAATTTAACAACTTGATAACTGTAAAAGAAAATTTGATATTTGGAAGAAATACTATATGAATTAGAGTGGAATGTGTATTGTGACCACTTAGGTGGAGGCTACAATGAGGTGTAGTTACCTAAGGGATATGTTTAAATTGACAAAAGATATAAAATTCACTAAATTCTAAAGAAGATGAGATACATTGTAAAATCCCATATCTATATATAATATACAGTGCTTTTGAATAATATATGTCTCAATGTAAAAGTAAGTCTTCATAGGATCTAACTACTCTGAAAAATTCAAATTATATGAAAAACAACAAAACACAGTGCTTTCAAAATATAAAAAATCCTTAAGACATACCCTAAGATAATCCAAAAAAAAACTAACTTGAAAGACAACTTGGTATGCAAAACAACTTTCAATGTAAAAAGAAATAGATTTGTTAGTGTAAAACCAAATGTTAAAAAATAAAAGACAAAAGTAAACTATAAAGTTACCAACTTTTATATCAATATACAAGTGACGTTTTTGGATTTCAATTCACAATTATCACTTGCCTCTTCTTTCCCTTCATTTTCTCAAAAACTCTTTTCTTTTATATCGATTGATCTCTTTTTTATTTCTTTCTTCCAAAAACCTTACAAGTATTGACAATGGCATTCCAAAACTTTTTCAAATAATTTTTGGTTCTTGCATTGATAATTTCTTTTCCATTCACTATAGCAACAACATTTGAAAGCACAAACCACAAAACAATGTTGCTTGGACTCCATTGCAATCCCAAAAGCATGATTGTGTATTTTCCCATCTACATCCATTTCCTACTCCAATTGCAACTTCACCGACTCTACCGCCACTGAGCAGTTTGGATGCAACCCAACGACAAGATCATGTTGCCATGACCCTTCTTGACTTAGACAAATATGGCCATGTATTTTCCCATCTACATCCATTTCCTACTCCAATTGCAACTCCGCCAACTCTATTGACACTCAGTAGTTTGGATGCAACCCAACAACAAGATTATGTTGTCATGACCCTTCTTGACTTAGACAAATATGGCCGTATATGTCCTCATCTACATCCATTTCCTACTTCAATTGTAACTTCACCAATTCTACCGCCATTGAGTAGCTTGGATTCAACCCAACCACAAGATCATGTTGCTAGGGCCCTACTTGACTTGGACAAACATGGCCGTGTATTTCCCATCCATTTCCATCAATAAAATGTGATCCATCAAGCAATTCAGATTGTCCTCGCCCACCTTGGTTGAATTGTGCAACCGCAAATCTATAGTTAAGGATGCCAGCATGAATTTAGCATCAATGAAGTTTGTTTGATTTGTTTGTTTGATGAAACAATATATTGTAGAAGGATTTTTTTAGGATTTTTCACTTTTACTTGTGAGAGATTTTATTTGTTAGATTTACAACTGGCTAATTGATAACTAGTTAAAAGTCTATGTAGCCTTTTGAGGTTATAAGATTATCGGATAGTAATGACATAATTGCCTACATTATTGTACTCATCTATAACTTCATACTTCAATTTTCAAATAAATAATAATATACATTTATATTTCAATATTTTATCAAGGCTTTGTATAGTGTATATGCTTACAATCTCCAAGGGATCATTAGAGATTGAGATAGTGTAAGGTAGTTTAGTCATGTGGTGGTATTGGGCAATTTTAACCCTTGATATCTTGGGAAGCACTTGAAGGTTTGTCATGTTCTATATTTTCAATTTTGACATGAGATTTTGAAGCTTTTAAAAAAATAGAAAATCACATTATCTTTTAGGGAATATAATTTTTATTTCAATAAGTGCATGGGAGAAAAAATTATTTCATAAAAATCTTTTTGCATAAAGTATCAAGAAAACAACTAACTTAAAATTTAAAATATCTTAAACTTGTAAGAATTTTTTTTAATCCTTGTAAGAATCTAAAAAATACTCCCTCCGTCCCAAAATGACCTTCCTGTTGACCTTTATTTAGTGTCCCAAAATGATCTTCTTGTTGGAGGAGAAAGGGAGCTAGTGACACTTGTACATAGTCCAAAAGCATGGGCATGCTAACCAATCCCATGCATCAAGTGAGTGGCCACCGGTGCTCTTCAAAAATGCCTCAAAAATTCAATTTTCAAGCACTTTGAAACCACACTTTGAAAACTAATTTAAAACTCAAAATTTCAGAACAATAGGAGGACATCAAACTCTATTCATAAGTCAATTTTTTTTGAAAAAATAGTTCTTTTTGAGCTTAATCTATAACATCTTGTGTAATAGGAAGATCATTTTGGGACGGAGGGAGTAGTAATTATGCACAGTAGCAGAAAGTGGCAGATTTGGGGTTGCCCACCCTTATCTCACACTCAAACCCTCTCTAACAACACACTTACTCATTGTATATTCCCTGTATATTCTCTGAATCGGTCATGTTGTGTACACCTCTGATTGGACAGACTCCATGAGGCAATCTTGTCAGTAAATTGATTCAACTCGAACATAAGCTTAAGGTAAGGCCAATGAGATAGATAATGTAAGAAAGAAGCTAGATGTCCATGTATACACGAAGTTACATACCGATATACAGCACCGACCGTACGTATAGACGTGGACTCAACCCGAAACTTCTTTTGTTTCCAGCCTGCAACTCGACTGAATTCTGGATCCTGTTGACTAAACCCCAGTCAAAATGCAGCTGGGCACATCAGTCCAAGAGTGTGCTCACTTGTCAAAGACGGAGCAATCTCGGTCCTGGCTTGACTTGAGCTCAATTAACGTCACTCCTGAATGGCTTCCTCACTTTGGGTAATGCCACTGCCCGTCCCTGCAAAAGACACTACATAAGGTGCACTCCCAGTTCGAGTTTCCGCACCACTTGGTGATCTACTCTTTCCAGACACAAAATACTATTGCGGTTCATTTCACTGCATTTCAGGGTACAATCACCAACCCACTTGATTTCGAACGACCTTTTTAGCTCTGTGGAATCATTGCAACTGTCATGTGATTAGACGCTCTAGCTCATTGTGTTCACCATGGCCCATAAACAGAGATATGATTTCAGCTTGCACACATTCCAATTTGTGCCAAATTATATGCAATTGATCAAACTGTCGTTGAATATGAAACTCACATGCTTATAATATTGCTGATGAAGGTTTGGATGAGAGTGTCTTACAGAAGTTGTCCGCATTGCAGAGGACTTGGGTTTAAGAGAAAGCAGCATCATGGAGCTGAAACATGGGTCAAGTGTGATCCTCGTGGTGTGTCTAATGGCAGCCCTGCTGCATCCAACTGCTGCGTGTATAGCGGGAGAGCGGACGGCTCTTCTGGCATTCAAGGCCGGCATTAAGGAGGACCCGCAGGGCATGTTGTCAAGGTGGGTGGCTAATGGAGATTGTTGCGGCTGGGGTGGCACGTTCTGTGACGATTCTGGACACGTGACTCAGATTGATCTCGCACCTGATCCAGCATTCGACGATGACACAATCTTCCTGAAAGGTATGGTACAGGGTACATAATCAAAACGGCGATTCTCATTAAATTGGCGAATTTCTGGTAAAGTTTTGAACAATTTGCAGAAGTTCAATCTAGAGCATTAGTTTGATCATTCTATTTTCGGATATCGGAAATCTGTCATTTTGATGAAAATTGTGTTCAAGACTCTTGAGCTTACAGCGCCAATGCCGCTATATACCTGAACCATCTGTTGAATTATTGCAGGCACAATTTCGGCACAATTAGCAACGCTCACGCACCTCCAGAGATTGGACCTCGCAAGTCTGAAGCAGCTCTCCGGATCACTCCCTGCAGCTCTTGGCAATCTGAAGAGCCTCCAGTATTTCAGTGTCCGAACAAACCAGCTCACGGGTTCCATTCCAGCATCTTACGGCGGACTAACGAGCCTCACTTGGATAGACCTCGGTTCCAACAAGTAAGTCCTGCTAAAGTGCTAATCCACATGAAATCCTAATATTTTTATACTCCTGCTATGTCAAAATCACAGTCAAATATATTTCCCGAGGATTTCAGCTCCGTTACGAAATATAACCAGTGTCAAAACCCTTGATGATCACGTTGTAATGGTAGTTGTGCCTAAAACAGTACAATCCTTCCCCACAGTGAAATTGAGATGTGACGGGTAGTGTGAAGAACAGGCAAACCACACTCATTGTTCATCAGTGAAACATTTGTGTCCATTCCACGAGAATTTCATCTCGAGTGTCGTGATTTTCTCCTCAACAGTCTCTCCACCCAAAACCTAACCCTAAATCTGAATCTTGCTCATCGTGTGGATCCAGGCTTAGCGGTGGGATCCCTTCAGCTCTGGGCAACATCGGACCACAGCTGCAGTATCTGTTCTTAGGATACAACCAACTATCGGGCGCAATTCCGACGTCTCTGTACAACCTCAAGGGTCTGCAGGATTTCTACTTGACAGACAACCAGCTTACGGGCGCGATATCTCCTCTAGTAGGCCAGCTGAAGGCGCTGACAAACCTCGACTTCTCCAGCAACAAGCTCACGGGGACCTTGCCTTCCGTGATCGGCTCATTAACGCAGCTCGGTTTCTTTGACATGAGTGGAAATAAGTTGACGGGCACCATTCCCACGAGCTTCGGAAACTTGAAGAATATTTACCACTTCACGATCAACAACAATAAAATCTCGGGTCCGATTCCCGCTGTGCTTGCGCAGAACTGGAAGAACTTGCTGTTCATCGACTTCTCCAACAATGAGTTGACGGGGTCTATTCCGCAGGGCGACCCGTTCTCGACGTTTCCTGCGTCTTCTTTCGCGGGGAATCCTGGGCTGTGCGGCAACCCACTTCCTGCGTGCACCTGATGATCTTTTAGCGCAGAGATCTTACGCTCTGGCGGAAGAAATGACGACATGGCCTCCATCAATTTGTTAATCGGTTGCAAAATCCCACGTGGCATTTGGAACTGACGTGGCAGCCGCACAATGAAGTTGAGGTAGTACTATGTCTGCCTGAGGTGAATAGTGTTAGGACTTTTTCATAAAATTATTGATTAATAGAGATAGCCAGATTGGGTGCCTTTGGTGAAATGGTGAATAAGGTAGTATGCTCTTAAAGCGACCATTTAAGGGCTTGTCCGCCTTTTTCACAGGCTTTTGTGGACGAAAATGTTTTTAGATAATTTTTCAGAGAAAGAAAAATAGATATGGAACCTAACACAACTGGTTTTGTATTTTTCCAATCATTTTTGAATTACTTATAAATTTTCAAAGATTCAGGACATAGGCACCTATTTGTGAACATAGGTCTTCCAAAATCTGTCCACTTGCAACTTGTAAAGAGATCTGCAGAAATCAAAGACAATGATTGGCTCTTGTAATAAATAAAAACCAATTCAATTGCTAAATTGGTCTATTTAAGAATCACCCCATCTCCATTCTCCACCTAAAAATACTGGCGGTTTGAAGAAAATGGGCGCTTTTAGAGCACACTACCTTTTGGATATTTAAGGCAATTCTTATCTTGCTATAAGATAAAACAATCCATCACAGAATACCCATGGAATGATCCATAATTTAAGTCTTGCAGGTGCTACTTTATAACAAAAATATTTCAATAAATAAGATTTGGGCTAAATTAGGTTGAATTGGTGTCTTGGGGAATGGTGATGGAGTGATTAGTGAGTGTAATAGGAACTTCCACCATTTGAATGTAAATTCATTATAAGATGTGATTTTTTAAGCCTTCATATTAAGAAATATTGTGATTGCTTATTGCGTGTAAGATGACTATTATGGATGCACTTTTTGTTGGTTTTTGGGTAGTCTAAAGACTCTTTTGGAACAATTGGGCAATACACTTAAAAAATTCATAACAAATTCATACTTTATCAAAAATAAATATCAATTTTTCTCTCCATTTCTCACATTAGTCTTTTATGAAATTTTCTTAAAAAAATTTCAAGAATTCCAATAGGACAAACTAGTCATTTTGCCTATCATAGGTTGGTTTACATTGTGGCTTAATGTGTAAGTGTTCAATACTACGTTTGCATTTCTTTGCGTATAAGGTATAGTATTGAATATAAAGAATTGTATGTGTAGTTAAAATGTTATATTATGTTTGAGTTTTCTTTTGTAGCAAGGTGAGATAAAGCTGCAAATTTCTGGATTTTTTGGACATTGTCATGCAAGGCTTAACCTTGAGGGGTGCACTTAGTTCTACTACAACAAACCATGTGCGAACAAGTGGTTTCTCATAAACTATAATTTCAGCCTAAAAATTTGAGCATTGATTAATAATGACTATAAGTTTCTATTGCCAAAATTTCCAACTCAAATAAAATATGAAATGATTTATAGAAGAGGTTGAAAATGAACTAAAATGACACGTTTTTCAACTCAAATAATTATAGAGAATACATTTAGATGACCATTGAATCAATATTCAACTCAAAGTGAGCTTTCAATAGGGAGTTAATTTTAGGATTTTTTTGTTCATTTTTTAGACAATTTTTTCTTTTATAATATAGGGATGTGAAAGTTATTTTTCAATTCTACAATGTATTTTTTTATTTCAAAAATTTATAACTAATTATTATTAACAAATAAAAATATCAATAATTCAAAATATAAACTTTCAAAGTAGAAAAATCTATTCATATTTTATTTTATTTATTTTGTTTTGTTTTATTCAAAAAGTATATAGGGGGTCCAAAATTTTGTTCACATGTGGTTTCTAATAGATACTCTAAGTGCCCCCCTCGAGGGCTTAACCCCTAAGCGCCCAACCCATGTTCACAGAAATCCAAACCCTTCTATACTCATTCCAACTAAACTATCACCTAAGAAAAGATCCACACTAATTGACCGTATTAATTGGTAGTAGAGATATGTATGGAGATAGATGAAAAGTTACTAGTCTTTTGACTATATCATTGAAAAGATTATAAGAGTCAAACAAGGACATTTTTCAAAAATGAAGAGGCCATATTTTCAAATTCCCTCTTTGTCATTGTGTGCAATGTTAGTATATGACCAACTTTTCCAATTTCCAGCTCAAAATTCACATTTCTGGGTCAAAAATATATAGTACTACCCCACTTCTACCTCCTATGACCAAATTAGATATCCAATTGGATTCTATTTAAAAATAATATTATTTTTTTTAAGTGAGTTTTCTAAAATATGTATAGTCAACTATCACGTGTACTTTTTTTTTAAATTTCATATCAAATTGACATACAATGCAAAAGTTATGAGCAGAAAACCACTCGTCCAAGGCTAAGGATATTACAAAGTTTAGAACTTGCGGATTGTCAACAATTATCATGTGGTTATTGTTGTTTTATGGTTTTGCACGATAATATATAATTTATTGCACCATTATGATGCATTACTTTCAGTTGCAAGTAATGCGTCATTACAATGCGATAAATTGTAAAGTAATGCATCGTAATGATACAATAAGTTGTATATTAATGTGCAAACCCATGAAACAACAATAACTACATGATAATTGTTGACAAACTGCATGTTCTAAACTTTGTCATGGGGACATAAAAAGGACAAGTGTTTCTTGGCAACGTTCTAGTAGCTGATTCTAGGTCATTTACAAAAAAAAAGTCAATGTAATCCCATACGGGCCCTTTTTTATTATTTGTATATTCAACCCAAAATAGAATTAGCTTACAAATCATGCATCTCCCAGTTTTGATCTATTGAATCCCTAAACTGAAGTGCTTTGGATACACAATGCTTCTCAAAGTATTGCATTTGAGAACAATTTTATGCTATTATTGCATTAAAATGCAAGTCCGATAAAATTGTGGACTTACTCACGTAAGTTTACGAACAATTGAATCAAATTCAAAGCTAGGCATTGTTCAAAATAATTGTGAGCATAAAGTGAAGAAGCAAAAACTACTCTAAAAAATGGTGCCTAGTCCATAGGCTGGTTCCAAAATCATTTAGCCATAAGAACATAAAAAAAAACCATTTGAGCAATCCAGATGCTATGTTGAGGGAACCGCCTTACTTGCACCTATAACCACAAAACAAACACGTAGTCACTTTTGGGTTGTGAGCGAGGTGTCTTCAGCAGTACTCCAGTTATTATCCTTGTCACAACACATGCAATAGCAAGTCAGAATAGGTTTTCTCATCATTAAGCATGTAACACTATCGTCTCTCATTGTGCTCTCTTGAAGTTTGGAATATCAACATGAAACCTTGCTAGCCATTGGTGCAGAGGCATGAAGTGTGATAGGAGTTAAGCTTGGAGTATACCAATCTAGTTATTCCAATTTGATGCAATGAATGGTGTCAGTACAAAATCATCAAGGCGGACCATAAGCCATTAAAATATAATAAACAAAACTACAACTATGATTGACATTGTATCATACTCAATCTTGCCAATTTAACAACCTAAAGCATTACATTGTACAACGGTTAGTACATTGAATTACGATTGTAGTTGGACATTCGTCATGCTTAATGAAGTGGTGACTCCAAGTAGGAACTAAAGAACTTAAGTAGTCCAAGGGATTATGGTTCTTAGCTGTTGTGGCTCACTATGCAAGTTAACTACTTGCTAATGCAAAGCTGCTCCTCTTGCATGTTGTAACAACAGATGAGTAACGCCTCTCCTACACACGGACCATTTGGTGTTGATGCTCAACAAGGGTCTTCTAACCGGTTAATCTTGAGTGGATGCAGATAGAGTGATTACCACAACACATAGTTGGGGATTTACGTGACAACAATGCAATTTCATGCTGATAATCAACATTTATGGACAGGTGGCTTTTGGGTTTTGCGATACGTCCAATAGTTGACTTATAAAAAATATTAAAAAAATTGGTTCCCGAATGGGACACTCCACTAGGTTCCTGAATAGAACTAAGCCAAAGAGAGAGAGAGAGTATAGTACATCCCATAACAAGCAATTTTATATACTTCATGGATCACTTAATTTGAGTATGCAACCTACATAGTGACTAATCAGATTACTATTGGTGACTAGGTTCACAATTGATAATAAAATCCGGATATATCATGCATAATATGTTAATTTGGGTAACATTTGCCCTATCCTACCAAGAAGAAGGGAACTCATGATAAAGAATATGCACTGGACATGCAAGAGATAACAAGGATTAAACTGCACATAGAGTTTGTAGATTTCAATATAACAATCATTCATTGTTTCATATGAAATTCAAATAGACAAGGCTATTTTAAATAGTCCATGTATTAGCAATACCAATGTCTATGTGATTTGATCCTCTAACTAGTCCAAATAGAAAAACCAGTAAGTTATTGCTTGGACAACCAAGTCGATAAAATCAATACATTAAAAGAAATTAGTCCAGAAACTAAAAGATAACAATACTGTTTGAGTAAATTCCAAATACTAGTGTTACAACAACAAATGTAGAGATTTAATCATGAAGCTATTCATGAAAATAAAGAATTGGCCATAAGTATAGAAAAAAATTTGTAGCTTTGATGGATCATTCAAGCGCAAAATGTAGAGGGAATGCTCCTCACCTATGCCCATGCACAATCAACCAACAACGTATTAGTGTGCGTATGTGAGGTGTTTACAGAGCATTCTAGTTGTTATCCATGTCACCTATCTGCACAAGAAAAATCCTCAACCAACAAGTTTAGAACACAAGGCCTGCACACAAAACTGCAAGAGAAATTAAGTAACTCCATCTCTCTTGTCACAAAACCTATTGGCTCATGTTGAAGAGTGTAGACTCTTAGCACTAGTTAGGTCACTAAATCCACAGTGACTATGTATCAAACATGTTCAACAGCTCCCGAGAATAGAAAATTCATGTGTAGCAAAACATGGAGCTATGGAGCACCACTTCAAAAATAACTGACTCGGAGTTTGCTTGAGGTTAAGCGGGACAAGTATCCCGCCACGTTAACTTGTATTACAGCTAGCATCCAAGCTTACATGCCAACATGGAATCCTATGTAGCTATTAGCTTAACTATGTATGATTGCATATAAGTGTGCTACTACAATATTAGTGTGTATTGTTTAAATCGAACGTATCTAGCCACTTCTCCAAGCATCACCATGATGGTACATCCTAAAATGGGGACCGTAAATCCATTAGTGGAAATTAGTAGTGTTGTAACTTATATCATATACATGATAATTGTTTCAAAGAGGTGTATAAGTAGTATGTGATAAGGCCTTCAACTTGAATGTAGTACAACCAATAGTTTTTTACCTGGAATCTCAAATTGAGCAAAGTTCCAGAGAGAGAGGGAGAGAGAGAGAAAATAGTATAGGATTACGTGTTATGCACGTGCAATGCACGTGCATTCTGATGACTTCTTTGAGTTGTTCTAGTAAAACTCACCTCCCCTGTGCCTTAACACCATGTACACTTGGCCGTCCATTACAATCTTGCAATTGCAAAACAGATCAAAACATAGTCAAACTGCGCTAGCTCAAGATCTAAATCCTTAAAACGGAAGAGTGGTACACGGAGTCTTTACAATCCTAAGATTGCAAAACAGATCGGAACACAATCAAATTGCGCCAGCTCAAGACCTAAATCCTTAAAATGGAAGAGACACATGATTGCTTGCGAGGAAGTTAGGGCTTGCCCAATGCTTGTGAGATGTCGATAGGATTGAGCAGAAGCCAAAAGAGAAGTACAAGGTTCACCGTCATTGTTGTGTAGTCACCATGCAAGGCCGTTTCCTTGGAAGAAAGGAAGAGGTTGACGAGGAGGTACCAAATGTAGGCATTGCAAGAAGATTATGATCGTTTAGGAAGTTGCAAATGGAAGCTACATTCAAGAAATTGCCTAGACAACCCTTGTTAAGATAGACCACCCTGATTTGGAATCTGGATATCTTGGATATCTTAGGGCCAATTCCAAGAGAGGCACATATTTTTCAAAGGTGTGCGCTTGTTTCACAGATCAAACCCAAGTGGAATTATAATTTTCCGATTAAAACTGTAATTTCTGTGAATTTTTGAAATGGTCAGCCTTGAAATTTCAAAGTTGCCCATGCATCTAGAGAGATAATTCCTTCCCAGTACGGGGAGGACCATTATCTAGTTATACAATTACATAGTTACATGGATACCCTATAGTTTATAATGGATGCTAAACTTGTTGGACAAAGTGGGCCATGTAAGGTGAATTTTGTGTTCAGCATAGTGATTATAAAAGAAAAGCATTCTATTTTGTGTCGTGCTAAATGTATGTTCTTCACCTATCCCTAGCTAATTTGGGGCCTTTGATTGCAAATATATATTCATAATTTTTTTTTAAATTCGTGTGTGGCAAATAAAAATTTCTTGTATTTTTTCCTAGGGATAAATTCACCTTGCATGGACCACTTCATGCGACACGTTTAGCGTCATGCAATCACTATGGCTTGTTGCTCCATGATGCATTTATTACCAAGCAACTTGTGTAACTTATTGCATGCAATCCAAACTTGCCAATGCTATAAGAGCACTTTGTAGGGCTCCTATTGCTCACTCATGCAAATTACATACTTTGATGCTAACTCAATACCATGAGTCATTGCAATTCTGATTTGAGTCTTTAAATGTGGGTGAGACTTTTGAGTGGAACATCACATGCATACTCTCAGTTGGGATTGCCGTAATATCTTAAAACTTAGGAAATACAAAACTCCTATAGTAGTTGAAATGTTGAATATGTTCCCATGGAGAATTAGCGAGAGAGAATTAGAGAGAATTAGAGAGAATTAGCCGAATCTCTTCATTTCATGGCGCCAGGTTGATGCCTACTTGGCTACGATATTGTAGTAAGTTACTCTGTTTTCAAGCTGTTTTGCCTTAAAGTAATTTGTCAATTGCGACTCTATGTTTTGAAATGTGGCTTGAGTACACTTTCACTCTAGGTTGAGAAATGTGATGATAGCAGTTCATTCAATGGTGACGGATAATGAACTACCCTTGTAAGATCCCATGTATTGTTGATTTAGTCAAAATGTCAAGTCCATATCATACAATTTGGGTTGTCAAAGTTTGAGAGTTTCAACCATATGATGTTGTTTGTATCCAAATCCAGTCACAATTTTGAGGCCTTAATTGTTTGTAATAGACTAGTATATTATGGCAGTGAATCCCAATTTACTACTTCATTTGTCTCATGTAATCTATGCAATTGTATGATGTGATTGGCGCGCAAAAATGGCTCGTCATCCAGTTTACTCTTCAAGGCATGATGTATAACGATCAATTCATTAGACAATGAGCACATTTCAGATATGAAGGAATGGCAGTGGATCATGATCAAGTAAGTTTTGTTCCAAAAACAGTCAAAAATACAATATAAAATATAAGGTAATGCTTGCTACGATAATCTTAATGATTTATAAATGAGCCTCAAATATACTATATCTTGGAGAAAAAATCACATTAGAAATTCATTCAAAAAAAATAGAGAGTAATTTTTGAGATTAGATAAATTGATTGGGATTATAGATGTTAGGCCATTCAAACTCGTATTTTTTTGGTGACCAATTTTATAGATTTGACATGCAAAAAGAGAGCTAAAATATTCTTATAGTTTTAACTCCCTTATGATCAAACATTATAATATTTCAATCCTTAACCCTAGACCGCCCATGGCCGATTTGGGTGAAAAACAGTGTAGTTTTTGAAGTGCTATAAATCTAAATGTGACTAAATTATACAGATCTTAACCGTACAATCATGTAGTACACATGTTGTAGATGTCATGGATCAAATTTGAAGTCATTTGACCGCATAGATTGCAAGATTATAATGTTTTAGTGTTGAAAAAGAATGCTGAAATTTTCCTAAAAACACATTTAGAGGCCAAATTTGATCTCTAAACCCAATCAAATGAAAAAACTTTAAACTACAAAGTGATTCAAAACCAACACACAAATGCATTGGTGAAAAAAAATTTCATTCAATTGACTCAATGTGTTTGCAAAATGACTTGCAAATGTCAAAAATAGGCAAGAAAAGTTGCAAAAAACACATCTACAGCTGAACCTCCTTCTAATAGAATGCTTCTCAGTCATTGACAACTTCTTCGATTGATGTGAAATTTTAGCCACACTAACTAGACTAGTATGCGCTACTTCCCTAAATTTTTTTTATTGAAATCAGACACTATATGAAGAAGATACAAGCCGCCAAAGTTCATTGTAGTTGCAAAATGACGGGATTTTGAATTTTGAATTGCTCCCAAACATTCAAAACAACTTGTATTGACATGAAAATTTCACCATAATAAGTAGACTTCAAGGGGATTTTAACCCACCAAATTTTATTGAAATTGAACATTGGATGAAGGAGATACAAGCCCCCGAAGTTGCAGCCATGAAGTGCACTTTGGTGAATCAAATTGAGCTTGTGAACTTCGATTGGCTTTCATAAAATCATTACCTATTATATTGATTTGAAAATTTTACCACACAAACTAGAAGAAAAGTTGCAAATTCTCCAATAAGTTTTATTGCATTTGGACATCGGATGCAAAAGTTACAGTACTTTGAATTTAACTTAAAACTATGTGAAGACACTTTCTGTCCTCTTGGGCGGTCTAGGGTTAACCCCTAAAGGACTAAGGCCTTTTTTCTGCAAAAAAAACACTCAAAACTGCCATTTCTTTAGCAAAGAGTAAACAAATTTGAAATATGTTGTTTTTTTAGCATCTAACTGTAGGATCTTACATCTAACTAGTATAAGAATGTGTGTAATTTTTTTTAGAATTTTTGACTGCACAGATTGCAAGATATCTGCCTTTAAAGTGAAAAAAAGAAGTTTTTTAGCATATTGCGGGACTAGAATTCTTGGCTTTAAACATTTTTAACTTAAAAATTTTGCACTACAGCGTTTTGAGCTTTAAATCTTTATAGCAAAGAATTGAGTTGAGAGTCTAGGAAAAAAAAAAAAATTCAAAAAAACTTAATTATCATTCTTAAGAAAACTGTTAAGTAGAAGTAGGTACAAGATAGAAGGAAAATCTAAAAAATTCATATATTTTAGATGGAATTAAAGAGCACTAATCCCAATGGCGAGATTTTTCTAGCAAGTAAACTAAACCATGCAAGAAAAAAAAATTTGAAAAATTTGAAAAATTCCATTCAGAAATGAATCCTACAAATTATTTTTTTCAAGAAGATGCTCTAATTGCCCGAAAAACAAGAATGTCCATAACTTTCTCATAACAAATTCAAATTAAATAAATCAAAGCTTTCCAGACAGACAAAAATATATTCTATGAAAAAAAAATATTAAAATTAAAAAATTCAAACTTTTGAAATTTTTTTTTGCTGCCCAGACTGCCCCCCGTCCCCTGTTTTGAGCTTATTTGGTCATAAATGTTGTTCCCGGGCATCGATTGTGAAAAAAATTAAATTTTCACAAGACTTATCAGTTTTTCTATCTTCAAAAAAAGTTTCAAAAAATCACGACAAAAATTCAGACCAGAGGTACCTGCCCAAAATCCCATAGGTCCCCCGAAGGGACAATGGTCTTTTAGGGGTTAAATGATATTGTTGTGTTTTCTTTTCCTATGTAATCTCTAATAGTCTAGTCTTGATTCGGTTGTTAGTTGTGTTTGCTGCTTTTTTGATAACGAAGATTAATTCACTTGATTTCCATTGAACCAAAGATCTTCTTGTAATTGCCTCCAATGATGATTCTATATGTCTTTATGATACAACTACTGCCTTGTAAGTTCTCTCTTTTTTGTCCATTGGAAGAAGTTCTCATGTTATTTTCCTATTGCATTTTTTTCATACATTGATATTGCTTGTAGTTGCGCATTCTAGCCTCTTTTGTTGATTTCTAGATGAGATTGCTAGTGGAATTTAGAGATCATGTCTACGTATGCCTATTGCCCAATTAGGTCATTGAAAACAATTCACAACGAGAAGTATGGAGTAGACCAAATTTGTTTCACATCACACTAGTTTGATAATTACTCCTCATAGAAAAAAGGAGATGGTAAGGCACCATTAATCATCTCAGTGTTGTTAGAGGATGGCAATCTTGTGATGGCAATTATTTGTAAAGGAGAATGTCTTTTGAGTTGATGTTGTCAATTGGGGATTTTGTAGAGTCTAATTGATGATTGTCTAAATAGGGGAATGGGAGAAAACTAATCTTGGCAAGTAGCACACAACTTTCCTATTAAAATTACTATTTGTTGTCGAAGAGGCTTGCACTAGATGTGGATGCAATAGAAAATTGTCAATTGTAAGTATTAAATAAGTAACTAAATAGTTCTAGTTATGCAATTATACACCTTCTCTATTCTATAGGGTTTAATGAATTTTTTTGGGAGTGCAACACATTTGCAACTTGCTTCTATAATGCAACAACACATATATGATTTTGTAGATGATTCTTTAGAGTCCTCAAGTCTCGTTTCATTAAAAAATTAGATAAGTGTTCTTTCATTTCAAAATTGGCAATCATCAAAATTATTCTACACAAATGAGGAACTATGCTTTTTACAAGAGCTAGTCAAGAAAAAAAAAGCTATGTTCAACCCCCTTCAACTCTTTTAGGGGTTGAAGATTTGCTTTAAGCGATTCAATTTTGACCATTGAATGAATTGTAACATGTTCTAAGTATTCCAAAAAAACTTAATGCTTATATATACACTAATATTTGTTGGTTGGAATATTGAATCTCTAATGTATTCACAAAAGGGGACTTAAGAAGATTTCTACACAAACAATTTATGGCAAAAAACACAAGTATGTTTCATCTCTAAACCTAATACTCCTAGATCAAAAATTGTTCTTATAAAAAATGAATTCAAATTCTTACTAAGACCAAAATCTTCTAACAACATGAAAATTTGAGCTTGACAAGTATTCTTAAATTTAATGGAAAAAAATATTCTTAATAAAGCATTATAATTCAAAATTCTATATATCTTTAAAAGAATATTCAATTCTAGGTTTTAAAATTACTCAATAAATATCACTTACAAAAACAGTGCATCTAAGTGCAACAATGTAATATGTGATTAATATGTTCTAAATTTGATGAAGGGATAGGGTCAAGAATTAGGGATGAGGGTTAGCTTCCTAATATCCCACCACCTCTCTAAACTCAAGTTCCTAAAACTTTCATATAAATGTACACAAAAAAAAAAAAAAAAAAAATTGTCAAAAAAATGTTTCTGATATATATAAGTAACCTGACACAAATAAAGCATAAAAAATTTAATGATTACTAATGAAAAAATTAGAATTAAATGTGTAGCTAGTTTATTCCAAATATTTGTCTATTCAAACTCAAAGTTCCATTGACAATTATAATCATGTATTTGGATATTGTTTTGCACTAGTGTTCCATGGAAATCAATGCACTACAAAAGAAATAATATTCGATATTCAAATCTAAAGTAAAATACTTTGTAGAATCTAATATGTTTTTGAATAATATATGTCTCACTATAAAAGTAAGTCTCCACCAGATGGTGCTATTGAGTAAAGTTTAAATTACATGAAAAACAATGAAATATAATACTTTCAAAATAGAAAATTCTTGAGACATATCCTAAGATAATCCAAAAATAACCTAACCTGAAAGACAACTTTGTACAACAAAGCAACTTTCAATGCAAAAGATAAATTAAAATTGTTAATATAAGAAAAAAATGTTAAAATGTTAAAATGTAAAAGACAAAGGTGAAGTGTAAAAGTTGCCATTTTTGTAGTGATATATAAAAGACAATATTGGATTTCAATTCACATTCCTCACTTGACTCTTCTTTTCATTCATTTTTCCAAAACCTCTTTTCTTATAAATATATATTGTTTTCTTTCGTATTTCTTTCTTTCAAAAACCTTACAAGCTCTGACGATGGCATTCCAAAACTTTCTCAAAATCTTTTTGGTTCTTGCATTAATAATTTCTTTTCCATTCACTTTAGTAACAGCATTCAAAAGTGGAAAACCACAAAGTAGTAGTGCTTAGGCTCCATTGCGCTCTTGAAAGCATGGCCCTATATTTCTTCATCTACATCCATTTCCTACTTCAATTGCAACTCCACCAACTCTACCACCATTGAGCAGCTTGGATGCGACCCAACCACAAGACAATGTTGCCACGACCGTACTTGACTTGGACAAACATGGCTGTGTATTTCCCCATCTACGTCCAGTTCCTAATCCAATTGCAACTCCACCAACTCCACCAACTCTACCACCACTGAGTACCTTGGATGCAACCCAACCACAAGACGATGTTGCCACGACCGTACTTGACTTGGACAAACATGGCTGTGTATTTCCCCATCTACACCCAAATCCAATCCAAGATTGTGATCCATCAAGTGATTTGGATTGTCTTTGCCCACCTTGGCTGAATTGTACGGTTGGAAATCTATAGTTGTAGATGCCAACAAGAGTTTAACATTAGTGGAGTTAGTGTTATTTATTTGGTTGAAGAAACTATATACTGTAGAAGCATCTTTCAAGATTTTTTATTTTTACTTGGGTGAGGGTGTTTTTTTTAGATTCGTAGGTGGTTAATTGATAACTTGATGAAGGTGTATGTAATCTTTTGGGATTAGATGATTGTTGCAATATTAATGTAATTGCATACATTATTGTACTTATGTATAACTTTGTGCTTTAATTTGCAATAAATGATAATATACACTAACATTTCAATGTAAAATCAAGACTGTGATGATATACATGCTTATGATCTTCAAGGGTCCATCAAGGATTGAGATAGTGTACGGCAATTTAGTAATGTGGTGCTATTGAGGAACTTTAACCATTAACCTTTGAGCATTTGCAATTCTACAAGCCGAAATTTGGCTTTCTAAGATTTTGTTTTTCTAAAGCTAGGTTTTAGATTGTTAATGTAGTATTAAAAAATTGTACAACGGTATAAAGGAATAGGGAAGTGATGCTGTGGAGTTGGGGCCAATTGATTTTGTGCACTATATAATACATTGACTGTGTCCATTTTTTATTTTAATATTTGCTTGGAAGCAAGAGGATAAGTTATCCCATTAGAAGCTTAAAGACCTATTTGTTAGGCAACAAGAAAAAAAATTGAAATAATGAAAAAAAATTCTACCTCATAGATTTTATTTTTGTCTACATGGGAGGCTTTTATTAATTCTATTTGGATTAGTAATGTGAAATTTATGGAATTTCTTGTTTTATTGGCAATCTTAGCATCCTCTTTAGAAAATTATGTAGTGATTTTCATTCTTAAAAAAATCAATACGCCAAAATCATCTTCCAATCTATATTGTCAAGGTTTTTTAAATTTTATTCCACACATTTTTATACTAGTCTAGTGCAAGATCCCTTGATGAAATTTTCATTGAGATTAAACTTTGTTTGTCTTTGCAATAAAAAGTTTAATCATAAGTTTTTTTGTATTAAAGATTGGCTTTGGAACTTTTAGAGCAATAGAATAATTTGTTTGGAAGAAACTTAAAATTATTAGTATGTAGTTCAAAAATTTAGTATATAAAATATTGTATAGTATCTAATAAAAATGGAATGAAATATTAATGTCATTTATAATACATATACTTATACTTTAGGTGCCCATTTTAATTCAGTTTTGACCAAAACTTGGAAGAGTTTCAAAATTTCTTACCAATTCTTTATAACATTAAATCACAATTCCATAAATTTAGTGCATCCTTAGTTCGACTAGTCAAGCAACTCAATGACCCTGAACATGTTTGACTTTTAAATATTTTTACTATAGAATTTTTAAAATAGTAATGATCCTATCTTTAAGTTGAATACGGGTTAAATCATTGAAGATTTGCCTTCACCAATATTGAAAAATGAAACCTTCAAAATGTAGGCATAAGGCCTTACAATCAACCACTTAAACTATAGTATACAATTTGAGTAGTTTACTACATTCACATCAAAGAATTGAAGGAAAAATATGTCATGTTCAATAAATATGTCATAGTCATCAAAGCCAACCATATTTTTTTATTTCACCTCATTTTCATAAATCATAGTTGTAAAATCATAGTTATAAAATCATAGTTCTTAGAGCTTGTACACAAAACACTCATTGAGATATTTGTTGTTCAATTTCTCTAAAACAATCACAAAAGTTTCAAAGAAGAGCAAGCTATGGAAGAAAAAACAATTACTTACAATTCATGGTTCAATAGGCATTGATACAAGTGTTCAAGCCTTACACTTACCAAGGAGTTGTGTGAAGATTTAAAGGTAAAGGAGGTAATAAACTTACATATCTGACTTGCAATACATGTTAAATGTTATATACTTAATTAACTTATTGGTTTTCAATCACTAGTTTCAATGGCGAGTGCTAAATGTGTCACTGACGCTAGACATTGCACCGTGAACTTAGCCAGACAACAAGTCGTGATGTTTGCACCAACTTCTTGTAATGTAATGTATTCAATTCTGAACAACATTATAGATAAATCCCCACTCTCGTTGATACTTACCGTACACTAATGGCTAACTTAGTTATCCTCATCACTACACTCCACTGAAAATCAAAACCTGGAGATCTTGAAGGAATTACACCCCTTGACCATTGCTAATATCCACATACGCCATTTCTGCCATTCAAAAACACATTCAAAGTAAGCCATATGTCACCATTTAATCTAATTTTTTTAATTAGTTAGAAGGTGCTATCAAATAATAAATCACTTATTATTATTGATTGAACATATATTAAACAACTTAATTAGATAAATACGTAAAATTACAAGAAGGAAAAAACTTCATGATACAAAGTCTGCTGCCAACGTTTGTCTTCCCCTAGCTAAGGACCATTGTAAAAAAATTCTTGTATTTTGTGGTGTGTTAGTGTCATGCATTTTTTACCCCTCATACATGCATTCTTCACATCTCTTTGCTAATTAGGGGCCTATAATTCCAAATTTGAATTTCAAATTTCCAAATTCTATCATGAATGTCAAGTAAAAAAAATTTTAATGTTTTTCCAAGGGCTAAAACTGCAAAATTTGTACGCCTCTACTAGCTGTAGTTGTAGACTGAAGGGGAGGAGGCTTTGCATCGACAGAAACTACCCTAAAGAAGTTTCAGTGTGTAGCTACCATACTTGAAAAGCAAAGCCAGTGTTTCACGTACGTACAGAGCCTCCCATTTTAGAGCTGCCAGTTTTCATCAGTTGTGACTTGCTACATTCTTCTAGCAGAATCTATCTACAATTAATTCAAAGTCTAAATGGCAATCCAACAAACAAGACTTAATTGGATAAGATCCCACAAACACACTGAAACCCGTTTCAAAATTGATGACCAATCTTCAGTCAATATGTGTCCAGTCATACCTGCACTTGGGCTTGTCATAGAAGGGGCGCTTGCCGCACTTGCATCCACACTTGCCGCAGTTGTTCGCATCCGAGCGCAAGTCGACCTCGCAGCCATCATTTCCAATTTCCAGTTTCTGGTTGCAATTCCCGAACCCGGGATTGCAGGTGACCCTGCACTTGCCTTTGCTGCACGTGGTGCTGGAGTTCGGATACGTCGCACACTTGATGGCAATGCAACGGTCGCTGTACTTGCACGCCCCGTCCACGCAGTTCACGAATTCATACGACTTGGGCTTCCGGCACTTGGCTCCACATATGCCGCAGTTGAGCACGTCGCCGTCCTTCGTGTTCACTTCACAGCCGTCGGGGAACTTGCCGTTGCAGTCCTGGTAACCAGGTGGGCAGACGAGCTTGCACTTGCCGTTCTTGCAGGTGCTGTTCACGGGACACAGAACCGCTGCGCAGCTGCTGTCAGTGCTAGTATTTGCTTCTACAATACCTGCAAAAAACGATCAACTCCATATTTTCAATACGGGAACCAGTTCAATGAGTCCATGTCTACTTTCAAAGAGCAACTTGGACAAGTATATATACACAGTCCCTGTTGAAAGCAATCCCCGTGATGCTACTACGAAAACTTGAGCTAGCTGAAATCGGAGGTTGCTACGTACCTGTGGAGATCACTGCAACAATGGTGGCAATCAGGAGGACAGAGTTTCGCCATGTCTGAGAGCTGGTTGTCATCATCTCTGTGGACTTGTGAGTTCGCTCAATCACACATGGGCTTGTTGTTCTACACAGTATGATGAGGAAGGTGATGAGACTGGAGTGAAATGGTTGAAAGCTCAAACTAAGGATATGTGATGACTATAGCGACCTCTAGCTGACTGCTAGCTGCACTTAAAGGTCGGTGATGGCAGAAAAGGAGACTTACTAATATTGGATGGGCGAGTCCGCGAGTAGATGGTTGTGCAATTTAATTGGGCAGATAGCCTTTTCGTAAATAAGTGTTGGCATTGACTTCGTGCTGGATCTGGGGTTTCATGCCGCGTTTCTCTTGAGGGACCGCCGGCCGTGAGTTCCGTGGTACTGTACGGATAAGGCAATTTCAATGAGATGCAGTGATGCACTGGCGATTTTGTCCTAAAATCTCTAAGACTGGTATGGATTAAGCTTTGACACAATTATGCAAAAATTTGCCATTTTAATAATGGAAAATTCTCTACTGGATAGAGTGGAGATTATTTTCTTTTTTTTTCCTTTCAGCACAAATATTTTCAGTTGTTTGAATCATGAATATGTCTGAATGAGGCCTAACGACTCAGTGCTTGCTAAAACACTATCTTTGCTCTGTGTTCGTATAGGAGCACAATGCATTAGTTAGCGGAGAATCCAATCCTGCTGTCAACGATGTCAATTATATGGGGAGTGCAAGATAGTATACGGTAGATTACCTTTGCGGTGAGTGCTCGGAGGGCGGTCTTGCAGTTGGAAATACTTTTGGTACAGAAGAGTACCATAGTTGTACTTTGTCGACGTCAGTCTGTTTAGGGTATTTCAGAAGCATTCAAACCCACGCGTATTCCATGGGAATAAATGGCTATGTATAGCCATTGTTCAACTGTGGTACCATGCCGTCGTCATAGCCTTGGCAGCCAATGCCACATCGGTTGATTTTGGACGAAGGCCTCTGCACAAAATCCGTGAGTTAAGGAAATTTGGTTGACTCGCGTGTATGCAGATAACGATTTGAGAGAAACGAGGAAAACGCGAAGAAACCGATACTTGGCGTCCAGACAGGACGCTGGATCTGGAGTAGTTCTGACTTCTGGTTTTGACACATGTCAATGCATCGGAGGAAAAGCCAAGATTGGAGCTTTTGAAACCTCAGAAGACTCGATCCTCAAGTTGCACAAGAAACAGACAGAGCCACAGAGGAAGGGGAAGGGACATGAGAGGATGATTAAAAGATGCCCCAATCCAAGAGGATATCCAAAATCATGCAGCTTGTGAGATTTTCAAAAAGTGTGTAGGTCTTCCTCGAAAGTAGCAAGTAGCCAAAATTCAGAGAACAGGATTCGTAAAACCAAATCCAAATCCTAGTCTTGCGCTTACTAATGAGTACCGTCTGGTATACTGTACTGTACTGTACATGCTTGCAAGGGAAGTGTTAGGTGGGATAGATGCACTATCAAAGCAAACGGAAACAGCAATTTCGAAAGATAATACCGATAGTGGGTTCCATGGATCGTTGACAAAGCGAGAAGAATTGATTGTCGTGTGGTCTTCAATGTCTCTATTGTGGACTGATTGCCTGTCTTCCACAAAGAGAGTTGCTTAGTGATGTGTGAAACCCAAAGGGTGAAATAGAGGACAATCCTCAGATAATGTCCCCAAGATACCATGACAAGTAGTGTGTGACACTCAGCAATAGAAGACGTACGTCAGAATTATTGCGCAGCCCAGTCCAGATTGTGTCACATCCCGCAAAAGAAGCTCAGTTTCAGGGATCATAATGCTTAGGCAACGAATTCACTGTTTCATTGGCTAGTCACAGACAACAATCAACATCCGTCTCCTTATTTTGAGCCTTAGATCAACCAAAAAATGCAGATACGAACGTTTCTTTGATTTCTTAACTAATCCATAGACCACAGCAACAGAATCCACAATCCTTGAATGTACCGGCATTCAAGGATGAAACGCCAGCATTTTGAGTTCACCTTAATTGGTTATCTTGCCAGCGCATGATCATGTCCTGTGAAATTACAGGTATAGTATGTGCACAGTACAATTGCGATGATTACAAACACCACACATACCACAAGCATTTCTTTCTTGCCAGCAATGTACTCAAAATGAGAACTTCAACATCTTGGCCCACATGCCAGACTGAACGACTCACAAGATTTGCTAATCCGGTTCAACAACGGATCATTTTGCGGGAGGAGAGAATTTAAGAGAGTTAGGAGCATAGTTAGGGGAGCACAACTCACTCGTGTGATTATATATGTTTCTCCATACGGCTTCATACCACCAAGCTTCGTAGATTGCCCAGATACACAACCTGTACAGAAGCGACAGATCAGGGTTACAATACCCTCTTTAAAGCGGTCAGCAAGAGCAAGTTTCACCGAAAGGAATCATTGAAAGTCTGGTGTCCAAGTTGCAGTATAAAATTGATGTCACAAAACGCCTTGGTCAAAACCGTAGTCTGAATCTGGATACATTCAAACTCACAGAGCCCCTGCGTGAGACCACACCCCTTAAATTCCTCTCCAAATCAGCAAGCCCTACAATATTCATCTAAACAATTAAGCTAAAATCATGCATCCTTACAAAGATTCTAAGCAGCCCAGCGACGGGCCATTTTCACTAGACGATTCCACAGTTCCCTAGTGCAGCTCCGATTAAACTACTCAGGAAAAACAGCTACTCTAAGGGCGTTCCCACTATACCAGAGGCAAGCAACACCACTTCCACTGGGCTCAGTTCATGTGGCATCAATAATAATAAAATCCTTTCTTTAACCCATTTCATGGGCTTTCAATAGTCTCCGGAACCCATGCTTCTTCATTATTGTTATGTCATCTTTTCTCTGAATGCCCACAGCATGACCAAATAAATAAATGGAGGAACTTCTCAATCCTTTTTCTTCTTTTTTCCTTCTAGTATGGTAGCCACTTGCTCAACGAGACCAATTACATGCGTCCACTTCATTGCCTAGTAAGGTAAGCCTCTCCTTCTTTCTAGCTTCCAAAGACAGATTTGTCGACAAGTCGGTGCATGACCCGGATTGGTAACGACCAGTTCCTTGAAGCCGAAGGGGTGTACTTGAAGTAATGCGTTCGCTGATCCAACATTCAAATCTTCTTGCATTTTGAGACAATTTCTGTGGTGCAACAATAGAATGCATGTGGTCTTAAGAAGATGTTTCAGATAGCTCTTTGGCATAAGGCACCGTTGTCAACCACTCCAGTGCTAGAGGGTCGCCACCTTCAGCAGCCTTGCTAAAATAGACTCGTGCATCCTCACAAAGCTCAATTGTCTGCTCGGTACCATATTGTGCTAAGCCTTCACCAGTCTCCACTGACTTCTGACTAATCTCATCGTCTTCATCCTTTTCTTGTGTGTCGAGTCCCTCCCAATCTGCACCTGAAGGCATAGTAAATATACAGTCATAAGTATCCTCGCCATTCATCCAAACATAGTTGCAATAGGGAAATACTGGAAATCATACACATTGGCATGGATTGATAAGATACCTTTACTAACAAGTGAAGCATACACCGTAGCTGCAGGTATGTACCCCTGCCAAAATGTACAAAAAAGCATTCATTAGTTCCCCATTTCTTCAACCCATTTGGAATTTTAATATCATAAAAGACCTCCAAGCTTCAGAAACAAAAACACCGCCACATGTCAAAAACACACCTGCTCTGCAGATTTGCGGAAGCACCACGCAGCTACTCGAAGATCTCGACGCGCATGTTTACCAGAAAGATAGATCGACCCAACCAAAAATAGGGCTCCAGCATGTTTCTGAATCACTCAATAGAAACGTATAACAAGTCACGCTCTTCATCTTAGATCAATTCATGGTAAAAACTAAATTAGGTGACGCATAGCCTGACTTTGTAATGAAAAGAGATATAAGGCTACCTGGCAAGCTGCTGCTTCCAAATACTTATATATTCTGTCATCCATTGCATCCTCATCGCCCAACAGTGCAGCCTGAAAATCATAACATGACCAAAAGCCAAAGCAAAGTCAGTTTGGTGTCATTCTGCCCAAACTAGGAAGATACAGAAAAAGCTCTGGACTAGACAGAGAATCGAGAATATTCCAAAGGATGCGCAGAGGTCGACTGATACAATGGAACATTCAAAGCCACAAAATGGGTACACAGATACATTAACCCCTGAGTGTCCAAATAGTTATAGGTGGTCGATTCCATATCCATAGGAGTTGAAATATTTCATTTAGGAAGCTCAAGGAAAGAAAAAATTCGTACCAATAGAAAGAAGAAATCGTGCCCCAGAGTTTTGAAGAACAAAAAAATGTTTTGAAAGCTGCTGTAATAAACTATTAGCTTTCAAAGTCACTATGTGTAGAAGGGCACTTAGGGTATAAGATAAATAGACACAAGAATCCGACTATGTTCAGTAGCGTCTAGCACCTCTGAGCGGATGCGGCATGCGAGCTCGTATTGAGCCTCGGCAAGTCCAGCATCAGCAGCTGTGTCCAATAAGTTCGCCCCACTGCATGGCCAAATGATGGTGAGAATGAAATCTGAGAAAGTAATGAGCATGGAGGAAAATGAAAATGAAAAATTACAAGAGAACTTACAGAAATCAGCTGTAGCCCGCAAATCATGAGATGTAAGTCGATATCAAAAAGCAGCAAGATTACCTTCTTAAGCAAGCTCCTGGGATGTTGTAATAGAGGTGAAGGCGAGCCAGCCATAAAATGGCTGCCAAATTATCCTTATCAATCTCCAAAGCCAGCTCGAAACTCTCCTTAGCGGTCTGTACCAGAGCATACCCACAGACGACCTTCAAACATGAGTTCTAATAGTTCACATTCAGTATAGAGGTTTGAAATCCATACAAATTGCGAACTTGTTTGCGAAGATCGCAACCACCAGTTACAATCAATACCGGCACCATTATTGGGATTAATCCTCTATGGTCTGAAGCAGTTTTCAGTACGTAAAAAGGATTGAATTAGACCTAACGAAAATGAAAGCGTGATTTCGAGAATGACTCACAGGTTCAGACACTAATGCCTTAATTCTAAAGCAAGAAAGCTAAAGCAAGAAGGCAAAATTCAAAATTCTTGACCTTGAGCAATGGCTTCAGGCGAATGTCATTAAAATCAGTATGCGCCGAGAGCCGGTCAATTTCACCAATTGCTGTCAATCCTTTCCCCATGAACTCTCGCACATCCGGTTTGCTGCTGTATTGTCGGCTCTGATTAGCAAGCGTACCACTAAGTATTAGCATGAGTAGTATTTGCAAACTCAGCTCAAATTTCCTCAACCGTACAGACCAGCACAGATACAGAGGCACTGCTTCATGTCACGGCATTGATCAAATCTTGCAAATGCACCAATGAGAGCATGAAATTCGAAAAACTACCGAGTTGGAGAGGACAGGAACCAAATGCTTCTGGAGTTGCACCAACCTCCGCCCCCACATGGTTGTACAATAACCACTTTCAATCTGTGAAAGAAGTCCACAATTAATCACGTGCCTCAATTGCAGATTCCCTCCCCTGACGAAACCCTAAGGGGCAAGTGCTGCTCAGGACAGACCACTCCTGAAATGTACACCTATTGTACATCCTCACCATTGAACATACACGGGGGATGCACATTTCAGGGATGGGGATCTGCTGAGCAGCACTGTACCAAACCCTAAAATCTGCAATTGGATACGCACATCGTTGATAAGTTAAGTCCCTTTCAAGTTCGCGAGTCTGAAGACAACCAGCAAAAATTTGACAAGAGAGAACAAGCAGCTTCCCAAAATTCCAAAAAACAAGGCAAATCTAACCCTAAATCTCGAAAATCTTACCCGGTTGCGCGTGATCCCACGAGCGCGACTCTGCGTACTCCACACATGAATTGCCTCCAGCGATGATTCAAAGCTTCCAAGGAGAGGCGTAACTATCGATAGCCAGTCACAATTGCATCATCGCACATGTCCAGGAAAACTGAATTGCATAAAAACTTGCCAGACTCGCCTAAATTTTCATTTTCACTACACACAGAAGAGCCCGCAGCAAAGTGCAAAACATAAAATGAGCACAAAATCCAAGGCCAGGCAACATGAATTCAGAGCAAAAATACATAGCATCGGAATTTTGAACCCGATCAGCAAAACTCGAATTTGAAACCCTAACAGATATGCAGACCTCACATTTCAGAGTATTCACTTGTCCCTCTCTAATTGCACATTCTCGTAACGAGAAATGCATGCAAATTCCCACAGTACTATGTCGGAGACTATGTCCTAGAAAAGGGGTATGTTGAGGTTTTAATTTATAATAAATCAAATACAGTGAAATTTTTAAACTAAAAATTGTCAATTTGTAAGGACTTGCCATGATGGTGATGAGATTTCACCAAAAGAATGAGGTCAAAACCATCTTCAATGTTCAAAAGTGCACTCACTAAGGAGCCCTATTTGCACAAATGTGGAGGACATAAAATAATGTATTTTTAGATGTCCATTGGTAAAAAAAACATGCTTGCTTACCATGGGAATAGACCACAAAGAATTCAATTCTAAATCATTAATGTAAAGTATTCAATAGTACTCAAAACCCCTAAACCCAAAAGTGTGATAAATTAGCAAAATTGACTTTCAAATAGAAAGGATTTTTTTAATTTAAAAAAAAAAAAAATATATGATTACAATCCAAAGTTAACATCTTCTATTAAGGAAAATTCAAATTCATCATTTTCATTCTTCAAAAGTTATAGTACATAACAACCCTACTTTGGCAATACATTACAAAAAAACACTAGTCTTTCTTGCAACCACCCTTTAATATTTTTACTATATAGATATATAGATTCTAAAGACTTTATTTTGCAAATATCCTACTTGGACCTCCGTTCCAAAATGATTCTCTTATTTCAAAAATAGATGCCCATAAATGATTGTCTGCTACAAATTTAATGCAACTCTTGCATGTACTACAATCTACAGATTCATCACATGAGATGGAAGTAGGAAGCTCTCCTTGGTCTTCCAAACACTTCTTCCCCATGTGCTCCAACTTGTGGGAGCTACCTTCCTTGTCTTCCAGGGTAGATCGCATAGCTTACTACCATGATAAGAACAAATACTTGATCTTAAATTAACAGTGTGTTGAATTTAGAATACCAAGTCTTGACAGCTTTATTCAACTCGTCAATTGTTGCTAGAGCTTTGCAAAGCTACTCGACTTGAATGGCACTAAAGAATTCAAGGTCCAAGACATTGAAATTGGAATTGTTTAAAGGTTGGCATTTCAACTTCGATGAGCTCTAGCAACCTTTGCAATGCACTATCCCATTGTTAAGTGGTCAAATTACACTCCCGTGCTACTACAGCAATGATTGGTCTTTTCAAGGACCAACACTGGTGGCAAATTCATGACCAAAGGGTGATTTACAATCTACAGGGGTAGTCTCAAATTTCACGCCCTTCAAAGTGTGTGCACTAAGCATACTATTGGCATATCCACATATTGCCAAAAAGGTAACAACAAAATCTACATATTTGTATTGATTTCTATGTCAGAATCTCAAAACTTGCATTATATTTTCTAGACTCCATGAGTAGAGAATCTTTTGGGGATGGAGGGAATATTATTCAATAGGCACTAGTAGGTTTAGCCTCAAAAAGTAACCTTTTTAATTCAAAAAATGACCCTTCAAAAATAACTTGAACAAAAGAATTAAAAAATTTTAAATTAAAAAAAAAAATCACTATAATTAGAACTTAACATTTTGATCTTCAAAGGAAAAATCACAAATTGTCAATCTAAAATCAATTTTAGAAGGAATTTCCAATTTTGGCTTCAAATTTTATTGAGAAATATTAGCTTGTATACTAGTAGATTAAATTGTATAGATATGATCTATGAAATATGAATCATAATTTACAACTATTCAGTTTAAGAGTCATAATTAAATATTCTTCTAATTTTTATTTTATAATACATCTTTAAAATTTTGGAAATTTAGACTACCCCTTGGTCCTTAAAGGATTAGGTTTGCAAGATTTGTTATTTTGGTATGGACTAAAGGATCTAGACATTAGATCTTCATTTTTGCAAGGGAAATTTTCATCCAATCTCTACATGAATTGATTTAGAACCTTGTACAAATCATGAACCAAGTGATTATGCTAAACATGTTCCTATTGTGCCTTGTGCATGACCTCAAATACCCCTTCATTATATTCCTAGCATCAAATGATTGTTTCATTGACAATTCATTCTTAAATTAAAGTACTTTTAATAGGTGCACCAAAGGATATAAGGACAATTTTAGGTATTTTCATCTTAGATCCTATGCAAAATGACTACTTGTCTTTGATTCCAATATTGACTTTAGTAAGAGGGGAGCAACAAGGCTATGTATGACAGATGCTACATGTGATCTTGCTTGAGTATAACCTTCTTCAATGAGCATGTAAGCATGTGTAAGCATGAGTAATAGGCAGGCCTAAAACAAAACTTGGTTTAAAAGCATCCTCTAATGCAGAGGTACATTTTTCTTTCTTAAATGCACCAACAATGTACATTTGAGGAGGAGATGCTTGTAGTATCTACTATGTTTTAACTTCAAAAATTTGTACCTAATTATGTGAAGGTCCCAAAAATATGAAACAAATTGGGTTAGATGCCAATTCTATTTTTTTACTAAAATAATTTATTGAAATTTGTTTCAAGGACTTTAGCTTCCCCCAAATCCAGTCAGCTTTTAAAAGGTTGCTTTAAGAGCAAACTACCTTGTATGCGAAATGAGAACCTCTTGTTGCATAGCCCAAGTCTCTTTTGGGAGGGAAAATTCACTAGAAAGTGACACCAAACATTTAATAAATAATATTTGACAAAATATTTTTTTCCCTTGTTGAATGAAATTCTCAAAATTGTAACAAAACCTTAAATACTACTTTTTTCTCTCAGAAATTTATATACAATTTTGGATGAATAATTTGATGAATAATCAAAATTTCATCCATGTGTTTGTGTATTTCATCCATAATTTTATATGTTTAATCCTTAAAAGTCTAGAAAGCCCTATTACTATTTACAATATGTGTTTTTTTGTGTTTTTTTTTATATCAAATATACAAGAGTGCACGGCTTCAAATATATAAGAGTTGGAAAAAAATTACACTTATACTAAATTGAACCCAACAATAGATAATACTCCAAATTTGGGTCGTTAGTACCTTTTCAACATATTAGAGAGGCTCTATTAAAATGTTCACAAATAGTTTAGAAATATAGTGTCATATTTACATATGATAAGGTTCAAGTGTTAAATTGACATTGAATTGCAAGATGTTCAATGATTCATTTATTAATCCAATGGCATATATCTTGTCACATTTTAGTAAGTACTTTGTTCACAATGAGTTTGCAATGAGTCTAATTTTCAAGTATATGGTCTCCTAAAGATCTTTAACCCTAAAAGGTTTGGAAAACCTAATTTTAGACACAACATGGTTTTGGAGGGGTATTTGATATAGAAGGTGATTCACGAAGTGATTGAAATGAAATATAGAGTAGTGATAGACACTAGTAGAAAAACATGTCCTAAATGACTGTCCAAAATGACTAAAAAGTGTCCACAATGACTCATTTACAGTCATTGTGGACAATTTCTAGTCATTTAGGACAATCATTGATAGCCATTTTTCTACTAGTGAGAAGTTTTGTATTTATGATTTGGAATTTTGGATCCATTGTCATATGGCTTCTAATTTGAATCACTTTTGCACCTTCTACATATCTCACAAAATACAAAATGGTCACATATAGTGCCATATTTGAGCATGATATTGAGGTTTGGATGTTAAAACGACATCCAAACAATCAATATGCCAATTGTTGGCTAAACAATGCCATGGTGTACATCTTGCCATATTTGAGCACATGCTTTATATTTTACAAGCCAAATATGGAACTGTATATATAATTCCTTACATTCCTACAAGGTTTAAGGCTTTTATTAACCCTATAACATTGCTATAGATTCTAAGTGTTTATTTGGATGACTTCACCTAAGATTGTAAGATGGTTAAAAAAAAATTCATCCAAATTTTTTTCAAAGTTGTTTGAGTATATTTTCAATGAATAGTAAGGTGTAGTTGTTTTTGACTTGGGCCCCATTTGCGCAGGAGAAGGTGACCTATTTTCATGAATGAGGGAATATGATGTGAACTTTCATTCATTAAAGGTAACTAGAATTAGATGATGTATTGGCTAGTCTGTAGTTTTTCAATGGACAGAAAATTTTCTTTATTGGAAATTTGTTTGTTGAGATATAATAATAAATGGTTTTGCATTTATAATAATGATAATGGTACAAAGGCTCTTTTTGTCATCAAGATATAAAACTTAACATATTCATTTTCTAATTTTTTGTATTCTTTGTTTGTATGCCACCACAACTAGTTTTTAGTTTTGCAATTATCAGAAATAGGTTTGTCTATACATCAAGAACAAGTCAAACTATAATCTAAACTTCCTTAGTTTCTACGAATTCCAAACTTGATGAAAAATTAGCAAAAAAATAGTGCAATCTTCATTAATTCCATTTTTCTATACATTGAGAAAATTATCCCCCTTACCATTAGTCAATGAGACATGTGCCTAAATGCTTAACATAGTCAAAATAGGTCATATACCTTATTGCAAATTCCCTCATTTTGATATTATTGACTTTTCTAAAGAAGAAGATGCTTAATCTATGGTTCACCCTTAAATCTAGTGTATTTTCGTCACTTCTAGCTGTTCACTTGTGATGTGAAATTTAGCCATAAAAAATGATGTTTACTGATTTTGAATCCAACTAATGGAATGAATCATTGAAAATTGCTCCAATTGAAAATTTTGAAAAGTTCGTAAATTTCAATATTTTACAGCAGTATGAACTTTACGCCAATAACCATGTTTTGTCAATTTTCTAATTTTAGAGTGACACGGTAACACAGGTTTTACACCATGTTGTTGTACACTATAATCTACATCTATTCTAAAATTTTCAGATTTTTTTCAAGTATATCTTGTATTATTTTGATATGCATTTCCTTCCTTTTTTTTCTTAAAAAGTTCACAGTAATTTCAAATTTTCTCCAAAAGGTTTGAAATTTTTTTTTATGACTTGCATAAATACACGACTTCTTTTCTGTGAAAAAAAAAAATTTATAATTTATTTATTTTTCAATTCACACCTAGTTTTTTCCAAATGGCAGCCAACAGAGTGACGGACATTGAGGCTTGAACAGGGCCTGCGAGTCCTCCTTCCAGTTCAGATTCCTTTTGGCTGCACTCACCACTGCCCAGAATAAACAAATTGGGAAATCAAAAGAAAGTCAGTCAAATTGTTATTCTTATCATCGATGTCCAATTTCGCCTGAGCACGTTACGTTGACGCCATGCTCGCTAGCTAGCTGCTCAGTCTCCGACCAAATACCTGAACTTTACAACTGTAAGTGAAGCCCCGAAGTCTCGACACCCTCTCCTGATCAGGCTATCATCAGGGAGGGGAGGGAGGGAGTGCATGCGTGGAGCCTTATGGTAGAAGTTACATCAATTTTTTCCATCTAAGGAAATAAAAATATATAATCCAATTTATATATTGATATATTGATTGATGTACATCACTGTAACTTCGAGGCTCCATTTACATTTTGTATGTTAGTGAGACGGACGGGAGCTTCAGTTCACTGTTTTCTTTTTTTTCCTATTGCGGCAGTAGTGATGGATGCATCAATTCCAGTCCCCATCAGATTACGAAATACAACGTGACTGACTGACGAGCTGCCAGGCGACGCAGATGCTGCACCCCTCCTCCCAAATTATATGAGCTAGCTCTCTCCGTCCACTGCAATTTCGGCTTTGGTCTTTTTTCTGTAGCCAGAGGTCGTTACGTTGGAAGTAGAGTGAGGGTCGACGAGAGGGTCCGGGCGGGGACAGGTGCCGTGTTGCAAGTGCGTGCAGGCTCATTGCAAGAAATCAGCCAATTCGACTGAAGTCGTGTTCCTTTTGGGGCTCGTTCTCGACGTGCTCTACACTCATTCAGGCTTGGGTTGAGTGGCCGTCGTAAGTCTTGTACCTGGATTGATTGATCGTAATATTAGTCATATTGTAGAACGGTTTTCTCAGTCGTCGAGATCGATAGATCGAGGGTGTGTGTGTGAATTTGCTTGCTAGCAGCTGTGACGGAAGTGGTGAGCGTCCGCAGCGTTGTCAGTGACGAGGTTTATTAGGGTGGAAGGGGCTCGCTATCTATCTATCGACGCCCCCGCTGTGTCATTTTTCGTGTGTTTTTTCTTTTTACTTTTTGAGAATCTGTGGCAGCTTTTTTTGTGCTGTCTGGTCCGTTCCGAAGAGAGTTTTTTTTTCTGCTAATAACTGTAATGATTGCCTGGTAGGGTTGAAGCTGCCTGGCGAGTGTTCCACTTTGTTTTGTGGCTGTGGGTCAAATAACTTGTAACTTGGTGCCTCAGACGGAACTGTTCGGACGTCGGAGGAGAAAGGTGTGCGGGTGTGCGGGTGTGGGTGGGTGGGCAACTCACGTCGTTGGAAAGGGGGGTCATTTGAATTCCGCTACTGCAACTCTTCGTGCTCGCGAAAGTGGTCTTGGGCTGCTAGCAGAGTTTCGTTTTGGGGACCTCGCAGTGAGAGGTACGCCTGGGGTACGTGTTGCAAAGAGAAGGAAATTCTTCTGTGGAAAAGAGTGGGAGTGGCAAGGGCGGAGTAAGCAATGTCGTCCCTGGGGGGTGCGGAGACTACTACCATGGCCGCCGGGGTTTTGCAGCAACCCCAGTCGCCGCAGCATCAGCGGCGTTGGATCAAGTACTTCTGCGAGGAGTGCGGGGCGTGGGAGACGCGTGAAATGTTCGAAGTCGTGCAATTCGACCCCAAGCCCCCGTCACCGCGCACGGTGTGGTCGTGGGGCTGCACCAAACTCCTCCGCCACGCCAGCTTCCAGAGCTTCCGCGTGTCGCATCTCAACAACGCCGACGGCCACGACCTCGCGGCGCCCCACCAGCTCGACTTCCCCACCACGAGCTCCGACCCGTCCTCCTCCCCGACGCCGCTGCCACCGGAAGAACCAGCACGGACGGAGCCAGCGCGGGGGACGGAGCAATTGCCACCCGTGGAAGCAGCCATGGATCCCGCGATGTCGAATGGATCCTCCCAGCAGAGCAAGCGGCCCAAACGGAATGTGCGCTCGACGTACGCAAGGGATCACTCGCCCGTGAACTCGCAAGGGGGGGTGACTTCGTCGTCACCGGTGGACGAGGTCGTGCCGGAGGAGAATGGCGCCAGCACTGAGCACCATGGGCACACCGCGGACACGGCTGGTCCAGAGAGTCCAGCAGTTATCGATGCCGAACATCATGAAAGTATGTTAAGCCAAACCCATTTCCATTTCGTGTCCTCCTGCATCCCCGCAGATCTCAACATTATGCACCTTGATTCGCAACAAGGTCTTTGGAACCCTAATCTAGTGGTCACGTCGGAATAGATTACGAACATCACCGACTCACTCCATTTCCAGTTGCAGTTCTCGAGAGGGGGGTGCATTGGCTTGCTTGCCCTCCAGTATTGTCTCAGATCTCGACGTGATGTCCCTTGATTTGCAACAATCTCCTGAGTGCCCTAATCATGTGAGCATGTCGGGATAGGGATAGGGTCCCCAACACCATGAAAGTAAGCGAACCCATTCAATTTCCGATTCCAGTTCTCGAGGGGTTCCAAATGCTTTGTGCTCCAGCATTCCCTTAGATCTCATCGTGGTGTGACGTCCCCTTCGTTTGCAACCGCACTCTTGTGAACCCTAATCGGAATGTCAGGAGAGATGCCGAACAAAACCAAAACATTCAATTCCCATTTCCTGTTGTGTTGACTCTCGGGGTTGCACTTGGTTTCTCCTTGACCTTCCCCTCAGATCTCATCGTAGTGTTCCTTGATTCGCAACATGAAGGATGTGGGCATCTGAGCATGTCGTGATAAATCCCCAACTCATGAAAGTAAACCAACCCGTCCAATTTCCATATCCAGTTCTCGAGGGGGGTGTATTTGCTTTGTCCTCCAGCACTTCCTTAGATTTCAACGCGATGTTACGTTCGTTGATGTGCCCAATGTCGTTGAGCCCTAATTTTCGTGGGCTTGTCGGTATGGAAGTAACCCTACTCATTTCAATTCCCACTCATAGAGGATTTGGCTCTCGATCTTGCCATTTGCTTTATTTTCCAGCATGGATAGAAGATGATGTCACATTAAATCCACCGATGTCCTGCCCAATGTCCATTGAGCCCTAATCATTTGTGCGTGTTGTCTGGAATTGTAACAGACGGGGTGCACAAGAGACCCAGAAGGTTGACAGCCGGGGACCGCGGCCTTGCGCAAGCCCTCCAGTACGAGAGGCCGAAGAAAGCAACAACACCCAAGGGTGGAGCGGACGTGAAGCCATCAGCGACTTCACTTGCAGCGGCCATGAAAAGACCCAAACGCGTCACAGCGGGGCTCAAAGGAATGGCGATTGCTGCCGAGAATGCGAAATTGACTCCGAGGGTAAGCTCCCCTTTTGACAATTCTTATGTCGTCCTTGGTTTGGTTTTGGATTGCTGTGTGAAATCAGCCTCTCGGTCCGTTCAATGCACTCCTTTTGAGCTCAGCTTAGGGTTAGGGTTAGTTTGTTTTTTATGGATCGGGGTCTATTTGAGGAGAATTGCAGCATACTGTAGGGGTTTTCTCCTCGTCGCTGTGAAGACTTTTGGTCTCTGATTCCTGATCCTGGCTTTTCGGTGCTCGTGAATCACAAACCCTATAAGACAGCGAGTAGAGTTTGTGATAAGGCTGGAATGCTTTGCAGGTTTGATCTCGCGTAGGGTCCATTGAGAAATTTATAGAAAGGGTACCTTGGGGGTGGATCTCATTGACATTTGTTTTTTTGCATGCACTAGGTTCCATATGACTTTATCGCGTTGCATTATTTTATAGAAAGCTGGGTCTGTCCTACTCCTGTGCCGAAAATCCGTACTCTCGGTTGGGTTTATCTCGCTCTGTGACCCTTTACTCCGGTTTTTTGAAACAACGATGTCAATTTCATTGCAAAACAAAATAAGCATCTGGCTCTGTGACTTTCATTCACTAGGTTGAAGTTGTTTTCTTTTGTTTTGCATTGTTCAGGTATCTGTTAAAAAGGAGCCGAAGAAAGATGCGGTGCACCAGGTCAGTGTGCAGACCAGATCTGCAGCTGCAATCAAGCCGTCGAAGAAGAACAAGAAACTGGGTGATCTTTACTAGTTCTGCTGATAAGGTAGGAACCACAGTACTAGACTTTTAACCCTTTTTTAGGTCCCAAGCTACAGTATAATTTCCATTTCCAAACAATACTTTTTCCCCATGTATTAATAATTATCCTTTCTTGTACCAATTGTTTTACAATCTCGGACATAAATTTGAAATTCTTGAATTCAAAGTATTTTTTCGTCTGCAAATCATAGTAATTATTCAAAACTTTAATGTAGCATGTTGTTTTTCAAGGGAAAATAGAAGTAACAGTGATGAATGCCATGGTGTAGCTGGAATGCTTCTTGAGCTTATACCTAAAGTAATTTGAGGAATTTGATGCTAAAGTGTCAGCAACTTTGCAATTTTTAAGAACATTTAGAAACTCTAAAAGGACTAAGAAAGAAGCTATATTTCTTAGTTGAGCTGAGTTGCATCTGAAACCAAGAACTACACTAAATTATCCTACTTTTTTTTTGCATTTGACTCTAGTTTACACACTCTTCGTTATATATTTATATTAATGTCGATTGAAATATTTTTTGTACTAGTTCTCGCACCCTCGCTGATATGATAAATCAGTTTCATGAAAATCAGTGCTTCACCTAAACACAACCAAACAGCAATTGCTGGGGACGGAAAGGCTTTATACTTGATTTTTTGTCCTTGCTCAAGCTGATCAGCTTTGTGCAATCAGATCTGAATTATTCAGGGGTTGCTGCTATTGTCACAGTGCTGCTATTGCTGCAGTGAATATCACATGCCAGACACTGGGACAGTTCCAAGCGTGTGAATGTAGGGTACATCATCAATCTGTAGGTTTTGGAGGGGTACAGGTTCTGTACCATTTTGGGCGAGGTTGTGATTTTCCGTGCAACTCTGTACAACACTGGAAAAAAGTAGGGCTAGATAGCGGAATGGCAGGTTTTTCAAGTCAGATAGTGAAGAGAAATTTGGCTGTGGTGGATGGGGGGCTTCAAATTAGGAGGATTTGGGGAAATTGGGTGAGTTTTGTCTGTGCAGCTGGCTGTGAGTGTTAGAGAAGCGAAGCGTAGAATGTGTGCATAGGTTCTTCCTGTTTTTTCAAGCATGCGCCTCCCTGGGATTCAGGGACAAGACTTGATCGTGTACAAAAAAGACATTGATACTAATAAAGGTACCTTGTACATGAAAATTATCATGCTGTAACTTACTTGATAGGGTTCACTTTATGCATGGTAGTTGAGTTAACAGGATGAGCACTGACTGGCCAACCTGAAGTTGTTAAAATCATGGTCAAATCTATATTTTGTTGTCTGTTCTTACAATGATTCACTGCTTGGGATCAGAAATTATGCTGAGTAAGGATGCCTTCATTCCAAAAAGGCTCCAAGCCCCTTGTAGGGGCTAATACTGTTGAGTTGTTCAGATATTACAATTATTAGCCTTTGCAATCATGTGCAGGACCTGTTGTATGGATGTGAAATGAATAGAGAAGACCCATGACAACTACACACAGTTTTTGAATTTTTTTATATTTTGGGTGGGGTACAAAGTCATGTGCCACGACTGATTCAGCACGTTTGAAATGACGTACTGGCATGAGCAAGAAAGCATGAATCCAAGGGCCATTGACGAATCAATTGGATGTACATTTGTGGAACTGGTAAGATGAGAAAACGACAAGATTAAACAATGAAAGCACAGTTCAATACATGTGACCATATATTTAGGAAATTTCACGCAAATGTTGCCAACTTTGAATGGGAGCCTGAGGAGGTTGTAGTTTATTGGGTCTGTCCTTTGGATAAAGACTATGGCATCAACTCTTGCATTTTGAATCCGAGTTTCTAAATCTTATCTACAACTGCATAATTTTACAATGCACGATGCTTTAGGGTTTAGTTGGAGTGGACAGAGCCTCATTGTCACGCCATACTTGTTATCAAGACATACAAGAATGAGTGATACACTTTGCTAGTACTATACGTATATGGCTAAATATTGTGATGAATATTATGCATTGATGAAAAGGTCATCACATTTAAAGAAGATTGTTTTTTCCATCTTAAATTGTTTAATTATTTTAGTGCTTAGTATGCACCAAAATTCATAGGACGTTGTCTTTTGTAGGTGTATACCCACGTGCGCCTAAGTATACTTGAGTTGTGATTGGCTATGGAGTTTTTAAGGCCTATACAATCTTAAAAATAGGAGCACCTTTTGCATTATGCCTACACAGTTGCATCCTCTAATTCATAGTTGTATAAGTGTTATACTACATTTGAAGTGAGCCTAAAGTAAGATAATTCAAAATTGAACAAAATTCTTTAACATTCTTGATTGCATAGCAATGAGATATCATTTTTTAATCACATGTTGTATAATTGTTACTCCCTAAAGTGAAGTCTGAGAATATAATATTTAAATATTGATTGCACAAGTCATAAGAGTTCAGAGTCTTAGATCAAAGTTCAATTGATAGATTTTCTAAATCCTTGTTCTAATTTTAATGTACTTAGATTGAACCTAGTGCAATAAACATTCATTTATTATTTAAGGCTCACTTTTGCAAATGTTCAGAGTCTTCTCCAAAATTAATAATTTGAAAAAAATCATTATAAAGTACTATTTGGAAGAATATTTTGAAATTAACCCCTAAAGGTTTTTGACTATGTTTTAAAAAAAAACGCTCCCAAACTGCCATTTCTAGTACAAGTACCAAATTTTGGAAAAAAAACATTTTTGGACACATGTAACCGTAGGATCTTGTAGTAAACTAGTTTGAGAACATGTGGAAAAAATTTCAGAAATTTCCACCGTGTAGATTGCAAGATATTAGCATTTGAAGTGACAAAAACCCTTTTTTTGTCCCTGCAAAAAACCGGGCAGCTGCACTTCACATGGTCACATTTGTATGAAAAAATGTCCAGAATGGTGGTAACTCTTTGGATTCATTCTTCAAAGCAAGTTATCTACATGCTTGGAAAATTTCAGATCATTTGGAAATGTACAACATATAGGAAAAAAAATAGTAAATAGAAAGAAGTAGAAAATTATTCAAAACAGTAAATTATTAAGGATCTAATTATGGAATTGAAAAATGCCAATCCAAACAATTGTAATGTTGTAATAAACAATCTACACCTTGTGTTTATATTTTTTTCCAAAAATATTGAAAATTGAGTTAAATAAAGGACTTCAAAGTTTATTTTAGAGTAGAGATTCCATAACTACCCGCAAACTACCCACAACTAAAAATCCTCATAACTTTCATCTCATAAATCAAAGTGGAATGATTCAAATCTTTCCTTGTGCACATAAATCTAGAGAACCAATTTCAAATTTTTATTTCTCTAGAAAATGATTTTTAAAGAAGTTTTTTTTGCTACCTGGGCTGCCCACCGAACAATGAAAACTACATATCATACCATAACTTTTTAACCATGTGGTCAAAAGTTATGAAAATTGTTGGGCCCTAAAGCTACTCCTCGGGCACATCTTGTGTGAAAATTTCAAAGAAAAAAAATAAAAATTCCATTTGTGGTGAGCTGCCCAAAAACGCTATGTTGTCAAAAAACGGTGTTTGGTTCTTTAGGGATTAATATACAGAATGAAAGTTTGTAAGCAATTGTAGGTTTTGAATTTTAGATTCCATCTATACAGTTAGATTCAGCAATGCTATCACCACTACTTTTCTTTATGAATTTTGAAAGAAAATTTTCAAATTCCTTCAAAATTCAATTACACGCAAACTATTATTATTTTTGGAGCAAAACTTGTTGGAATGGATTTGGAAGGAGGCTCTCTTGGCATGGTGATTTTTTAGAATTTTTGTGCTCTTTTATGTCCATGACCTCATTTTTGCAAATCTGGTTTTGAATGAGAGTCAATGCAATTTCGTCTTGATCAACCACTTGACATACTTCCACACTTGTAATTTTAGAAAAATATATATTCTAGTAACATCAAATCCAACTGATAAATAGGACAAGAACTTGACAAAATATCTCCACAAATTGGGATGACTTTCATCGAAGCAGCAACAAGCAAGAAACAAGAATATGAATCTGTTTGTTGTCCAGAAACTCAAGGGTTAAAGGGTTATATTATTAACCTGGATAACTGAACAGTACAGTACCTTACTTGACCTGTTCGCCCTGAGTTGTGAAAAAAGGGTCCAGTTGACAGAAACAGATGGCACCTAAAAACTGCAATAATAAGAAAAGATGGGGATATCCTTTTCGTATTCAGTTGACGTGATTGACCCATGCCAGACCAGTCACACCAACTGCAGGCAGTGCATGGCATTCTGCTGCTAACTTATTTGGCACTCTGCAATTATATGGTGCAAGTCAGATCAGACTTCATAACCTTCTGAAGTCCCACACCGGTGACAAATGGGTGTGACTGAGATATTTCACAACTCAAGCAACCAGGAGAACAAAAATCGTTGCCAAAAAAAAGAAACGGTAACAAAAAAAAATCTGCAAAAAAATCTGTACCCAGAAAAATTTGTGACAAAAAAAACAATTTTCAAGGAAACGTTTGGTGGTCGCATTTCTATGCAGGAACAGTCTGTACAGAAAAAAGGGAGTGAATGCCTGTTTGAACCACATCTCCTTGGACAATTTTTTCCACACAGTGGTCCACTTTGTTCCAAAACCCATGTACACCTGCATTTGTTGCCTCCAAAATTTTACAGAACTGATGATACAACCTTGTAGTAGATCGCACCTGTACAAGGGAAACTCCAGGCTTGAATTTTTTAGTTGTTTGAATTAGCCACTTGCTGCTAGCGCCTGCACGTGTTTCAGGTCTAAAACTCCATGAGCACCCCACCCTCGTGCACCGTCCGGCACTACAGGCCTGAACTTCTCGTACAGGTTATAGGCCTTGCTGCCGATTTCCTCCGGTTCCAAAGAGTTTGCGAGCGCTTCAAATGCCTCTGCATCCATCACAAAACAGTAATTGCTTCGTTAGCCGAGTCTACCAGGGTTGCAGGAGCTTCCAGATTCAGTTACCATTGTCGTTTCTTGGCAGGATTAAAGATGACGACATCTTGGGGAGTTTCTTGCAATCCCTTGGAACCAATCAACAGTGAGTCAAGAAAAGAATCTAGATTTATTTTGTGCACAATCTTCAGCTCTTATTAACTTTGCAAAAGTGTGACTTGCGAGAGGATTATTTTTCTCTGTAGTACAAAGGGCAGCGTAGACTACAAAAATGCCCGCAACTGGTCATGTGCGTCTTCATGTAGGACATTTCTCCACTAGTGTTTGCTTTTCATCATGTTTGCATATGACTCACCTGACAGTGATTGCATGGAACAAAATGCTTCCAAAGTGGACCAGTTCTTCAATGTTTTAGTGTTCCCCATTCTTTTGTGTTACAGTAAAAACTAAAAAAGTTGCAAGCTGAATACCACTCTAGAAAATAATGTAACAATGACAATTGATGCGTGCTAAGTAATACATGACTCAGATATTCCTTGAAAAAGGAACATATAATGACAGATGGGATCAATAATATGCTCACCTCTCACACGGTCATAGTCATCTTTAAATGCACGGTGTAGATATGCCTTCACTGTGTTGGGGGCAATAGCTTTCCCAGACTCCACAGCAAAACGCCCTTTCTCAGTGGTCTTCCCGTACACGCTGTTCCCAAACACATCAAACTTCTCCTTCTTGGCTTTCTTTTTGTTTGTTTCCACATCGGTATCCTTGGAGCTTTCTTCAAAAACACCAATCCTCTTGCCCTTAGACTGAGCAAACAAACCGGAGATGGCCTTGCCAAACGTCACAGCTTCATCGAAAGTAAAGCCCTGACGCTCCGCCACGGCCGCTACCCACATGGTGAGCACCGGGGCTCGGTTCACCTTGATCTCTCCCTCCTGCTCCCAAAACAATGCATCATATCATTTCTCAACCATGTATTCAACTGAAGAGCTAATGCAACTGAAAATCAATTAAGTTTCCCAGGTAATACAAAATACTGTCAGTCGATTGTGTCTTTCGACACTTTGATGCCAAGCTATTTAGCATTATTCATTACATGGTTTTTGTATTCGATATAGATTGCTATCACATTAGAACAGAAGGTGAGCTCATCTGATTGAGCTGAGGGGTCTGGGACCAAGTCTATGCTGATGCACAGATTCATACAAAGAATTTCTTATGTGTGTCACAAATTTGGCACTCTTAAACAAGCCAGTTTTAACTAAGGTATGCCACACTGCCCCAAAAATGCGACACCTACTACGACATTAGGCAAAAAAGCGTCACAAAAACCTAGATCTTGATGACAGAAGATGTACACAATCAAAACATGAGAGTCTGAGGGAAGGGACTAGTTTTGGGTACATCTAGAGAGAGTTTTTGTACTTTAAAAACTCATAACTTATTAAGTTGTTCATGCATGGTAAGGTGCGTTGGAATCCCCTTTCAGTTTCCAATTTAAAAAAATATGCGCTTAATAATAGTAACTACGCTCAATTATAAATAGTGACGATTGTAGGTGCGCATACTTTAATATGAATATTTCTCATATTTTTCCTATTTTGCAGAATAGTCAATGACTAGGAATTTTGAGTACAAAGTACCTGAGAAGCTTTTGATGGGTGGGAATCGTCAGTGGGTACGTTCTTTTCTGATTCTTCCTCCTCGGGCACTGCTTTAGGTTCTTCCTTCGCAGCTTCTTCCTCTTTGACAGCTTCGCCTTCCTTCACGTCAGGTACAGTGCTTTCCTCAGGCTTCTCCTCAGCAGTTGAGGCAGCTTTGCGTTTTCTCCCGGGTTTCTTTTTTGGCTCTTTTACAAAAAGAAAAGCACATGTGAGAACGGGATACACATCATGACCAGAGAGTCCTTAGTGCTAATAAGTTTTGAGAATGGCAGATAGTCCTAAGGGTTATTCTAAGTCTACAACATGTGAGGGTTTATGTTTGATGAGAAGGAAGTGCGTGGTACCTTTTACCACATTTTCTTTGTTGTCCCCAACCTTGGACTGCCCCCGCAACCGCATGCTGGAGCGGCTTCCCTGCTCGGGTTCTACAGCTGGCGCCTTGATGGGCGTCGTCCCTGTAGAGAAAAAAACACACAGCTTAGAACCTCTTCCACACAACAATGCTTCTTCTTCTTCCTCTTCTCAGAACTTTTGCAAACTTTCCTCTTTCAAAAAGCCAAAAGCAGACCTATTGGAACACTGGCACTTTATAAATGGTAACTAACATCTCACTTGACACCAGACCACCAAGCCCCTGTCCCTCACAGCGACCCAACGCTCATGCTACCTCCAGAAAATCACCCCCAAAAAAGCTTAGAACAAGATGCAAGATTGTAAAAAAGCACAACTCACCAGCTTCTTCAGAGACCTTGGCGGGCTGGCCATTCTTCGTGGTGCCCTTAGCAGGCCGTCCTCGAGGCATCTTCAACTCCAAATTAAACCACCCCACCCAAAGCAAAGCAAAGCAAAAGCACAGCAAAGCCAAACCAAATCACAAACCCTGCACACAAAATCTGCAAACTTAGAAAGAGGAAAGAATCAAACACACGCCGTATCCATCAGTCACCCCCCACTCCACTCAGTACAGTGGCATACAACAGTAAAATACTGAATAACAACCCAAAAGCCAAAAAAACAAAAAAGCAAAGAACCGAACCAAGAGGCTCACTCCCAAGCGAACAGAAATCACTGATACTTCCGTCCCTCCCTCCACTTCTTCCAACCTGAAAGATCAAATACATGCATGTAAGATGCTTTTGTTGCAACTTACGTTAGTGGGCAGGGCAGGGCAGGGTCGTCTCGCACAATCTGTGAGTGGGGGGGTCAATGAAGGTGAGTGAGAATGAAGCAGACAATCCAGAATCAACCACCTTCAGTTGTCCTCTGACGGACACGTTCTACAAATCACGGACTGAGTGGCGACATGTAATTCAAGGCATGGACGGAGGATTTAACTTAAAAAGGAGGAACTGCAAAAACAGCAGTAGTGGAGTGACACGTAGGTGACCCTACAGCCTGATTGCAAGCCTGATTGCAAGCTTTGCTCCACCAACACAACGTACAACTACACTAATAATGAAATTTAACAGACAGACCAAGAGAGAGCATCGGTATCATATAGTATTAAAAAGAAAGGGATCAAGAGAAAATACCAGTTGATTATAATCTTCGTCAAGGAAAAAAAACTTGTTGCATTTTCAAATAAATTATCGTAGTGTGGTAACACTAAATTTTTATTTATTAGAGTACTTCTTTGGAAGTGTGGATTCCAGGCCAGGCCAAGATGCGTAGGAAATGAATTTCCACGTCAAACTCTCACGTGTTCACATCAGCTTACACCAATGACAAGAGGACATGTGGCACATTTTTTTTTTAAATGACTTAATTAATGACCCTCACTCGTGCAAAGCCATTACCTTATAATTTGACATTTCAAACAGACAGGCAGTAGGCTCTGTGCATGTTAGGCTGGTTATCTTGCAACTTGCACAGCCAAAATGCAGGCTACCAATGTACTCCAGTGTAGGCAAGTATGGAATATTTGGACACTCAGAACTTTGCCTTAAGGTAGTATGCTCTTAAAGCGACCATTTAAGGGCTGGTCCGCCTTTTTCACAGGCTTTCGTGGACGAAAATATTTTTAGATCATTTTTTCAGAGAAAGAAAAATAGATGTGGTACCTAACACAAGTGGTTTTGTATTTTTCCAAGCATTTTTGAATTACTTGTGAATTTTCAAAGATTCAGGGCATAGGCACCTATTTGTGACCATAGATCTTCCAAAATCTGGCCACTTGCTACTTGTAAAGAGATGTGCAGAAATCAAAGACAATGATTGGCTCTTGCAATAGAAAAATAATTTTTCCTCAATGCATTCAATTGCTAAACTAGTCCATTTAAGGATCACCCCATCTCCATTCTTCACCTAAATATAGGGGCGATTTCAAGAAGATGGGCGCTTTTAGAGCACACTACCTTAAAGGTTTCAAAATTTGATAACAGACAAGCTCTACTTGTAGCTCAAGCATTTGCAAACTGTTGTAAGAGATGGGTACCCCCAAAATTGCACTGTACCTAAAACTGCCATCATCACTGTGTGTACATCTCCCAAATCAATATGTGCAAATGTAGAAGAAGTGAATTTAGAACATCTACCAAAAGAAACTTTGACCTTGCAAAACTTTTGTATACAATATCTAAATGTTGCATTCCCAGGTGTGTTGGAGCTTCCATTCACTTGCCAACAAGAAAATCAATGAAAATTTGACCAAGTCTAATAACAATAATAACTAGGCATAGTAGGAAAGAGAGCTTTGGAATAGGGTAGAGGTATCCATTTTCGATCAAGTACCCATGTACAACCTATAGGGTGCTCTATTTCCAACCAAGGTTGGGTTCAATTTCCAACCAAGCTTTGGAATTTGTTCTCTTTCCCTTTTATAGGTTGGGACTAAGGTAGAGGTACTAATTGTCAACCACTTCCAACACCAACCATGTAAGGTGTAGTATTTCCAACCAAGGTTGGAATAGATTTCCAACCAAAGTTGGAAATGTGTTTTTTGGTCTTTTTCAAAGTTGGGACTAATAAAGTTATGGCACATGTCCTGAAGTAATGAACAAGAAAGTAGAAGTAGTGAGTGGAAAAGTAGTTCTTGAATTATCATAATTGGAAGACATTAGACATTGTCTACTAGTGAAGTGCACTATTTGGCTCCCAAAATTCACAATAATTTCACAGTAATTTCAAGGAATAAAATCTTGAAAAATTTTCAATCCCCATATTTCCTATCCTCCTATATGGGAAAATTTTCCACCACCTTATATTGCTTACTATTTGTTCCAAAATTGCTTAAATTAATGTCTATTGGTATCTCCACTTTATCCCCTAAAGGATTGTTTGTCCCCTTGAGGGACAATTTGGATTGGGTAGGTTCCTATTGTCTCAATTTGTAGTGAATTTCTTTGATATTTTTTGAAGTTGTGTAGTTTTGCAAGAGCTTGGTGGATATAAATTTTTTGTTTCAATCAGATGTTGGATGAAAAAGTTATGGCCCAATAAGCAAGAAACGAATATTGGCTAGCAGTCCAAAAAAATCCCCAAAAAATCAAAATAATATTTTTTGAATTTTTTTTCTAAAATATTATGTTTTTGTCTGTACGTGAAGCTTTGATTCATTCTATTTGGACTAGGGATGAGAAAGTTATGGACAATCTTGGTTTTGGGAGCAATCTAAGCATCTTCAAAAAAAAACTTTTTGTCCAACTTTGAATGCTAATATCTTCTAATCCGTACGGTCAAATTTGATGAAATTTTTACTACATGATCTCAGACAAGTTAAGTACAAGATCCTATGGTATATTCTTTGAAATTCTATTATTTGAATTTCCTTAAATGAACACAATAGAAGTGGTAATTTTGAGTCTTTTTTTGACACAAAACACCCTCGGGACAAATAGGGTAGTTAATAAGGTCATGAGACATGTCCCAAAGTGGTGAGCAAGAAAGTAGGAAGTAGTGGGTAGAAAGGTGGTTTGGCTAAGATCAGAATTAGAACCGTCTAATGATTGTCTATAGATTTGAAGCACTTTTTGACTCCCCAAATCCATAGTGAATTCAAATTTTGACATAAAATTAAAAGCTTACAATCCCCATATTTCCTATTGCTATACACGGAGGGAAAAGATTCATCGCATCAATCTGCTCACAACAGCTCACTTATTTGATCGGAAATGGGTACCTCCACCTTACCCACTCACCTTAGCTAAGATAGAAGCACCTATTTCAGACAACCCCTTTGTCATGGCTTTTTAGGCTGACATGTTGTGCACAATACTTGGATGCACTATTCATTGAGAAAGATTTTTTGTTTGCACCTTCTTGTCCACTCATCTCTCTTCCCTCCTTGCTTAGGGAGAAGTGTCAAAGCTAACCACAATAGGTGAGTCTATGAGACCGGAATGAGTTCCAATGAAAAATCTACATTTCTATATAATAAAATATTCACTCTTGGGATTTTATTTTATTTTTTCATTCTTCCTCATCCTTATTTTTGCACACATTGAGCTCAGTTTCTCAACGGATTTTGCTCCTGAAATGCTTGAGTTTTTCAGGAATAGGTACTTCTACCTTAAGTTATTTTCTAGTCAATTACTAGAGCATCTTTTGCTAATCACTTTGGTATTATTTAATGGCTTGCTGAGCAGGGATGGTGACGTCCGTGTACTTAAGAGGCAGACGTGAGTGAATGGAATTGCCCTGCTCACCTGCTGGTCAGTCAAATCATGTGGGCAATTTCGGAAATAAAATTTAGTTTATGTGTGGGTTGTTAATGAATTTATTATTTGACCCCAGATGCTAGGGGCATTTTTTGGGCTTGGATTTTTTGTTTTTTCAATGTGATGGCTCCAAAAACTTAGTCGAGAACATCATTCTAACAAATTTTGTGAATTTTCTTTATGCGTGGGTAATGTAGTCACAATAGAATTTATGGTGATTTTGAACAAAATTGTTATAGGCAAAATAATCACATTTTCTTCTTCAATTTTCTATACGGTTCGATGTAGTCTAATGTGTGTGTAGAAATCAGGGACATTTGACCAAGAGAAGTATGGTTAAGATAGCCGACCTCATTCCGACTATTTAAGCATTTATGCATATTTGGAGCACAATTTTTTTGAGTGGAGAAATTTTTTCATGTACAAAAATAGAGTTTAGAAGGATTCCATATTTTTTCAGAATTTTATTTCTCAAAACATAACTACTATGAATTTTTTAGTTGAGGATTATATTTGACCTATTCTTGTCATATAGGTCTTCCTATTTCCAACCACAGGTTGGTTGCAAAATCGACCAAGACTGCAGCCATTTGTAATGCGCTACAATTACATTGGAAATTGTGCCATAATTAATCATTGCTTTTCTCCTATTGATTGAAAAAAAAAGTAGCCTATATAATGAGAATAGGTCCCTAGTCGGAATGGGGTCGGTTCCCTTAGTTGGGGGTTTACTCCTAAAGAATAAATTGTCCCCTCTGTTGACACTTGAAGTTTGGGTTGGAACTTATGAACTTCATTTTTAGTTAGATTTTTTCAAACTTTTTTGAAGATTGGAGAACATATTAGCTTTCTAGAGACCCATTTATATTCAATTAGTGCTTGATAGTAAAAGTTATGCAACAAGAATATTAAATGATTGTACTCAAGTAGCAAGAAAAAAAATTTAATAAGAAAATTCAAACTCAAAATTCAAATTTTCATTGAATATATTTCTACATAGAGAATTTTTATTCATTCTATATGGTGTAATGTTAATGAAGATTTTTGTTCTGCAAACAATTCATGGCATTTTATTGAAAAAAATAGTATACAATATTTAATTACGAATTTAATTTCACAATTTTTCTGAAAAGAAATATCTAGAGGGTTTGGATTATTTGTTGCAACAATATTAGGATTGACAAGTTTCTAGTCCATTTCAGAACTATTAATAATGAAGTTTTTTCCTTCCATCTTGAAACCAAATTTGAACCTAATTCTAATCAACTAATTTGTTAAGAGAGAATAATCAATTATTTTATCAAAAATATTTTCTGGACTTACAACTCAATTCTTAGATTTAATTCAAAATCTATAGTGTATTTTGAAGTTAACATAGGTATGATAAGTTGCAACCAGAAAGATGGCAAAAACATTTCCTTTCACTATAAATATAAATATGCCATATTTAACTATTTTTGGACTTTTGAAAGTCCATAATTCAGATTAATCATCGGGAGATCTCTCGATGAGCATCGGGGGATCTATCTAAATCATTGGAAGATCTAAATTTTCATTGAGGAATCAATCCAAAACATCGGGAGATCTATACAAGCATTGGCAGATCCCCCGATGATTATATAGATCTTGCTTAGTCTAGAACTCATTAGATAGTCCAGAAGTAGTTAAATAGGCCATTATTTTGTTTCACCAAGAATGTTAATATATTTGGTTGCACTCTTCTTTATCAAATTTTCTAAAAAACATGTATAAGTCTACATGTTCTTAGACAAGTGAGGAAAATATCATACTTTGGATATACAAAAGTATAATTTTATTAATTTTCTATATATACTCAAAATGCTAGTTTGGGAATGGCTTGGGTAAAATAAAAGTCGTGGAACTCTAAGGGTTAATTTTTTAGGTCATATGACTAAGGTATGAGCGTCTATAATTGTGACTCATTAAAATGAATATTGTTACTTTTATTTAGGTTTTATAAGATATTACTAGCAATTGAAAGAGAATTTCAACAATCTTCAATATGCATTATTTGGACACTCTATGAATGAATTATGAATTTTCAAAGTATTGTCCCAAAGTGTATCAAAACCAACACTAAGCTCTCATAGATGATAGACTCTCATATTTTAATTGTGCCCATCTTGTGTAATCAATATTTAGATTTTTGTGACACTTTTTGGTCCATATATAGGTGTCACATTTTGGATTCTGTTGATTTTAGGTGGATATAAATTATGGAAAGTAAAACAGACCTATTGCTTGATTTTGTAAGTTTGGGACATCACATTGACATTGAATCATTAAGAGGTCCGATGGATGACTTCAATGATAATCCACAAAGGATCCAGGTAGGAAGGAATATAGCTCTTGTTTTCTTGACTAGCTCTTGTTACAAGCATAATTCCTCATTTCTGTAGAATAATTTTGATGACTACCACCATCAAAATGAAAGAAGATTTATATAGCTTTTATATGGAAAAAAGATCAATGAAGTAGCACAATTTTATGAGAAAATGTCACTTTAGATAAAATTGATGAAAGATGTTTGGTTAGGCAATACTTTACATATAACCTTAAATCAAAATGATGAATCGGAATGCTCAAAAGTACTCCAAGAAATCTATTTTTTTTGACATGGGTACATATCATCATGATTTTGATATGTAATTTTTTTCAAATTATTTTGAAGTGTGGAAAAAAAACATGAAGATATGAAGTGACAACCCATAATGCCTTCTCCACTTTCCAAAAATTTATCAAAAATCGCACAATTGATCAAATAACATTGATGTATTCGATGGAGAAAATCATTCAGGGTCACTTTGTTATTCGAAGGCTCTTAGTGAGGTTCACATTTTGAATTTTCTACAAATGTAGTTGTAGAAGCAACCTAGTGACCTTGTAGTCCTTTGACTCCTAAAGGATTATAAGGCCACCACATGGCTTCTACAACTACATTTGTAAAAAATTTGATATGTGAACCTCACTAACAATTTGTAAGCAACAAAAAGACCCTAGATGATTTTCTTTGTTGAATCCATTGGTGAAATCTGATCAAAAAATGATTGAGTGTGCAATTTTTGGTGAATTTTTTGAGAATGGAAAAGGCATTGTGGGCCATTACTTCACACTCTCATATCTTTTTTCTACTGCTCAAAATGATTTGAAAAAAATTACACATCAATATTATGATGATATGCAAATGTGGGTAAAAAATCAAAATTTTTGGAGCACTTTTGAGCTTTCCAATTTCAACATTTTGATTTCAGCGTACATACAAAACAGTCCCTAACCAAACATCTTTCATTAATCTTGTCAACAATGACATTTTCTCAAACATTGTGCTATTTTTTTAGTTATTTTAATTATTTTGATAGAAAAGCTATATAAGTCTTATTTCATTTCAACGGTAGCGATCATCAAAATTATTCTACACAAATGAAGAATTATGCTTGTTACAAGAGCTAGTCAAGAAAACAAGGACTAAACTCAAACACCCCCGGTCCTTTAAGGGTTAAGGATTAATTATAAAAACAAAAAATGCACCTATTGGTCCAATACTTGAAGTATTTTGGTAACTACCTTCATCGTAGGGGGTGCGTCCTTGTAAGGTCAACTTCTTCTTAATTGCTAACAAAGTTGTCTATCAGTCCTTTTTGAGTGAGACTTTGCACATTTTCAAAATCAGACCAATTTCATGTCATCTACTACCCCATGAGTATTTCACAGTTTGTACTTTAAGATAAATGAATAAATCAAACATGATGTGTCAAACTTACTAAATGATGATTCCATGTTTGGTGCTTTTACAATAGTTCAATGATGCTTGTGATGTGCAAAAGCGTGTGCAATTAGTACCTGGATTTACATGTACCCAAAATTGACACTTGAAGCAATTTGTGTACTTGCACTTGCAGTTGTGCGAGTTCATTGCCACTGGAGCATTGGTTTTCTAACAAATTTGGGAGCATCTGAATGAGTGGCACCTACATATATCATCACATAAAAAATTAGAATGAAAAAAAGCTTTTTTTGAGCCTTGTTTTGGGTTCGGGAGACCTTGGCAATGGAATTTTTTTAATGAATAATGGAGCCCTAAAAGCATTTGATTTCTAGTGGTATTCAATTTTTTCATTGATGTTCTTTGGCTATTCATTTAGAAACCTTTTTAAAATATTAAATTTTAAAATTTTAAAATTCACTAACAATGTGGAATTTTTTTTTTGCAATTATGAGTGTTGATTTTTTAATTTTAGAATGACGTGGTAAGTTAATTTGCACCATGATGTTCTACACTATTATATAAAGATAAGAGAGATTTTCAGATTTTTTGAGCATGTAATACATTTGATTTAAGTTGTTTCACTTTTTATTTAGAAATTCATGATAGTTTTAAATTGAATCTCAAAAAATATAATTTTTTAATAATTAATGGAAGATAAATAATCAAATCTTTGGAAAATAAATACAAAAAATCACATTCATAGGTATTTGCAAATGATATTTGAAAAAGTAGTAATAAGCTTGATTTTGTTATTGTCATCTCTTCGCATTAACCCTCGAAGGGGTTAAAAGCCCTCTCCAATTGTATAGTATATTATGAATTTTGTGGTACTTGATAAAAAAAACATTGACAAATACTTTTCATTACAAATTAAATTAATGATCATGATAAAGCGTAAATAACAATGTATGACAATTCATATATTAGACCACAATTGAAGAGTTATAAGGCTAAATACGGATTGTATAGAGGGACTCCATGGGCTTTTCAAAGGTTAAATGATGCTAAAACAAAAACTATGAGCACAATTGTATTGCATAGGTGGTTGATCCCCGTAAGGCTTTAAGTGCTCTTGGAGATCTTCATTTGGTCCGTGGGGACGCCCCCGCGAAGGCGGAGTTGACAGCGGCTAGGGTTAGGGTTCTCGAGGCAAGAATGTCGCACGATTAGACAGAGGTAGCACAATTAGACCATTGTTTTGTTAACAACCAGCTTATCTGAAACAAGCACGCACGAGGCAATTATGGCGGACAAGCAGCTGAAGCAAGCAAGGCGAGAGGACGCCTCATTAAATGCAACGCGGGTCAACCGCAAAGGACTGGACGAGCTCGCACGCGACCTGAGAGGACGGCTGCAGGCACTTCCAGATCTTAACTTAGCTGCCAGCGATGCCCCCGCAAGTATTGTTCTGCACGCTTCGCCCAGAGAAGGAGCTGATCAACAAGACGGCAATGTCATTACATCACCCACCAAGGTACAAGATACTTTAGGGGTAGATGGCGGGCAGTCTAGTCAAATTGAGCGTCTGATTGTAGAATTCACAGAGGAAGAAAGTAGTATTATACAGGCTCACAGGGATGCGGCCAAAAATGTAACGGTGGTGGGCCAAGTAGTTGGAAGAACGCCCTCCTATAGAGATATTAACGCATGGGCAAGGGAAACCTTGCACAAGACGCTAGAGAGTATAGTGCTATTGGGCAATGGGTACTTCGAAGCTACCTTTACGTCAGAAGCAGGGAGCCTTCACGCTCTCGATGGCAAGTACCTAATGGGCGATAATGAAGTAGTATTGGCGAGGTGGTCACCTCTATTCTCGCCAGAGCAGGCGGAAACAGCAGCGGAGCTGCGATACCCAATATGGGTTCAAATACAAGGCCTAGGGAAACATATGCGAAATGAAACCTGCCTACCTATCATAGCAGCCAAGCTAGGGCAGGTGCTCAAAGTAGAAACCGTCGAATTTTACAGGGCAAAAACAGCAGGGTATCGCATCAAAATCCTCAGAGGCAGTATCCATGATCTGCCTACATCCATAGTTATCCCAGGAGAAAAGCAGGGAGATTCCACGGAACATGGATTACTATTCAGTGGGCTTCCCGATCAATGCAGAAGATGCAGGAAATTTGGGCATATTGCCAAGCATTGTGACAAACCTAAAAACCCGAGAGAGGGATGGAAGTACGAATCCAAGAACACGACAAAGACCGACCAGCAGGGAGCAACCGGAAGAACGAAGGACATGGTAGCAGCCGGAAGAGTGAAGGAAACAACAGTCGAGCAGTTTGAAGAAATTGGAGGGCATGGAAGCACACCGCCGCAACAGCACCGACATGTAGCGACTGCAGCAACTCAGGCACAAGTAAAGAACCTGAGCCAACAGAAGGGCCAACAAGCACAGGTTCACAAACAGCAAACGCAAAGGACTACAACGGAACGAACAAGACAAGGCAACCTACAGCAAGCTTCCAACATAGGAAAAGCAGAGCAAAAATGGATAAGAAGAGAACCCCCAAGCACACCAAGTACCAGCACCAGTCCATCAAGATCAGAGGGGAAGGAGACAAACCCCATAGCAGCAGAAGTAAACAAGACAATCCAAATCCAGACACCACAGGAAGAGGAAACAGAAGCAGGACGGCACCAGGCGAAACAAGATGCAGAGACCCCAGACAAGCAACACAGCGATATGGCGGAAGAGGTGACCTCAACAGATACAAGGGACCAAGAAATGGCCAGCCCAGGAAGGACATACGCCAGTATACTACAGAGCCCACAGCCTGCCCACACGAGGACACAAGCAGTGGAGAAGAGACCACCCCAGACGAATACCCAACAGGGTCACAACAGGTAACCCCACGCCAGGAACGGTTCATTGAAGACCAAGGCTCGCCGATGCCACTACACGACGCAGCAGGACTTCCCAACTTGGAGCTATACCATACGGTGAACTACTCAGAATGCATCAGTCACTATCACGGGCAGGCCTCCAACCAAGCATCTCCACCATCCGGAGGCAGTACCTCAACAGACGAATTCACCAGCGCAGCAAGGGAAGCAACATCCGGAGAAAACAACTTTGTCTGGTAGCAACCCAAAAGCAAGAAGAAGAAAAAACCACTCACCTTGGGCACGCCAAACGCACCTCAGCAGCCAACTCCAATAACAATAGCAGGATACCACGTCCAGGAAATGCCATTTGATTTCTTCAAAGCACTGGACATCGCCACGCCAGACGCATCTAGGCAGTGGAATTGCAGGGTAGTGCCAATATATGTGCGTAAAATACCAAACCCAAGACTAGGCCACGGGAGGTTCAGTACCTACTACCTGGCGGATGTGGCGACCAAACAGAGACGAGCGGTGTGAGTCTTAGCAATCACGCACGACGCCACAGTAGCAACCTGGAATTTGAAGCAGATGAAGGAATATATTCTGGACCAAACGGCAGAGGCGATGCGAACGGTCATGCTCCACGAAATTAAGTACAGCCCCCTTCGGCACTGGGAGGACGCAACCTGGTACTTCACATGGTATCCTGAACAATCCTGCTGTATTCTCTTCTCATATGTTGAAATACAGATGGATGACCTGCGAGTTCAACGCCCCACACATTACGCGTGGTTGAAGATGCCCGCATCCCTCTAGAGGATGACGGACAACCCGGAGAAAGGAGCCATACAACACTTCGACATGGAGGGAGAGATTCTAAGGGAGCTTATCCTCTCAGGGACAATTGAGCAGCTTGCTTTGCCAAGTAAACACCCTAGCAAGAAGTCCCGGAGGCACATAATACCCATACACACAGAGATAGAAATGGGAGAGATAGGATTGCAGGAACAGGAGAATGGACTAGCGCAAGGCCAGTTCACCGACAGCCTCAATTTCAAATCATGAAGGTGCCACTCACATGTGTCACCTATAATGTGCGCAGCTTAGGACAGGGAAATCAGGGAGCCCGTAAGCGGAGCGATATGCGCAATTACATTAAAAATGCAGAGCCCAAACCGGAAATTATTCTACTACAAGAAATCCACATGGAGATCAGGGACTGCGTAGCCAACACGTCACAGATACGTTTTAAAGGAGGACAGGGATTTTGGAATGAATCCAAGTATTCAGCAAACACATGGAAGTATAGGGGCGGAACAGGAATACTAATTGCAGAAAGATTAGTCCCCTTTATTGAGGATCATGGAGTTTTGGTAAGTAGCAGAGCTCAATATATCACTCTTCGTTTTTTCCCCACGATCAAGATCGGGATAGCCAACATATACGGCTATAATCAACCAGGTGCAAGAGCGCGGATGTGGCGAATATTCTTGAATGCTGACCTCCCCCAAGCTGAATGGATATGGGGAGGGGACTGGAATGTGGTGGAGACGGACGAGGACAGGCCAACCGCCTCCACGGGTACAGCGATGACTAGATCCGAGCGGGCAGCCTGGAGCGAAATGCTCATGGTGCACGGGCTCAGGGACATCTACTCCTTCAACAACTTTTCCAGGGCGACAGCAAAACACTTCACCTGGCAAGGATCACGAAACGGTAGCCCAATCCTTTCCCGAATAGACAGATACTACGCCAGTCAAGGGATTCATGCGCTAGGAGGGAATACAGGGGCTTGGCCCACGCTCACAAGAATCTCAGATCACTCACCAGTCCACTGCCAAATCAACAAAGTCATGACCCTCCCACGAACCAAGGCAACTTTCCACACCCCTATGTTACATTCCCCGAAGGGTCACACACTTCTCAAAGCCGCTTGGACAACAGGCCTGGAGGAACAACCGCACGAAACATGGTCTAAGAGGATCGAGGGAGCCATAAAAAGCACAATGAAGTGCAGTGACTCTCACAAGCGTCAAGACACGGCAGCAAGGAAAGCCAAGCACAGAGAACAATTTCAGATCTTAGCGGCAGCTGAGATCGCACTACAGCAGAACTGGGAGGATGAGCAGGCAAGGAAAGATCACAGCCTCGCACAACAAACCCTCAACCAACTGCGAATGGAAAAGCAGGATAAATGGAGGACGGAGCTCGACATCAAATGGAACACAGTGGGGGACACATGTTCTCGTGAATTCTTCGAATTCCACTCCAAGCACAGAACCCGCAACCACATAAAGGAGATCAGTGAGGATGGATCGCTAACAAGGGACCCTCAAGAAATACGCAGGATCATGATGGACTACTACACGAACCTCTATAGGCAAGATGAAGAGGTGGACGCCAATCAGATAGCCAGGGAACGATGTCTTCGAAGCATACCTACAATCATCACAAACAAGCAAAACCAGGCACTAACCAAAGAAGTCACCAGAGAAGAGATCAAGCAAGCGGCAGAACAATTGCCGACGCACAAAGCACCAGGCGAGGATCGTCTGCCAACGGAATTCTTCCATGAATTTCTTGACCTAACTTCTCCGCCACTTGCCGAACTGGCCCGGGAAATGAGATCCACCGGCCAACTCCAACCCAGCATCAAGAGGGGGGAAATAGTTCTTATTCCGAAACCAGGAAACCTACATACGGTATCGAACTACCGACCTATAATGCTACTCAATTCAACATACAAGGTACAAGCAAAGCTGCTCGTAGCCCGGCTCAAACCAATGCTCGCCGAGATCATACGCCCATCACAAACAGGATTCGTACCAAGGCGAAGCATCCTAGAGAACATTTTTGCGGCGGAAGAGTCGATGGAGTAGGCGGCTGAGTCTGAACAAGACCTAGTTCTAATGCTGTTGGATTATGAAAAGGCATTCGATAGGGTTAACTGGACATTTCTGCAGGCTGTGATGAAGAAAATGGGCTTCGACGAAATCTTCATCAATTGGACGGCTTCCTTATACCAGGCCTCTGAGTCAGCAGTCATGGTGAACGGAACAGCAAGCCCTGCATTCACACTCGGCAGGGCGGTGCGGCAAGGATGCCCGCTCGCACCTTACCTATACCTCATCGTAGCGGATGTCCTAGGCCACATGCTACAGGATCCAGCCTACGGTGTACAGGGACTCAAACTGCCCAACGGTGACACCAGCATGGAAATGCTTTTCGCAGACGACACATCCCTATCCCTACTCGGCACCAGGGATAATCTGGACAGGGCCATGAGAATTCTGGATCTTTACTGCCATGCATCAGGTAGTAAGATAAACTGACACAAGACCTATCTCATCTAGGCGTCAACCAAGGAACAGAACTGGAGCTGGGGAGAAACATTAGGAGCCACCTGGCTGCAAGAAGGGGAAAGCTGCCGCTACCTGGGAGTCCCCATGGGATTTCGTGTGCCCCAGAAGGTTCGAAATGAGAAGGTCCTTTCACTAGTCCGAGATGCGCTCATCTACTGGAGTACTAAAGCATTGTCACAAGCGGGCAGACTCTTGGTATCGAACCAAGTCATCCTTGCCTCTCTCTGGTACCTGGCTTCCACAGCGGACCTTGGTTTCAAAACTCTGAAGATAGCGCACGGGCTGGTCAGGGACTACCTCTGGTCAGGGCGCAAGGAGGGCAGAACTCGAGCTAGAGTGGCATGGGACGCTGCAGTAGCCCAGTACGCCGAAGGAGGGATTCAAGTGATTGACCCAACAGCCCAAACTCAGGCGCTACTGACCAAATTCATGATTAGGGGACTACAGGAAGGAGGCGGAGCATGGAGAGTACTCCTTCAGCATCGAGTCAACACTATAAAACCGGCAGGCGCCCAAAACTGGCCTCCTGGCCGCAACTGGCTAATGACGATCACTAGGATTAAAAAAGCGGGTTCACCTCTATGGGGTGCCGTCTGGAGAGCTTGGTGTACCGTATGCACGGGAATCACACAAAAAGAGCCCAAGACAGAAGAAGACATCATGCGTCAACCCCTGTTTGGTAATCCGTGGATCACAGGGGACAATGGCCTGCCAATGGGTTTGGAGAAAGGGAGTTGCTTTGCCAACTGGACAAACAAAGGCCTTCATTTAATCCAAGATATATGGAGCATCGCAGACAATGACTGGCGTTTAGCACTCGACCTACTGCGCACCACCAAATCTTGGAAGACTAACGACTTAAGGACAAGATTGATTGCCAGCATCCCTATGACACCAAATCAAGCAGGACCACCACACGAGGGACATTGGATCACACCGCAAGCCGAAGGAAGACCATCAATCATATACCACGTCACTCACTACGACGGAGGAAGGGTGACAGCAGACATATACCACAGCCAAACCCACATAGAGGAGCTGGAACGCCAAAACGATAGGCCATTGGAGGTTCAACCAAATGCAGCTTACCCACTGCGAATTCAACACATGAGCAACGGCCAATGCATCGGCTTCAACCCTATCTACCCGTTGCCCCCAAAGACCACAGTGAGGCTCTATCCAGGTAGAATCAATGATCTCAATTGGGACCCGGGGGAGTGGCAATGGAAATAAGTCCATAACCTACAAGGTACGCCCATATTCAACTACACCTCAAAGAGAAGATATTAGCAGGGGCTACAACACAGGATTCACCCAACGAGATACGACACAAGGCTACGCGCGCAGGGACACTCCGTCCAAGACAGGAAACGAATCTACAACAGAATCTGGCACCCCTAGTTACCGAGAAAGGTTAGTATCTTCCTATGGCTTCTGCAGACGGAGGGATTACCACTGGACAGCTGATTAGCAACGATGGGGATAGCTGGATCTTGTCAGTTATGTAGCACAGCCCCAATTGAAACAGCGCGGCATGCGTTCATCGATTGCCCGGAAGTCAAGAGAGCCTGGATCCTATTCAACAACCTCAGAAGACGACACAACCTCTCAACACTCCAACCCTCTCCGACAGACATCATCGACAGCTCAGCCCTAACAGGAACCAACCTCACAGTCAGAAGATACAGCAACTCATGTAAGGTAACACAGGAGACCCCGTGGGACATTCTGAGATGTTTAATTTTGCGTAGCATTTGGTGTCAAAGATGTAACAGGGTTATGAAGAACGAACCTTTTCACCTAGGCACCGCGCTCCACGCCGCTTGGAGGACCACTATCCAAATCGGAGTCGCAACATGGAGGAACATTTGGAAATCCCCCCCGACGGCAACACAGAGAATTGCGACATTCAAAGCCACATGGACCACCACTCCGGCCTTCTGCTCAATGGAAGACACGCCGAAGTGGAACTTCACCCCCAGCGCCGATTTCCTTCCTCGAGACCTCGCTGCTAGACCTTCAACGAATATCCCAAGACAGCGAGTAACGGTCATCACCCCCACGCCCCCTCCAACGCCGCAGAGACCGCAGAGCGAGGAGGACAGCACCGACATTGACAGCCCCACACTCTCAATCCTCAGTGACCTCTCTGTCCGCCCAATCAACAATCGCCGAATCTCGGAGGAAGCTTGCGATCTGGCACGGCCATCCAACGAATGGAACGACGAGTTTTTCGAAGACACTGAGGATGAGTGCGATGGCGACACGTCTGATTCCACGCGGCGAAGGGAGGCTGCCCAGCAAGCCGACCTTATCATGAGACAAATTCTACGTGAATTTAACCTAGATGATGCACAGGTCCTCATCTCTAGTTGCCCAGTTATTGATGCCCGGTCTCTCTCGCAGGTTGTTAGTTTGGAGGGTGAACAAACTGACCCCGATACCCGGTGGTAGATCTAGATCTGCAGGAGGCGTTCGAATCCATCTACTCTGCTATTGCAGGCGAGATCTGACTTCCGACTTTCTTCCCTGCCTCCGGGTGCCCTCTCTTTTTCTTTGCTCAGCCCTGCCTGTGGCGTTTTACGTCAATCCTGGCTCGCCCCCGCTTTCTGGCTTTTGGTTCCCCCCCGCCTTTTGGCTTCTTGTTCGCCCCCGCCTTCTAGCGCCTTTTCCTTCCGTTCTCTTCCTCGCTCCCTGCCCTCGGGCGTGTAACCGCCTTTGGGTGTTTTATCAGTAAAGTCTCCACCCTGGTACGGGTTTCAACCATAAGTGCTCTTGGAGACTACATGATTCACAACAATTAGTAAGAGTGCCATTCAGAGGTAATCATAAGAAACACTTCATTATCATAGGGGATATAGGGGATAGGCAGTAACTGTCTCTTTTGAGTGCATAGTGACACGGATGTCACAATGCACTCAAGAAAAAAAAATCAATTTTTTTTTTCAATCCCCCTTGCTGAGCTCAATTAGTTATTAATTAATTAATTAATTAATTAAATTATTAATTAAATTATTAATTAATTAATTAATTAAATTATTTATTAATTAAATTATTTATTAATTTAATTATTTATTAATTTAATTATTTATTAATTTAATTATTTATTAATTTAATTATTTATTAATTTAATTATTTATTAATTTAATTATTTATTAATTTAATTATTAATTAATTTAAATTTTAAGTTTTCAAACCCCCACCCCACTTTATAAATTTCAAGGGAGGGTGGGGTGACAATTGATATGGGACAAATCCCATGGTATTTCATATCCGTATATTTATATGTATCCATATCTGAATCTGTATAATACATATCATATCATGTACTCCATACCATATCCCGTATTCATATCAGTATTTGTATTAGTATCCGTATCCATGTCAATATTCGTATCTATATTTTTTAATTTTTTATAATCAACAGTGTGGGAGGGAGGAGGGGAATTTTTTTTTTTAATCGACGGCTCTCATTTTTTAGCACAATGAGGGAGTGTGGTATGAACACACACAACTCAGCCAACCTCTTTTCACCGGATTGTCAGTTTGGTACAGCCACTTTTCAGTGCATTGGCATTGTGACAAATTGTGTCACAATGCACTGAAACACATACCCTCCTCCCCTTTGTATTTAAATGAATCAATTTTTTTATACCCTCCCCCCTCCTTTGTATTTAAATTAATAAATTTATTTTAAATTAAATTAAAATTAAAATAGTTTAAATAACCCCCTCCCCGCTTTGTAGTTTCCAGGTGGAGGTGGGGTGACAATTAATATGGGACATATTGTGTATTCCGTATTTTAACCGTATTTTATGTCTCGTATAGTATATTGAAGTTGTATCTTATATCGGTATCCATTCTGTATTTATACCATATCCGTATCCAGTATTGTATTTTGGATTCATATTTGGACGGCTTGGATTGAATCTCACAAAGATCAAGGGCTTGTGATTTTTTGAGAAATCAACGGCATCTTGGAGGGGAAACATGTTTCTGTTTTTTTAAATCAACGGTTTGTGATTTTTTTGGGAAAGGGGGGAAGAACTAATGCACTGAAAAGAGGTGACAACCTCTTTTCAGTGCATTGTTGTGTCACTCTATGGTAAATTAGAATCACATGCTACCATTAAATTGCAGTAAGTAATGGGCAAATTTAGAGCACACTGGAGATACTAAAAGTTAAATTTATCATTTTCTAAGGTAAGTTGGGAAGTTCCAAAACCATCCTCCTTCAATGAAAACATTTTTACTGCAAAAGAAAAACACAAGAAGAGACTACATGAGATAATTTCATGATCAGGCTCCAAATAGAAGCTCTAATTAGCCAATCTCTTATTTGAAATTACAATTGGCAACCCTCTGAAGTCAGTGCCCAATGAGAAGTCCGCGTCCTTGAAAATATTGCGGTAAGATAAAGGAGCAATTTAAGTGCTGCAGAAGCCTGAATGGAAGCCCTAATTTTCTGATAGTTACAAATGCAAGGAACAACCCGAATAAAATTTCCGTCACATTCAATGGATATCAATATTGTAATTCCTATTAAATTCAAAACATCATTGAAATTCTTCCCTACTATGGTAGAACCACCCATTACCAACCAGCCATCAATAACCAACATGTAGGGTGTAGCTATTTCCAACCAAGGCTGGTATAGATTCCAAACATAGTTTAGAATGTGATTTTTTCTCTTGCAAGGTTGGCACTATAAAGTCATGACACATGTCTCAATTTAGTGAGCAAGAAAATAGGAAGCAGTGAGCAAGATAGTAGTTATGGAATGGTCGAAATTGAAACACACTATATCTTGGGTACGGGTTGAGGCCAACTTTTGGCTTCCAAAATTCATAGTAAATTCCATTTAAAGAAAAAAATCATGAAAACTTGGCAATGTCCATCATTTCTATCTTCCTACAGGGTTATAAATTCACATTGCCTTCTACTGCTCCAAAATGTATGCAGAATTGCTTAAGTGGTCGACTATAGGTAGTTCTACAATAAATCACTTTAGCATGTACCAAATTGTGCCACTACTTCATCACAAAACACACGGAGTACAACAAGTAGGGTTTGTATTAAGTCCGGCAAGTTTGTTCTACTTTGGATTGTATGAAAAAATAAATTTGAAAACAATTCTCCAAAGAACCATAATGACAATTGTTTTTTTTGTAAATGATCTAGATTTAGCTATTGGGTTGTTGCAAAAAACACTTGTCCTTTTTTTTTGTCCCTAAGGCCTTAGATGGGTGGTTTTTGCTCATAACTTTTGCATCAGATATCAATTTGATATAAAATTTGAATAAAGAGAACATGTGTTAGTTGCAGACATTGAGTAATTTTTTTGTGTTTAAAAATTAGTCTACTATTTTGAAACAACCTCTAATTGGATGTCTACTACAGCCATTTTGGGAATTTTAGTACTCCCTCCATCCCGAAATAAATCTAGGGTTTCCAAACATTCTTGTCCCAAATTAGATTCGACAACTTGATGGACAACAGCTGAAGTTAGTTTGAACACCTTGAAGCAAAAGAATATGTAGATACCATGCTCCAGAGAGAATATAGCAATTCAATCTCTTCAAAGCAAATTGAAACGCAACCTCTAACTAGACAAAGTCAAAGAATTCAACCCACAACTATACAAAATTCCTACTACCAAATCTCATGTTGAGAATTTCCTGGACTTGAATCATGGGACATTGTCGGAATTGAATACAAAGCACAGTAGTGGAAGTCATTGCACCAACGTTGTTCAAAATGATCAAAATTAATACCATTGGAGCAATTCCCCAAAGGGCAAAAATTTGTCGATTTTGCGGCTTGTTTTCAACATGTGATGCTTCATTGTTACTTCCATTTTTTTCATGCCTAATAAGGATTAGTAGAAGCTATAGTAACTACGCAATCTTTTTAAAATAGGAGCTACTCAAGTATTAAATTAGCCATTTCTAGAAAACCCCAAATTTATTTCAGGACAAAGGAAGTACTATGTTCAATCTAAGAATGCAAATTTTGAGCTAAAAATTGGAGAAGTTGGTTGTGTACTAACATTTCATGCAGTGACAAAGATCATTTTTTAATATTCTAAATTGTGGGTCATGCACATGCAGTCAAAGTATGCATCCTTCGTGTGAAGATGAGAATGAGAAAAAATTTCCTTTCAGAAGTATTTGGTGCACTTCAAACAAGCCAAGGTGTTGAAAAATTCCATTTAAAAAATTCATTTAAATCCATTTTTTTAATTACTAAAAATCAAAATGTTCAACTACCCATTTTTTCTAATTTCTGGTGCTCCGGCTCTATATTATTTTCCAATTGTCCACAATAGACAATAGTAGTGCATCATATTGCATTGATTTTTTAAATCATTTTAAATTAACTACAATAATTTTTTATATTTTTTATAAACTATTACTATTATATAATTTTTTAATTCATTTTAGATTCATTACAATTATTTTTTAATGTTTTTTATTATTTTTTATTATTTATACAAAATTTAATGATTTTTTATATTTTTTTAATGATTTCTAATTTATTTTAAACAAAATTTTAATTCATTAGATGAGATTTGGGGAGGGAAGGGAGGGTGGGTGGGGAGGGTTGTTTTATGCTCGTTCCTAGTGATGTTCCCCGGCAATTAAAGAACGCTGCTGTCAGATTTATTTATCTAAAAAAATTATAATTTAAAACTTAAAATGAAAAAAAAATTCGTTTTTTTTAATAATTTTTTTAATTTGACGTGGTAGTCGCTTTGCCACATCAAGCAGCTGTTGCAACGTACTTGTAAGGGCTAGAAACCCTGAGGAATTCTTAGCCTTCCCCAAAGGTTGAACTCGTGCAATGCTACACTACTCTTCCATAATACTTTTAGTACTCAAAGCAGTGGCATATGCCCAAAACAACGTTTTTGAGACAAAAACTTTAAATGTTTCTTGCAACAACCCTATTCTAGCTACAAAAAATTCTAGTGCAGTTTGGGAAGAGTACATGAAAATGCTTTCAACACATTGTGGGAGAGAATTTGCAACAATCTTCCGCATTGTCACGTGAATTGACATTGGGACCATTCTACGTCGAATTACAATGGTAGATGAACCTTTAAGAGAATTCACTATAGTTTTGGATGATTTTATCCATCTTAGGGTTTGAATATTTAGGTAGAGAGAGCTCCTTGACTTGACACATTGTTGTCAAGAGAGAACATTCAAGGGTGTTTGTTATGCATTTTTGCTTAATTTTAATCACATATTTGATGTTGGTTGTGGCACTCAATCTATTGTGTGTTACAATCTTTATTTAACAATGTAAACAAGTGGATATAGGGGACAACCTGAAGCACAGTTTTGACATATTCTTAGAAAAAGCTCAACAATTTCAACTCACAAAAGAGGAATGTGGCAAACAACAAAACTTGCATAAACTTAACCTCAGCTAATCTAGCCTTGTAGCATCATTGCATCCCAATCGTCGCTCCGGCTCCTCCTCATGCAAATTCTAGCCTTTGTCAAATCTTCCAATTGCTTATTATTTTCTTTCATTAAAATCAAAACTTCCACAACCACAAAAAGGACCACAAAAAAATACAAAAAAATCTTGTACACTATGGGAGATGAACCCTGACCCATGATGTCCATCCTAATGTGCAAAAGGTCAAGATTGTCCCCTCATCACGGTGCAGTGCAAATCAATCAATGTCTTCTTTTTCCTTCTAAAGATGAAGATCAAAGGCTTTTGGGAGGGGCAATACTTTAAAATTGTGATTGACATTGTGGTTCAATGGCATTTGGATTTTTTGTAATACTAAAGCTTGGGGGAAGGATCAATTTTTTCTATTGAAATCAATGGCAATTGGTCCAGTCAAAGCGGAGATGCTTGCCTCTTTTGAGTGTATAGTGTATCATGATATGTAATTCATTATCTAATAGTAGCATCAAATTAATAAAAAAAAACTACAATAAGTGGTGACATGTAGGTTTCGTTGTGTTATGAATGGTAGAAAAGGTGTATGTAAATATTAGCAATGCACCAAGGGGTGTAATTCCTTCAAAATCACTAGGGTTTAATTTTCAATGGAGTATGGTAATGTAGATAACTAAACTAACCATTATTATTAAATGTGTTCTAGTGAGAGTGAGGATTTGTTTGTAACGATGTTCAAAATTGAATATGTTACAAGAAGTGGATGTAAATAGCACGACTTGTTGACTATTTTTATGGTGCACTATGTAGTGTTGGTGAGACCTTTAGCACCAATGATCATGATTAAAATGCAATAAGTTGATTCAGGTTACAACACTTAGCTTGTATTGCAAGTGAAATATGAGTCTTCAAGATCCTCTACCATTAAATCTTCACAAAACTCTTGGTAAGTTAAAGGCTAAATACTTGCCTACTCAACCATTGTTTTCTTTACAACCTACTTGGCCTTGAATATTAGTTGGATGAAGTGTGCTTTCTACAAAATTCATCATCCATCCAATGGATGATTGAGCATTTAAGAGTTAAACCAACATAGTTATAGCATCCTCAATCAAGGCTCAATATAAACACCATATACTTGATTGTAGAAAGCATGGTTGGGAGTTTAGTAATGAAGCGGGCAAAACACCCAACCTATACATACCATCTCCAGCATCTGTTACATTACTATTTGATATTTCTATAAATGAAACTAGAGAGATGGCTAGTTGAATTGAGGCACATTGGAGAGATCTCATGAAAGGTAGAGAGATTCTAGAAATGTTCAAGAAATTTGAGGCATGAATCATTAACTGTGGTGTTCCAACTTCCAAGCAAGTTGAAGGGCACAATGAAATTTGTAAAGTATGTAGTATGTGAAGCCTTTTGAATACAAAGCCAACAATGCTAACAAAGATGATGAAGGATTAATAGGGTCAACATATTTGTCACTATCCAATTCAGTGCCGTTGTCAAATTGCTTGACTAGGCGGACTAAAGATGCCCTAAATAAAGTTGAATTAATTATGATTTGATGTCTTAAAACATTAATAATAATTTCTTGAAACTGTTTCAAATTTTGGTCAAATTGAGCTAAGATGGGCACCTGAGTATATATACATGTATTTATAAACAACAATATTATTTCATTTGATTTTTATTTCATGGTGTTAAATATTTTGTGTACTAAACTTTTGAAGTAAGTACTAATGTTTTCAAATTTTATGGAAACAAATTATTCTATTGCCTTCTCAATCAATCAATAACCAAGCAAATTAAAATTAGCCTTGAAAGTCCCATGTCATTCTTTCATCAAAAAACACTTAACACTACCATATCTGTATTGCAAATAGAAAAAAAGTTTAAAAAATTGTTCTTACTACATCTCTAACCATGGGATCTTGCACTAGATTAGTATAAAAATATGTAAAAGAAATTTCAAAACTTTGACCATGTACATTACAAGATATTTTTAAAGTATTGACCATTTTAAGAATGAAAAATAATACGTTATTTTTTCAAAAAGATACTAGCTAAAATTGCTTGTAAAACAAGAAGCTCCATAATTTTTATATCACTAATCAAAATAGAATAAGTTAAAGCCTTATATGTAGACAAAAATATAATCTATGATAAAAAATTTAAATTTTTTAAATTTCAAGCTAGTTAATTTTTCTTATTACTCTATAAAGAAGCTTTTTGAACTGCAAATGGAGTAAAATTTTCTCCTAAGCACTAATTGAAATAAAAATTATACTCCACAGATCTGACAAAAGATAATCAATTTTTCTATTTAAGAAAATCATGTCAAAAAGTAATAACATAGGAACCAACTTCAAGTGTCCCCTATGAGGTTACGGGTTAAAGTTCTCCAATACCACTACATGACTAAATTGCTTTACAGTATCCCAATTCCTAATCGTCCCTTTGAGATTGCAAATATATACACCATACATTGTCATGATTTTACACTAAAATATGAATATGTATTTCCATTTATTTGAATACTATATATATATATATATATATATGAGAAAACATGTGACACAAAAAGGATGTACAGACCTTCAATTGGTTACCAATTAACCAACAATGAATTTGAAAAGTGAATTCTCTCACAAGCAAAAGTGTGGAACCTTGAATCCTTAAAGATCCTTCTACAAATTTTTTTCTTCAAACAAATAAATCAAACTAACTCCATTGATGCTCAATTTTTGTTGGCATCCACAATTATGGATTTGCAATCGCACAATTTTGCCTAGGTGGGCAAGGACAATCCGAATCGCTTGATGGATCAGAATCTGAGATTGGAAATGGATGAGGAAAATGACCATGTTTGTCCAAGTCAAATGGGGCCGTGTCAACATCATGTTGTGGTTTGGATGAGTCCAAGCTCATTGGCGTTGTTAACCGAGTTCCAATTGGAGTAGGAAATGGAATTAGATGGGGTTCTATAGGGCCATATTTTTGTGAATGCAAAGGAGCCCAAGCAACATTGCGTTGTGGTGTGCCGCTTCCCAACGCCATTGCTAAAGTGAATGGAAAATAAAATATCGATGCAAGAACCACAAAGATTTTGAGAAGGTTTTTGAATGCCATTGTAAATGCTTGTGAGGTTCTGAGGATAAATAAATAAAAAAGATAATGATGTATATATGAGAAATAAAGATTCTGAAAGGATGAAGGAAAAAAAGAGTCAAGTGAAAATTAAGAATTGAAATCAAAAGAAATCTCTTATATATAGTTAGAAGAGCTGACAACTTTTATGTTCTGCCTTTGTCTTTTATTTTTTAACATTTGTTTTTATATTAACAAATTTTTATTTTTATTTTTACATTGAAAATTGCTTTGCATACTACATTGTCTTTTACATTAGGTTACTTTTGGATTGTTTTAGGGTATGTCTCAAGGATTTTCTATTTTGAAAGCACTGTGTTTCATTGGTTTTCATGTAATTTGAATTTTCTTTACTAGTAGCACCACCCGGTGGGGACCTACTTTTACATAGAGACCTACAGTATTCAAAAGCATTGTTTCTAACATAGATGGCATATTCTCCCATCCACTTTGAAATTTAGTGAATATTATGTCTTTTATCAATTTTGACTGACCCTTTAGGTGTTCTTTTAGTGAATCGTGATGGTGCACTAGTGTACAACAATAACCAAATAATAGACTATGATTGTTGATAGAACCCTGAGGTTTACAATTTTTGGAGATAAACATTTGGAATGATTTATCTATATACACATAATTGTAAATTTTCATCTTTAATTATTAAATTTTTTATGCTTAAATTTTTTCTTGTTTGGTAACTTTTTTGTATCAAAAAGCATCATTTATGTCAATTTCTAATTTTTTGATTCGGTTGTCTACTCGTATACAAAAAATTTAGAAGTGACTAGGAAGGGCCAAATGCACGTCATATTTAAGACTTCATTTAACCCCTAAAACCCCGAGGGTGTTTTCTGCCCAAAACCACTCAAAACTACCACTTTTGTTGTATTCACTTAAGGAAACCAATTTTTTTGGTTTTTTCGGAATTCAATCGTAGGATCTTGTACTTGACTTGTCTGAGATCATGTAGTAAAATTTCATCAAATTTAACCATACAGATTGGAAGATATTAGCATTCAAAGTTGAACAAAAAGTTTTTTTTCAAGAAGATGCTTAAATTGCCCAAAAAACTAAGATTGTCCATGACTTTCTCATCCCTAGTCCAAATAGAATGAATCAAAGCTTCACGTGTAGGTATAATCATAATCTTTTAGGAAAAAAATTCAAAAAAAATTATTTTGACTTTCTGTAATTTTTTTTGGGCTGCCCGCCAATCTCCATTTCTTACTCATTGTGCCACAACTTTTTCATCCGGCATCCAATTGAAACAAAAATTATATATCCACAAAGCTCTTGAAAATCTACACAACCTCAAAAAATCTCAAAAAAATTCACTTCAAATTGAGACAATAGGAACCTACCCGGACCCAAATTGTCCCCCGAGGGGACAAGCGGGGTCTTAGGGGTTAAAGCTCACCATAACAAGTATATAGTTGCCAAGACTTCCACATCAAATGAGGTTTACAAATTTGTAACCTTCAAAGGACACACCACCATTATCTATTAATGATTTCCACCTTTGGAGATCCATCACCTATGCTTACCATGCACCCATGCCACCCATGCCACCCATTCAATCCACCAAAGATCAAAAGAAAAAACAAGTAATAATGAAATGAGCACATACCAATTGGTACCCTTTGCATAATTGTAAGATTGTTATTTGATATCTCTTTCATACTCTTGAGATACCTTAAAAATTGAAGCCCCCCATATATTGGAAGGAAGACACCTTGGATTCTAGCTACACATGTTGAAATAATGGATTGTACATCACCTTCATTCAAGTTATACATTATGCATATAAATTCTCTTATTTATATTTAATAAAAAATAAAAAAAGACAAAAATTGGCGATACTTTTCACAGTAGAAAGGACAAAGTCTAGGCTAAAATGTCATTTTGAAAGACAATTTTTTGTATCAAATTTCATGGAGAAGGTTTTGGATGTCCTTTAAGTTTAAGGCTTGCTTTGGAGATGTAAGTTGACCAATAGCTAAAATTGGTTCCTACAACTGTCAATAAAAAACTTCAAAGATCGAAACGCCATTGGTTGCCTCAAAAATCTTTTAACACTTAAATTTTTCATAAATTCCAATTTATATTTTAACTAAGGTAGGAGGTCCATAAATGGATCATCAAAGCGTTGAAACTAAATTTTGGGGAGGCTAAACATCTTGAATTTTTTTAGTAAATTTGCCTTGAAAGACAAGTAGAATTGACATCTAATCCAAGTTGTTTCATATTTTTTGGACCTTTGTAGAATTAATTACAAATTTTTGAAGTTGCATAAAAGTTCATTTCAATGGGCTCTAAAATGGACCACCACCTCAAATGTAAACTACTTGTACATTGGAGAGTGCAAAATGTACCTCTAGAGCCTATTCCATTTTAGAACCTGTTCCATTTTAGGACCTCCTACCTTAATTGAACACAAAGGATCCTATTGTTTCCTTTAATATCTTTTGAATTCCTTCAATAAAAAAGACATTATAGGCTTCAATTTTAGTTTTGTAACTTTGAAATTCTATCATTTTTGTCTTGGCTCTATTTGGTCATAGCTTTGTTTGTTTCATCATTCCAATCATGGCTTCAAAATCATCCTATAGTTGCAAAATAAAACATACTCTATACAAACCCCCTTAAAATTATCTAAACCAATTTTATTATAAAAGGTCATCACTGGAGTAATTGCAAGTTACTGATTCATATATATATATATATATATATATATATATATATATATATATATATATATATATATATATATATATATATATATAAACTACATCATACTTATATAGTACTCCCTCCATCCCGAAATGATCTTCCTGTTAGACAAAATGTTCCGGATTAAGACTAAAAATAACATTTTGAAAGCCTGTTTTGCACTACATGTGGAGTTTGGTGCACTCCTATTGCCTTTGAAACTTTGAGTTTTGAAGCCCTTTTTAAAGTGTATTTTTGGATTATTGAAAAGTGAATTTTTTGGGTATTTTCAAGGAGCACCAGTGGTTATTTAATTATCGAGTGTGAGGTCGTCATTTTATGGGTAGTTAGTATAAGTCAAAGACCATATGTGGACCTATATTTTGCCTCCCAAAACCTTCATCTCCTTCAACTAGATAATATTCGAAGAGATGCAAAAAATAAAAACAAAAAATGTTGATTGACCCCTTCAACCATTTTATTTGTCTTTTGATTAGTGATTGCATAGATGGAGGGGGAACTATCGCTTGGAATTGTTTTGTTAGTCCTAGAGAACAACCAAAAGTTAAATTCGACCAATTTGTAGCTCACAAAGTACAACAAGAAGATCATTTTGGGACAAAAAATTAAAGCCAACAGAAAGAACATTTTGGGACGGAGGGAATATAAATTTTAAGAATTCTTTTTTTATTTAAATTTCAATGAGATGTTTTTGGGCAAAGTTGGTTTATGCATTTTATGTAAGGTAAGGGAACCCATTTTAGACACTTTGCCCGTTCTTGCACTTTAAAACTAAACTTGAATATACGTATATAAATAAAGAAATTGTTTTGAAGTGGAATCTTACTTTGGTCATTTATATATTTTCTCATAGTACCTTAGAAACTCATAGTACCATAGTATATTTTCTTTTGTGCAACCATCTCTAATTGTATATGCCTTTATGCAACAAATTCAATCTTGGCCTTTGGTATCAAAATGTATATCATATCACCTAAATTGATCTGAATAGATGCCACTATCTTTGAGTACATATATTGCTCATTGCAACATAATAATTTTATAAACTATGATAAGTTTATAAATTCAATTGTTTTTTATAATTATAAGTAAAAAAGACTCAATTAAATTAATCCATATCAATAACAATTTTAATTTTATTATATATTATTAATTTCCAAAATAATTCTCAATTTTTCAATACAAAAATCTAAAAAATCTAAACCATAAATTTTTAAGTTAATTCAATAAACTACAAATTTTTAAGTTTACAATTTACATTTTCAAGATCTAAAGATTTTGAAATGTCAAAATTATAAAATTATAAATAGGTTATCACTAGTAGCGAGAAGAGAAATAGAATCTTGGTTCACTTAGAATAAGGGCCACTTCACACTATGGCCAAAGGTTGAGAGTCCGTGAATTTCCACCAATCTAATTTCAAGAAATCAAAAGTTTAGTCTCTCAACCCTTCACACAAGTCCAAAGGCCATCACCTTCCAACTACGTACACGGTAATGAATTGCCTACATGGCAACGGACTCTCAAAGGAAGTTTGGATCGATTAAAAATAGAGACCCAAACTAAGGCCAAGAGATCATTAACTTATGACAAGATCTCACCTTTAGATTGGTAGGTGGAATTTCATTGCTAAGAGTTTGGACTTTGGGCTTGGCCTTTGGAGGCTTCACATTTTAAACGTCCAAGTTGAGAGGCCATGGGAATTCATTACCAAGGTCTTGAACTTTAGACTTGGCCAATTCCTATATTTTATTGCTTGCTTATTGCTCATTTCTTTGGACTCTCAACAAAGTTTGGACATGGCCTCTCAACTTGGACGGCTATAGAGTGAAGTGGTCCTAAATATATACATGCAGTATTTGGGTGATTGTGTTAAAATGTATGGATCCATGTTTAAATGCTTATGTAAATTTTATTTTTTCATCATATTAAAAATGATGAAATAATATAAGAAATAACTAAAAAGTTACCAGTTTAATTTGTAAATAAACAAAATAATAATAACATCTTGGTATTGCAATATCAAGTGAAATAGGAAATTAAAAAATTAAAAAATTAAAAAATGCATTACTATTAGTCCATATGTATACGTGGCATTTAAATTTTATAATAATTTTTCTTCTTGAGGTCTTTATTTCAAAATATGTCAACCCAATAACAACTTTCTTGATTGGCTTATTTAAATTCATGAAAAAAAATCTCTATGTACAGTCTAACATTTTCAATCAATTCATGGTATTCACACAAAAATTTAAATATTTAAAAAACTAATTGATAATAAGAATCAATTTTCTTAATAATTATTGGCCACGACAATAGTAGACCTAAATGAATGTATGGGTATGTTCTATGGTGTATTAATGTAATTAAAAAATCAATTTTTATACTTCAAATTAAAATGACTTTTGTACTATATCTCTCAATACAATCCATCACATCTTTTCCTAACTAAATACAAAATTATTCAAATACTATATGATAATAGTTCTATTATAAAAATATTTTAATTATGTTTTAATTTTATTAAATATTAGAAGAAGGTTATAAATTATATACATTTTAAAAATTCTATTGATGAATTATGAATTTTTATAATATTAATTGTCAAATTTTCTAAAATCAATTATAGATTTTTTTATTCAGTAGATTTACATTTAAGCAAGAATATAGAAGGATTAGTTTTTGTAACAAATTAAAATTAGGCGTACTTTCTTTATGCCAAAGCAAATTCTATCTATATTTTATGCAAATTCATACGATTTCCTTGGATGCTTTTTTAGGATGAATTACCCCTTAGCTTGATCCCTACTTACATGCATAGTACATTGAATATGAAAAAAAGTTTAGATGTATTATAAAATGTGGCTTCTTCAAGTATTTGATTTTTGCATTAAAAAAGATGTGAAGCACCAAATAAGAGGATTTCAAATTTTGAAATATATTTATATATCTATTTCAAACCAATTTTGAAGCACTTTCCATTGAAAATTCACAAAAATTACAATTTCTGTTTTAGCATCTAGTTCTTAATGTAGATTGGCTAAAACTATAGCTCCAATTGATTGGGAGAAAACAATAAAGATTTAAGGATGAAAATATTAATATTTTGACATAATAGCCAGTACTTTTTAACACAAGAAAGCATTAAGTATTTTGTACTATTTTGCATGCAATTCTTTTGACCAAAGTGATCTCAAAGTGAAAATCAAAGATAACTTGATCTTGTACACATTCAAAAATAAATATTTGAAAAGAAATCTATTCATTGTCCAAAACTATCCTAAATTGAATTGCAAACACATATTGAATGGTTGATTGGGCATTTTAAGGGTTAAAAAATGGGTCTATTTGTCAAATATTAAAATCCTTTACTTTGAATCTTCTATTTTCCACTATTTGCAAATAATGATTTTATTTTTATTTTTATTTTTAATTATCAAAATGAAATTGCATGAGTTCTACAAGCCATAAAACTTTCAAACATCATGAAGTTCTTTGTCCTCTAGACCTCACTTCATTTGTCAAAAGGAAGTTTATACTCTTGGCTAGACTTCCATGGTAAAAATTGAAGAGGTCTACTTTAAATGGCCACATCACCACAATTGTTAAGTTTCTAACATGTTACAAATGTCAAAGGAGATACAAAACATGTTAGCAAACAATAAAGCCCAATTGGAATCTATATGTCAACCAAAGCTCTAATTTACAAGTTACAATATGTGGAATCAGCCCACTACAAAATAATCTATTTTCAAATTTTTTTTGGACTCTCATAATATTATATAGCCCATCTCAAACACATTCATTTCTCAAAAGTTGAGGCAATTTTGATCCTATTCTTATTCTTTAAAATATTTATTTTATTACAAAGATATCACTCTCCAAATCTATGCAAACTCTTGTTTAAAATTTCATAAATTTAAAGTAGGATGACCCAAAATCAAAAGAATTTGCCTAATAACTATGACTTTAAGTCGAGCTCTAAGTCAAAGTAATCTGATTTTTTAATCAATTATATACAAATTGATGCTAATTTTAGTCCAAAAATGAATTTTGAATTTCATATACATAATTTTTTCAAACTCAATTAAAAGTGGAATTTGTAGAATTTCTAAAATTAGATTCTAATTTCAATATCTTTTCTGTGGATATTATACAATACAATATGAATTTGAGTTTTCTCTTGATTTATTAGGGCACACTCTTTCAAAATTGAAATTAAATCATCTAAAATTTGCAATATTTTAGACAAATGTTAACATGATTTGGTCTACACTATTTTCATTGTATTTTAAATATTTTGCTAATCATCCCGCGGGCACTTTCATCTAATTTTCATCTAGTATTTCAAATTGATTAGACCACATTCATCTAATTACTATGAGAAAGTCGTCTACTATTCAATGTCTCATATTAATTGAATTAATTTTAACACTAAATTTAATTTTGACCTTTTGAATTATTTCTTTTGTAATTAATTAAAGTAACAAAATGAAGCTTTCAAAGTTTAATTTCTCTTCCACTTCAATTTTTTCCTAAATAATAAATTGAATCTTTCATTGCAATTGCAATTTATGGTAGTTAAAATAAACAACGTTTATTTGTGATAGCTCAGGGTTCATTTTGGATACATTGATTTCCAATAATTGGAAATTTACAATTTATTTATTTGGTGTTCCAAAAATGATTCTTTTGAGAATCTAAAATCTTGATTTGTCTCTTATAAAGACTCAACAAAAACTTCTATTATTTAATTATAGAAATCACGCTCAAATATTTTTTCTGACGATTTCAAGTCTAATTACTTTATTTGAACAACCAACCTTTATTTACCCACCCCCACCCACCCACCTGCCCTCCAAATGCCCAAGGCATTGTATTTTGTTGTCAACTAAACTTTGAAGTTAAATAAAATCTTATCAAAGTATTATCTTTGGTATTTTTTTAATTAATACCATTAAAGTCTATTTTAAGCATCAAAATCTAATTTAAAAAAAATCATGTACAATTCTTCTATTGAGGATTGAGCAAAGGTGTTCACTGAAAATTTTGATTTTTGTATTATCCCCTAAGCACTCAAACGAACATTTTTTGGTCATTCCCCAACTTTGGACAAAATTTTCGGACCAAAAAAAAACTTTTTTTTAATTTTTTAATTTTTTCCAAAATCTTGGATTGTCTTTAAATATTTATATTCAAAACTAAAATTGCTACTGTCAAACAAAAATTATAAGAAAAATAGCACAATGTGTTTAGAATTGGCTAGTACTGAAAAAATTATTATTTTAGAAAAGTGTTGGTGTTTTCATTTCTAGATCTTATGCATTTTTTCACAAATCAATAGGAACCGTAGTTTTGACCAATAAAAAAAAATCCAAATCCCAAAAGTAGAAATTGTATTTTTGGTGAATTTTTGAAGTTATATCTTCAAAATTCATTTGAAGAGAATCTAAAAATAATTTTATAATTTTGACTGTGCAAGTATTTTCTACTATTCATGCTTCAAGATATCTTCTTTGATATAAACTTCAAAAAAGTTATAGAACTTATATTTTTTAACAAATTTGTGTTTTGTTCAAACCCCTTGGGCTCTCAGGAGTTAGAGTCTCTACAAGATGAGTCTCAAATACACTATTAGGCCTTACGGAAAAAAAACCCCAAATTGAAAGCTTATTAAAAAAATTGTAGAGTTGATTTTGAAAAATTGTAAATTAATTATGGTTATGCAAGTTATGTCCTTTAACCTCGTATTCTTTCTATGACTTCAATTTTAGATTTGACATGTAAAGAGAGAATTGAAAGACTTCAAACCATTGTTTTAGTTTTAGGTGCTCAAATGACCATTTTATGGTCGCTGCCCAACATTGGGCAAAAATTTTGGGCAGAACAAAAAAATTCAATTTCTCCCCCTCCCCTCCTCCCCCCCCCTAAAAGATTGGATTCTCTTTAAATACATTCAAAACTCAGATCGGTAGTATCTAGAATTGGCTAGTGTTGAAAAACTTACTATTTTGGAAAAGTGATGGTGTTCTCATTTCTAGATCTTCTGCATTTTCTTACAAATCATTAGAAACTGCAATTATGACCAATCAAAACAAAATTCAAATCCTAAAGGTAGAAATTGTATTTTTGGTGAATTTTTGAAGTTATATCTTTAAAATTCATTTGAAGAGAATCTAAATAATTTTATAATTTTGCCCGCACAAATACTTTCTACTTTTCATGCTTCACATTATCTTCTTTGATACAAACTTCAAAAAAGTTACAGAAATTATAACACATTTGTGTTTTGTCCAAATCCCTCGGGTTTTTAGGGGTTAACCCTTTAGGGCCTAAAAAGCCCCAAGCAACTTCTTGAATTCTTCTAGAATCAAAATTTTATATTAATTTTTTATAATTTAATTTAAATTATTATTTTTCCACAAATAAGCATTCATCTTTTCTATCTAATATGATTTTAAATTATTTTTGGGAAAAAAATGAAAATTTATATGATTTTTTAAAGTTTATGTCTTTGAAAAATCATAATAATTACATAAAAGCTCACTTTATTATGAAATTTTTATTGAAAATAGAGTTCATTATATTGAACAGTATAGTGAAGTTGGCATGCTCTCTTTAGTTATATACAAATAAATTCAATAGAGAAACATGTTCCACAGTGCATTTTGAAACTCTAAAATTCCCAACTTCAAATTGCCATAGACAATTCATCATTGCTCCAAATTTGATGGCAAATGGCTCATTGGAAGCGGAATACCCGTGCCCTCACATCTTGTTCACACCTCAAGAGCAATTAAGGCCAAGAGAGTGTTCCAGTTCCCAAAATTCAATTTAAAAGAACCAAAATTGACATGCTAGGCCCTAAAGGGTTAACATCCTCTTGATCAAACTTTATAAATCTTTTAATCCATAACGTGATAATGTTATATTTTTTTTCCTACGTGATCCACATCATGTCTAGTTTGAATTTGTACAGTTACAAATTCAATAGAATTGGTCAAACTTCTCAAAACTTGTTTTTTTTTTGGTTTTAATTTTGAGCAAATACCAAGAAGCTCAGAAAAGGCTTTGCGCATCCAGTGGTTAACTTAAAAAGAACACTCCCTTCTTCCCTGCCATATCCTCCTTCATTTGTCACATTTGACAAAAAGGGGATTCCTCAAACTACCCTTGTTGCGTACCATGGCAGCCACTTGCTCCAATAGGCCAATAATATGCTACCACTTTCCAGTTACAGTAAATAAAAAAAACTTTCTAGGTGCTATCTTAGCCTTTCTCAATTTCTCAACAATTTAGTGTTCAATGTGTGTAGGGAGGGAGACCGTCACGCATGATATCTGGCCGTGCAAGCTTGAGGATTAGGTTGCACATGAAACATGAAATCATGCCGTGGACCTTGCAGAATAATATATCATTGTCCGTGGCTGAAAGTTTAACAAAAGTTTAAATATTACAAGGAACAGTACACGAAACTGGCTCTTAAAGAGTATTGTAAGCTTTTGAAACTCAAAGTTTTAAGTTAAGTTGGAAACCGTAATGACAAAGTTCAATATTACTGCTCTCTTCTTCTGGTTCACAAGGACTGCACCAGACACCTCTGGCTCATTGAGAGGGTTACAAACTTCACATAATTATTTTGTTAAATGATACAACATCAGCATTGGTATTTACATAACACCTGTGAGAATTGAGGTAGTGTACATTATCACATTCACAAAAATAATCTCCAATCCTACAATCTTACATATCTGGCATTGGGTTCAATGAATGTATCCATTTACACAGTCAAGAGCTGTACAATAAAAGGGATACAAACATCATATAATCGTGTTCAATGGTACAACATCAGGAGTGCATTCCCTTGTCAACAAAGGCATCGTCCATGCTCCAGTATCTATAAGATAACTGTACGAATTGAAATAATGTCTGGTATCACATTTACACAAAAAAATTAAATGCCAGAGTCCTACAATCCTAAACATTTTTGGAACATTTTTGGTTTAATGAATCGATCTCAGTTGCTAACTTAGAGTTATTTCCTAACAAAACATCCAGCGTCTCGTACCGGCTCAGAGTTCTTTCTTCACCTCCTCCATTGTTCCCATTTGCACCTCCTTAATCTGTTTGGGTTCTCCAGGTATCAACCCGATCCAGAGCACCGGAAGCATGGCACAGAAGGATTGGATGAAGATTCCCAAGGGCAGCCCCGAGAAGTCGCTAGCCGAAATTTTGAGGTAATTAGCAAGCGCAACGCCGAGGTAGCCGTTCGTCAGCCCTGCAAGCGTTTGTGCCGAAGCAAAGAAAGCAAACACAGAGGCTTCACATCCTGGAGGACACAACTGAGCCAACATGACTGTGAACGGCAGGAACTTGAACTGCCCAATGGCTTCCACAAATGCTGACGCTCCCAGCACAAACCACTTGTCAGGAATCCCGAACTCCAAGTTGATGCGCTTCACAATCACGATGTCGGTCATCATGCAGAGCGAGAGGAGGATTTGCACAATGGCAAGGATTCTTCGAAGTGGCACACCTTTGAGAGCTTTGTTGTACATCATGCTCCCAAGTAACAACCCACTCTGGCCAACCAGCCTGGCTACTCCAAGAGCGGAAGCTTCTAGACCTAAGTGCTCGGTTTGGAAGAAGAAGATGGCGCCTCCAATTCCTGGGATCACAGCGTAGGAGGAGAGAAACCACAGGAGGGGCTTGTACAAAGCAGGCTTTTGAAGAGAGTATTTTAACTGTGTGATTTGATCACGAATTGCTGAACCTAAATCTTTTCTACCTTCTTTGAGTTTCGGATCGTCGTCCGTGTCTTTCTTCACAGGTCCTAAACCCATTGCTTGTTCACTTACTGCGAAAGATAACAGTAGCTGCAGTGAGAGCAGAAACATGAAAATTTGGATCATGGCGGTGGGGCTGAGGAGCTTCATGGCGTATCCTGCAGTCAAGTTGCCCACCACCCCTCCAGTCGCCATGCATAGCCAGGCAAATGACTGTAATTCACCTGAATGGAACGTCAACAAGAGAATTCACATGGTCACGTTCAGGAAGGCCATTGGAGAAAAACAGAATTGGTTGGGACTGAAAATAGGAAGAAAAAACTGATTCAAACATCGGGGAACTGGAGACCAGCGATTTTTTAGGCAACTTCCCTTAGAATGATGCTGGAAAAGGCGGAAGAAAAACAGCCACAATAGAGAAAGAAAGACCCCTCTGAAAAACAAGTACCTTGCTGAGCACCTACTTTGTTCTTTCCAGCTTCCGCGAGCATAGCATCTTGCACCACTTCTGATATGGCACCCCCAAAATTGGTGATCGTGAGGAATGTTGTCAAGATCAAAGCAGTAGAGGACACCTTCGTGAAAAGAGCAATTGAACTCCAAGCAAACAATTGCAGACCCCCTGTAACACGACAAGCGATCGATTAATGGCACACTCAGTGATATAATCTCAAGATTGCCGAAATTTCACATCTCCGGTTTTGGCGAAGGACCTAAACGAGATTGATCAGCAGAGTACGTAATAAAACTCAGAAGCTTACGAAAATTCACTGCTGGCGGACTCACCTGCAACAATGAGATACGGCACCCGATGTGCGCCTTTAATATACACAGAGTCGGAGATGATCCCATAGACAGGCTTGGCAACCATAGGAAGTGCAGCTGTGGACAACAGAAATTGCATTGTACCAGGGTCGACCTGCACCCAAAACAAAAATATAAATAAATTCACAACACCAATGTAAGCATCAACACTTCCAAATTAATCTTCTCCTTCTTCAAACCACAAAAAATCACTGATCCTCGGAACCTCAAAACCTCAAGCACAAACACGACCTGCAACACGTTGCTTCACAAAGATGCATTTTAAACGACGCATTCCCAAACTTCAAGGAAAAGAAAGGAACCTACTCACCTTCAAATTATCCTTATACCAATATGTCATAGCCATCCACGGAAAACATCTCATTGCCTGGGTGAAGAAACACAGCCCCATCAACATCACGAACGAGGCGCCGTAAGTGTTTCTCAGTCGCTTGATGGACGCCATAGTTTCTGAATCCCCACCAACCCCAACTCGAGCTTCTCTCTACGCTTACAATCTGAACAAAAGAACACCAAAATCACCGAAGCTCATAAATACACATTACCAAAGAACACACCCAACGGCGCATTTATACTCGCATCGTAGCTAAGAAACATCTCACAGACGACAAAACAAACCAAAAACGAATATTCACAGCAGGAACTTTACCTAAACGTGAAATCCTACCCCAAACTGAAGCTCAGAATTTGAAACTCGCCATCAATCTAAGACTGAGAATCCATCCACGAGAAACCTGAAGATGAAACAAATGGCGCCACTATCGTTCTACACTACACTAGACTACCGCTGTCCTCACAATAAAGACCCATTTGCTGATTTTCTTTCAGAGATGGAACCCAAAATCGCAGTCCGGAGTTTTTCTGTAGCACTACAACGATCGATCACTGGCGAGTACTGGAAAACGAGGAGATGCATCTGCAAATGGTTGGCTTCTGCTGAAGGGGCTCCACTTCACTTTCTCTGAGCTGACCGTCTCACCCGGTAAGGAGGACGGCGACGACGACACGTGGGTGGTTGTGACCGGCACGTGGAAGTTTCCCGGTGACTGTTTTGGGGGGAGGGCAATAGTAGTCTAACTGTTTTCTTTTTTGTTTGTTTTTGTTTATTTTTTTTTTGTTATAAAAACAGGGAGACTGTTTCTGTTGCCGGCCTGATGGCCGGCGAAATTTCTGTTTTGCAGGCCAGAAAAGTGAAGCGAAGTAAATCTGGGGTGCGCAGTGGGGTGCAGGTTTTGGAAATGGTCCACGTGGTGGGCTCTGGAGGGCCACTGTACTTGGGAGAAATCTGATGCTGCCATTTAAGTTTGGGTCCGGTCTGTCACAAGGCTGAATTTCTGCTTCCTCATTGGTTACTCTCCTTTGAATTCGGACCACTTCCCTATTGTTGACTGTGTCCCAGGGATTTCTTTACTAGAGTATAAAGCCACTGATTTTGTCCTATTAGTGCATGTTGCGAAATGGACTTACATATGATTATATTAGGCCGGAATGAACTGACCCCCAAGCTCGCCCCCGGGGGAAAATCCTGAATTTTTTTATTTGTCGCACATGATAAAATTTGCAATCATGTGCGACAAATTTGCAATCATTTGAATTCATATTTGCAATCAGAGGCCCCAAATTAACTAGAGGAGGTGTAGAAGATGAATAAAACAAGTACAAAATAGGGCGTCTTTTTTTTCATGCACCGTTGGAGTAACTTAGTCGGGATGAGCGAGGGGGTCAGTTCACCTCCAACAATTATATTATAAGTCTTACAACAGAGGAGTATTTTTTTCAATGATATTTTTTATTGAGATACACCAATACAAGTTGACCCATAAAGTCCCAAGGCCTTTTTTCCATCAATGACCACTCAAAACTACCATTCCTATTACAAAGAGCAAAAAAATTTAAAAATTATTTTTTTATTGTATATCTAACCATAGAATCTTGCACTAGACTACTGTAGTGTAAGAATGTATGGAAGAAATTTCAAAAACTTTGACAATGTAGATTGCAAGATATTTGCATTTAAAGTGAAGAAAACAAGTTTTCTTTAAGAAGATGCTTAGATTGCCCCCAAAGCAAGATTGTCCACAATTTTCTCATTATTAGTCCAAAAAAAATGATTCAGAGCTTCACATATAGAATAAAAAATAATATTTGAGAAAAAAATTTAAAATAAAAAAAATACTAGATTCTGGGATTTTTTTAGCTGTCCCTCAAGCTACTTTTTGGACTTAGGGTGGCATAACTTTTGCTCCCGGGCACCAATTGAAATAAAAATTATATTCCCACGAATTATATAGCTAATCTAATTTCCTATCTTCAAAAAAAGTTTCAAAAAATCATGTCAAAAATTGAGATCATATAAGCCTACCCCAAATCCCAAGAGTCCCCCATAGGGATTTTGAAACTTTAGGGATTAATTGGTACGAAATAGAGGTTAGAATCCTTTTTCAATTGCAAATAAGATCTAAATGAATTTAACCCTTAGGGACCAAATAACGTCTTTTTGGCATCAAAGCAATTTTGGATCGCTCACCAAGAATAGAATTTCTAATTTTTTTCTCTAAAAATTTTACACAACATGTGGTCAAGGAATAGTTTTAAGGCGCAACAATTTTGTAACTTTTAACTACATGGTTAAAAAGTTATTGTATGATATATGTGGTTTCTTTTTCAGCCCAAGCAACTTGGGCAGCTAAATAAAATCACTTTTATGAGAAACAAAAATTTAAAATTAATTTTATAGATTTTGTACACGTAAAAAGCTTTGAACTATTCTATTTTGATTAATGAGATGAAAGTTATGAGGAGTTTTAGTTTGCAAGCAGTTACGAAATATCTATTCTAAAATAAACCTTAAAGTCCTTTATTTGACTCAATTTTCAATATTTTTGAAATAAAATACAACCATAGGATTTAGATTGTTTATTAAAACATTACAAACATTGGAATTGGCATATTTCAATTCCATAACTAAATTTATAACAATTTAGTATTTTGAATCATTATCTATTTTTTTCTATTTATTATTTTTTCAAGCATGATTATGAATTTATATATATATCCAACTTATTTCATAATCATATTATGGAGAATATTACAGAGAGTTGCAAGTTGTAGGATCTATACATTTTGGATAAAAAATTTGAAAAATGAAATCTCAACATTTTGGAAGAGTTGAAAATACTTCTTTTTGAAACCCAAGCATCATGATTTTACAATTGGTAAGGTTTTTTATTTTAAAGTTTTAGGAAGGTGTACTATAACAAGTTAATTAAAGGATTCTACAATTGAATTTGCTAAAAAATAAACATAGATGAAGATTTTAGCCTTGCTTCAAAGACTAGTACTTTGAAGCGATTGTAGACCTCTAAACATGAAATAACTTTAGGGGTTAAGTAAACAAAATATAATGGCGCATACTTTGGTCTTGGTAGTAATCAAAGATTGATAATGTGAATCTCAAGATCAATAATTAAACAAAATTAGGAATTTAACTATTTTTAGTCTACATGAATTCTATTATTCTTTGAGAAGTGTGAAAGAGAAAAATGTTCTTATATGCAACCAAAATATTATTTACATAAATTCGAAATGGACTTCTCATCCATAGAATGATATCAATGGCCTTGGCTTACATATAAATGCGTAAATCTAATTTGCACTAAAACCTATTTATTGGCCAACAATCACTATTTTTTAATAATTTCAATGGACCCTAATTTCAAGGTGTATCCTCAAATTCATTTCATCAACATTTGTACAATGTGGGGTTGTATGGTTATATATTAATACAGAAGGCTAATTAATACCCAAAAGATGTGCTTGCATCTTCTAGGTACATAGTGGGGAATCAAATGAAGAAGTTTAAAAAATATGAATGATTAATAAAATTGTCCACCTTTCTTTAATTTCACAACCTTTCTATTTACATTCTATGATAAAAAAATTAAAAAAAGCCTTGATTTGTTCCCATTGCAACTCATATGGCAAGGACTTCTTTTTTTTGTTATTGCTATTTAAATATTAAATAAATAAATATATTTGTAGCTACTTTTAGAAATAAATGCAAATAAAAAAAATGTCTAAGACCTTATATTAAAACCTTTTTAATTTTGTGAATTACTTGCTTCATAATTCAAGGATACTCAACATTATGTATTGAAAAATCAAATATCAATATTTTTGGTGTTATAAATAGGTATAGATGTTAATTATCTTTTCTTCAATTTCAACCTATGTAAAAACAAGAATTTGCCAAATGTGGATTATAATTCTAACATTTATAATGTATCAAATATTCATAGTTCATAGCACGAAGGGTTTTATAGATGCTTAGCACATATTTTAGTTGAAAAGTTATTTGTAATTTTTTGATAAAGATCATTAAAAATATATATTATGAATATCATTTTTAGATATGATCTACACTAAGACATGTATTATACGCAGTAGTTAATTCTACAATAACTCACTAATAAATTTTGATTTACAATGATTGGAAATTTCAATATATTACGCAATTATAATATAGAACATATAACTACACAAAATTTATTTATTTAAAAAAAAAACATTCGGAATGTACATAACAATGTTATATGTTTAAAAAATATATAATTTTAATATCATTATATTTAATTAAAATAAATAAAATAAACATATTTTACAGGTCTTTGAAAAAAATTCTTAAATAGTACATCTGAAAAGTGATAACTCAACCTTGACTATCATATATTTCATTCATTTATTTGTTCTAAAATTATTAATTATTATGATGATAGTTTTATAGTATTATTTTTTTATAAATTCTTCTTTGCATATATTGTAACATTCATAGAACAAAAATATCTTCTAAATTATAATTATAATTTTGAACTAAAAAGTTCTCTTGCAAAGTCAAATTCAAAAAAATAATAATTAATAATCTTTTAAAGAATTTTATGATTAGAATTTTATATCTTAAACTAATAATCTTTATTGTAATTATCATCAAGATTCAATTGAAAATGGAAAATTTGAAGGTTTAGTTTTAAAAAATATTAGTAAGCATTAGTGAAAGAAATAATAGATCCAATCTTTTGCATAAATATTTGACTTATAATTTATAATTTGAGTCTAAAAGCTAATATTGAATTATTATTTTAAGTTGTAGTTTATAAACAAATCTTCACATATTTGGAAAATTTGAACTACATCAAGGACTTCTACTAGGTTAAGTAAAACCATAAGAATGTTAGAGATAATAATAGATATGATGGTTGAGAAATCAAATAGCTGAAAGAAAAATAAAAGTCACTTGTATCAATCAATCAATGATACATTTTGTACACATTTAGGGTGTTTTTGTATGCAAATTGATACTTTGTGAAGTTTAAGAATGTTAAAATTAATTAAAAGTGCTAGAGTTGGGCCTATAAAATAGGGCTATTTGAAAACTACATTCAAAATCTCAATGATCATTGTTCAATACATGAGTAGAAAAAATTGCGTTGTATCCAAAAGTATTAGCAAACCCACAAATAGAGAAGCAAAAGTCATATGGCTTGACACTGTTTAGGTACATTTGTACTAAAGGAGAGTATTTCAACCTTTAGAAGGGACAAATGGAACATACTAAGATTATTAAAGGGGTCAAAATAACTTTGTTTACAATATTTTTGAACTTTAGAGCAAGGGCTCTATATGCTTCCTCTGATTTGATGCTTTAGAATTTTTTTTGAAGTCAACTTGTCTATAAATCATAAGCCAAAATACATGGAATTATTCTCAATATATCAACACTATAGAGGATCTCTCCAACCTATCTCACATAACATTCTAATCCTTTGTAAGAAAGGCCATGTAATATTGTAGAGGGACATGTAGCATTGTACCAAGGAGGGAATGAAATGACGTGGTTTAAGGTTTGTGACTCAACCATTAGATGAAATTCAGCTAGTCTACAGGGTTGTGAGTTCCCTTGAGTTCATGGAATATAAGAATTTGGCCACAACAATAATCTGTCGTGGTGGAGCGACTATCATGTTAGATAATAATAAAAAATCTTTTTTTAAATTATTATTATCTTAATTTAAAAATTATTATTATAATTTATTTTGGCTAGCATTGATTGGTTTATAGCATTCAGAACGAGCCTGAAACGACCCTCTAATGCACCACCTCCAAAACATCTAATTTAAAGAATAATTTCTATATGCCAACCTTTATTCTATAATTTCTATAGTGTTTTGGCCCCCATGATCACTAATATAAAATAAATCATCCCATTACATGCAAAATTATTAGTGTCACTTCATGCCATGGTTAAAAATTTTCAATATTTTTCTACAAAAAGACAAATGTGAGAAATGACTAGAGCTATTAAAATTGTATTTTTTTTTTGACAAAATATGAATTTGTTATGAATTTTTGAAGTGTGCCGCCTAGTTGGTTCCAAAGAGTCTCTAAACTATCCTCAAACTAATAAAAAGTGTATCGATAATGGTCATGGTACTCCCTAAGAATGGTCACAATATTTTTCTAACATGGCTATAACATGAAGGCCTAAAAAAGTCACTTCATGTAATAAATTTACACTTATAAGGTGGAAGTTGTTTTTGTTGTCACTTCAATACATCACCTATAAGATATTGATTATGACCATTAATTGAACCCAAATCTCATTTATTGGAAAAAACTTCTCGTTGGGTGATGCAAGACTTTGATGAATCATTCCCTAGGTGTCTAGAATGGGTCTTTTGCTTGGAATAGTATGGTTTGCTTTAGAATATAAAGAATGCTATGCTAATCAAGAATCCATACCTTAAGTTAGGTTGGTTGTTTTATTTTGTTTGTTATGGTGAGATTTTCAAAACCGTGTGTCTTGTTGAAGTTAATGATATATTAAGAGCTCATAATATAAGAAAATTTTACTTATAATTAAAATTATAATTAGACTTCATTTATAATTAGAAGTTGTTTGTAGCCAAACTGAAAAATAGAGTAGTATATAAGAGGAGCAACCTAAATTGAATTTTTTTACCCCTTCTCACTTTCATTGCAATATATATTTGCTTGTGTTTTTCTTCTCAATACATTCCTTGGTCCCATTCTTAAAACTGTCTACAAATAGGGGTATATGGACTTTCTTTCGTGGTGATTGGACCTAAGGTGCGAAAAATGATTGAATTTCAAAAATTTTATGAGTTTAAAAATTAAAAAATGATTTTTACTTTTATTTTGGTTGTGGCAACGGCACAGGGCACACTAGTTTTATACTAAGAGATGAATCTCAATCCTCCATCTAGTAAATAGGATTATTATCCCTCTCATGATTACAATATCCCTTCCAGACAGAATCTTGATTCACACCGTTATCTAAGAAATCCACTGTTTGCCCCGGTAAGGATATCAGCCCGGGGTACACACCCAGACCCGGGTACGTAGAGCTTTCGCAGCAGGCTCCTTGTCGTCGTCAAGCAGTAGACTTGTTCATTTGTTTCTCATCTTCATCACGCATACTTCCCAGGAATCGTTGCATCCCCAGGTCGATCTGGTGAAATCTCTGACCAAGGAATAGGTTACAAAGTTTTGGCTCAACTTTCGGTTCCTGACGTCTCATGGATGCTCAGATTTCAAGGAATTCGTGATTGGTTCTTTTTAAGGTCACTCAGACTTTTTCTCTTGTCGGTGGCGGACAGCGTTTGCGTGCTATCCGTGCTTCTGATTCCATTCCGTTCTCGTGTTTTGGGTTTGAAGTTGCGTTTTGAAAAGCACAATCGGTTGGTGGTTGAGCAGGTGGATGGGAATGTGAGCTCTGAGGCGTGAATTTTGGTATTGGTTGCGATTGATTCAGTTAAAAGGTAGGCTAGGGTAACGCGGGAATTGGTGAGTTGATTGCCGGTCGAAGTGAAACCCTAATCTGAGGTTGAAGATTTTGGGCGATTATGGAAGATCCCCCTCCCTACGAGGAAGTCTCGCACTGCAGGGTGTGCAATTGCACGTTCACTACTTTCAAGCGCCGGGTGAGATTGGATTACTTGTGTTACTCCTCATCTGGCGGTGCCGTGTGAAGGATCTGTGTTGTTTTCAGATTGCCTTTGAATTTTTGTGTGTGTGAGGCAATGACGGTTTCTGCATTCACGTAAGAGTTCGCAATAGTATAGGGACGGATAGTGACTGACTCTGGTTTTGTGATGTGGCAGCATCATTGCCGTGCTTGTGGCAGAAGCCTCTGCAACGAGCATTCCTCGAATCAGAAGGTGGGTGAATCTAGGGTTTAGGAATGCAAGTGATGACTGATGTTTGGGCACCCAAAATCGCCTCTTTTAGCGTTTCTATTGTTAGATTTATCGAATTCTCATACATACGTGCTGGCAAGTGGAAGAGGATTTCAACGCATCAGAGAGAACGTTATTTGGATACAGTATGCAAAAGTTATGATGTTTAAAATGACCTAAAATCGACACTTGAACGGATGTTTAGGTGGAATATATCCTCCAAAGGTGATGTTTAGGTGTAATCATTGTCTAAGATTCTAGGGTGGCGATTTTGGTGCTCTGCCTTAACAAGTGATTGCTTGGATGTGGTTATGTGACTGAGCCATTGATTTGACACACTTGGAGTGGTGTATGGTTTCTGTTTGAAATTTCAGGCTCTTCCCCAATTTGGAATTTACACCCCTGTACGAGTTTGTGATGAATGCGTCAAGCCTCCCAAGTATGTGTGCCAATGTGTTTGAAGAATTTAGAGAGATGCATTTTCTTCATACCTGTTGAAATTCATTTCTGTTTGCTGGAATGTACGCCCTGACCGGCAGGTTTCAGACGCCTTCTCAAGTTCCTCCTGTGCTTAGGTGGAATTTGTAGGTGGTTCCAGAGCTGAGTTTGTTACTTTCAAATGTCCTATCATAATTGGTGTGTCGAATTGGTCAAGCATGCCGAAACCAAGTTATGTTTTCAAGTTGCTAGATTCTAAACTTGATCTGGGCTGTTGTTGCCCACCAGGGCTAGAGCGAAGCCGGTTACTTCGAAGAACTTTGGAGATGCTATTGAGAAGACGAGTGCATCAATCGGCAAAATGAGTCTTGATCGTGACGAGGTTGAGGCTGCTCCTGCTCCACCACCAACTCCAGCCATTGAGTGCACTTGCGGTATGCCGTTATGTATATGCGAAGCTCCTGCCCCTGCCCCTGCTCCTGCGCCCGAGGTATTTTCTCAACTTGTTCAAGTTATTATACATGAAGCATTTAGTGTGTGGATCTCAAAAGGAATGCATGGATTTTGACTCTGGAGAATACAATCTGGATTATTAACCCAGACCTGTTGTCTTTCCCCTTTTTGTATTTAACTTATTGAAAAAATTGAGGATTTGTCTCTTGCCAGATGCGCTCACCCTCGCCATCTCCCGCAGTTCAACAAGTGAAACCAAAGAAAGCGTCTACAGCTCCCTCGGGTGCTACCTCTGTTGGAAAGTCCTCGTCTTATGGAAGCAGTATGCCGAGGTTCGTTTTATTTCATGATTTTATGATCATGGAGTTTGGAACTCTTGTGTATAACATCCATTGATTTCATGTTTCTGAATGTCCATTGGGTTGTTTCATCCAGAACAAAACAAGCTTAGAGAGTTTTTTTAGAATATATTTTTCCGAAGCTAGTTATGATTTTGATATTCTTGAAAGGTTATTCTCACCTACAGGTATCTTCTAGACTATTCTCAATCAGTCTCATTTGTGTACTCGTGTGTTATTTATGCAGTCTGTTTTTCCAAAGTGGATATACTTCACAAGGGAAAAGCCGCCCTTCTTCAAAGTCGTACGAGCCTAGTGGAGAGGTTCCCCTTCTTGATTCATTTCGACCTTCCCGAAGTAGTCTGTTACTGTTTTGGAATTTTGTTATTAAGTCATCGAGTCTTGGACATAGAGTTGCTGATAGAGTTGTTTTCAAATTTTATCATCGGTAGAATTTTTTTAATACGTTTGTTGATGGGTAGACTTGTTGATATTTCGCTGCCTTGCTATCTGATGTAAGTTCCTGCGTGAGTTGGTCTTTGCTGGTGAGGGTCGTTTTCATCTTGAATGCTTCACAACTTTGGGCACCGTCGTGCAGGGACTCAGGGAGGCTGTCAAAGCTGCAGATGCTGCTGCAGTGAAAGACCTACTGGCACGGGTTGGTGTCTCACATTTTCTTCTCTTAGAACACTGTTTTCTTGATCACTGTTTTCATTCGCTTTTTTCTACACTTAGAGCATCATAACATAGGGTCTATGATGCGCTTTAGAACAGCTATCCTGTTTGTTGGGGTTTACAATCACATTTACAGTTCTGCAGAGTTCAGGTTCAAAGCATACCGTCTTTCTTACCTCAATTAATGTTGCAGGGACTCGATCCTAACTATGTTGACAAACAAGGAATGTCATTGCTTCACTTGGTAACTACTCGTACCAATCCTCTTGATGTCATGCACAATTTTGTTGGATGATGCAAAGCAATGTTGTATCTAAACTGAGTGAATGACATTTTTGGTACACCAAAGCTTTGCAGGTGCTATTCTAAATCCTGTTTAAGACTAATTTTGGATCTCATGCTGATCAATTCATTGGTGGCATCTGCAGGCTGCAATGTTCAACTTCACGGAGATCACATTCATGTTAATGGACGCTGGTGCCAATGTGTCAGCCAAGAATTCACAAGGTAGGATAAATGTTCTCATGTTCAACCTAATTTGTTAATTCACTGGTGTCTACTGTGGGGATTGCTATGGTATGCTGCAGAGTTCATCAAGGTTATATTATGTTTGTTGTCTATATGGTCTTTTGTATACATTTACGTAGGTGAAAAATAGATGAGTGTTTTATGCACCAGGCTTTTCATGTTGTACGAGACAACTTACTGAACGATGTGCTTACAGGAGAAAGTCCTGTTGACTGCGCTCAAACGACTTTGGGATACAAAATGCGGCAGCGGATAGAATCACCGAGAGAGAGCTAATCGCTGGTGGCCTCTCCAGTGTTACCTTCAGTTTGTGGGACATGGAGCTGCCTTTGTCATTTTTAGATTTTGATCTTGGGATCATTTATTAGGCTTGATGGTTTGGAGAGGAAGATTCTGATTAATGGCAATTTCTTGCCATGTTCAAGGACTTGGTGTTGGACATCTCAAGCACTGTCCAGCTTCTTGTTGCATGGTTTTCGCAGGCTTCAAAATCAGGAAGATTTTAAGTGTTGATAGAGTTGGCGTGAATCCTTGCAAGACCTCAGGCTTGTATTGCAGTGAAGCTGCAGCCAGTGAAATATTTCTATTATTTCACATTCAATGTTTTTTTCAACGAGCTTATGCCTCTGAACGAAATCAATTCACTTGTTTTTCTGCAGTGGACGGGAACTTTTCGTGGTCTCTTAACTTAGACATTGATATTTTGTTGACTTGTCAATACGCAACCTAGTTTCTGAGTTTAAAATAAAAAATTCCTGCTTCCTGTGGTTCATCATCTTTCAGTAACATGGTCAAAATGATTTTTTGTATGTTGGCGGAGAGATGGATTGCTTCTTTTATCACCTCTAGTCGGATCTGTAGAATTTCCTTTCTCTACTCTTTACATTCCATGTAGTGTTGGTTGGTTATCAAATAATGTAATGGTTAACCTTTAAAGGACCAACTAGCATGTTATGGATTATGAAAGTGCTCAAGAGCCGGCTTGCGGGCTTGAGAGTATTATGGGACATGAAGCCAAGTCTAATAGTTCATCACAAATGTTTGTATCTGTGTTTTTTGCAAATCTAAAGGTGTAGAAAGAGGGGGAGGGGGGGGGGCCGCCGGGGCCTACTCTTAGATAAAAAGGCAAAAAGAAGGGGAGGGGGAGGGAAAAAAGGAAAAAGGAGGGGGAGGAAGAAAAAAGGAAAATAATTAAAAATAAAAATAGAGCCTTTAAATTAATTAAAACAAAATTTTATAATTGATACACTAAAGAAGAGAGTTTGATCCTTAATTCATTATCAATCAAAAGTGTAGAGGCTTTGCACCCTTTATTTTGTTGTGTATGCAAAGTAAAAGTTGCATAAAAATAAAAATAAAAATACAATGGTAACAATTGTTCTAGTTTGTTTTGTATGTAACATTGAGATATCCCCACTTATGCACTCATTGATCATTTTTTTATACCATTGGAAAGCTTGACTTGACAAAGGTTGTACTAAAGTGGTATCATTGCTTTTGGACATATGATGGATTTGTGAGCAATTTTTAAGACCATAAATTGAATTAACTTATAAAAAATGAAGTATAGGAGTTTTTGATGTCAATCTTGGCATCGTCCAAAAGCTCTCAATGAGTAGAAATGCACCAAAGTTGTTTTGCACATTTGGTTCTAAAGTGTGAAAGTAATGGTTTTTCAATTGAACTTTGTTTCTATAAATTTTATATAAATTACGGATGAATTGTTCTAAAAATGAAAAATGAAAATAATGCATACAAGTGCACAACACCACACAAGTTATTTTTAAGTGGAATGTTAAAAAACTTACATTGATGAAAATTTTAATAAAGATGAAAACAAAAAAATTGTATTTAAATATTTAGAAAAATTGTATTAACCAAAAAATTGTATTTAAGAAGAAAAAAAAGTTTAAAATCCACTTTGTAAATCAGTATAATATTCTCTAAAGAATTGAATAAATATTTAATATGATTTTAAAATACAAAAAATTAAATATTTTGAGCAATGTTAAATGTTTTTTTTGTATTATTATTATTATTATTATCATCATTATTTATTAATTAGGATGTTTGCAAATTAAAAGTAAAATAATAAATCATTTAGCGTTATTGAAGGAAAAAAATCAATAATGATAAATTGACTATAATTTTTGTATAGTGAATGAAATTATCTAAAATGATGTGAAAATAAATGAAATCATATACACAAAAGATGATATTTAGTGTCTTGTACACTAAATACGAAGGCATACACTAAAAGCCAATTACCCTATGAAAGTAAGTAACATTAAATGTCAATTCAAACACTAAATGTGAACCAGAGTTGTCATATCAGACGGAATATCACTGTTCACGGACAGAATCGGACCGATTAGGGCTAGGTGGCTGCAAACTTCAGAGCCTTGTAACTTTTGCAAAAATTCTTCAAATCAGTAAAATGAAATGTTTTTCGGCATCTACAGTTTTTGTAGATGCCGAAAAACATCTCATTTTACTGATTTGAAGAATTTTTGCAAAAGTTACAAGGCTCTGAAGTTTGAAGCCGGCACATTCAAGTCTAACACTAATTGTGGACAAGTTCAGATTTAGTGTTGTAGCTAGTAGGGGGGTAAAAACACTAAATGTCACTCAACACTAAATATCATCTTTGGTGTAGTGAAGTGAGAAAAATATAAAATGACTACAAAAAAGATTGTCATTTTATTTGTACAAAAGAAAACATGTGTTCAAATAGGAACATATATAAATGAGAACCCATGCTATGAAAAAAGCATCAATATGACAACAAAATTCTCTAAATTCTCTAAACTATGTCATAGTTTTACATGTAGTGAGAAATGAAAAAGATTGGTTTAATTTTGATAAGCTTTGCATTGGTGTGGAATTGCAATGCAAAGTTCCTAACATTCATTTTATTTCAATGAAGTCCGAAATAGAGATTGATTTCACGTTATTTCAAATTACATATTTAATCTTTTAAGGACCACATAATGATTTACACTTCTAGAATTGTGGCAATTTATCCTAAAATGCAAATTGGAATAGTAATTTAATGATGACTATTAGATAAAAGTTGTTAAATATAATCCATAGATCATACATATCAAAAGGGTTAGATCAATTGCTATATCAGACCACTTACCATGTGGATATAATCTATGGATCATTTGAATTCTTGGTTTTATTAAGTTGCCAATTGTAGTAGTGACACTATTGGATTCTTCATTTAAAATCACATAATTGTGCCACATGGATTTTGCTTATTAATTATTAGTGTCTCCAAGATCAATCCACCAAATGTTGTCATTTTGAACTATCTAGCATATCTCCCTTCTTTTATTATACTTTGACCACCCATTTTTGACTAGGAATCCATATCTAATGTGCAAGGTGCATCCATTTCCAACCATGACTCGAACAAATTTCCCACCAAAGTTTGAAATGTTTTTTTTTCTCCTCTACAAGGTTGGAACTAACAAAGTCATGACACATGTCACAAAGTGCACATGAATTAGTGAGCAAGAAAATAGGAAGTAGTTAGTGGTAAAGTAGTTCTTGAAAAATTCTAGTCATTGGCTTTGGATTTGGAGTACTTTGGGGCTTCCAAAAATATAATAATTTCAATTTTAGAAATAAAATTACAAAAAATTTAATGAAATATTACCCATATTTCCTATCTTTCAACATAGGAAAAATTTGGACTGCATTGTACCACTCATGCTTTGTCCCACAAAGCATTCAATTCCACTAATTCCGCAAAGCTCCAAAAAATATAAAATGACTTGGTTTAGATGCTAATTCCACTTATCTTTCAACAAAAATTTACTGAAAAATAATTCAAGAAGTTCCACCTTGTCAAAATTTAGTTTGAGCTCTTAAATGGTCGATTTATGTCCAGACCTCCTACTTTAACTACCTTAAATTCCATTTCATAGTAAATAAGTGACCACAACCAAAAGCAATGTTACCTAATCCCACTAAAAATAGGCCCAACATTTGATTCAAAATTCAAAAGTCTGAACTCTGAAGCCTCAGTTGGGCCCCTTCAGTTTTGCTGATGCAGGTCATTAAGATGAAAAGTAGGGAATAAGGAAGACCCCAGCTATATTCAAGTAGTAGCAATGGTGTACGTTCTGTTGCACTTGGAATTTGACATGTCCTTGTAATAATAAGGCAGCTAAAAGTCCATGTGATGATATTTACGAATCAACACCTAATTGCTTTAAAATGTGCTCTGTGTAAAGATTTAGCACCACAGATAACTCCTCAGAATTGCTTCAAAGAAAACTAGTGCATGTTGCAGACGACCTCATCAAACAACCTCATCACTGTGAAACTTTAAAGCTATTGTCCTACTTTGTCCTATCTAAGAGTGAGACCCCAGGGGGGGGGGGGGGGGGAGTATGAGTTCTAATCCTTTTTGACCTTTTAACGGAATGGTGACAAATCTGCCTTGAAAACCGGACTTGGCATTATGGTACCATAGTGATTTTGAACATGAAGTTGTGGATTGGATTTTGATTTATTTATTCTTTGAGCTTTTCACCCCAAACCTAGGCTACAATAAGTAGGGACCCAATATTTGAAATAGCCTAGGTAAGGCTTGTCACTCAGTTATTGCTCCAAAAATTTCAGATTTCAATATTTTCCCAGTTTTTTGGGTTGATGTTATAATAGATATGGTGAACTATACCACTACCATTCAATTTCTGAAAATAGAGTTTGGAGAGTGAGATATAATTGTTCAAAAAAATTCCCTGGTATGAGTGTTTGTTGAAAACTTGTCGATACTAATTGTTTTTTTACAATATATTTTTAAAAGTCTCTTATCCAAAGTAAGGCTAAAAATCTCATCTTCATTTATTAAAAAAAATCCCAACCATAAGATCTTTTACTTAACTTGTTGGAATACATTTTCCAAAAATTTTAGAGTGAAAAATCTCATTGATTGTAAGATTAGTGATTGTGTATAAACTTAAACAACTAGTCCTTTCCAAAGGTGAAGTTTTGTGTTTTAAATTTTCTTAGAATGAAACATGTGTGTTCCACAACTTGTGCATTTTAATCCACTAACACTAATTAGATGAATGGGGTCTAATAAGTGTTACTTAGCATTTTATGAAGCTAGATGAAAGCAATGAAAGAATATGAAAGCTAATGATGATTATACTATTTGAGATAGAATGAAAATAGTTTAAACCACATTAACTTGAGTTTATCTAAAATATTGTGAATTTCTACATTAGTATGTTTGACAAATCCAGAATTTGTACAAGCTAGTTTTAGTATTATAGAAAGCATTAATTGAATTAATTTGTGTACATCGATTCATCCTATTTATGAGGGTGTAAATTGCAAATTGCAAACTAAATTCACTTACAAAATTAGTGCCACTCAAGATTAATTTTTAAACTAAAATACAGTGATATTACAACTATACTAATTTAAAATAGTGTGAATTTAATAAACAAGAGTCACTTGTACTATTGGGATATTAGTGAATCATTATCAAGTAACCTCTAAGAATTTGATTTTAGGTGAATCAACCCATACCTTGGCCTTAAAAACCTTCCCCTATATTGTAGGTAGCTCATTTTGCATTCAAAATATCTCCTATCTAATTGAGGGACTTTGATTCCTATTAGAATATTGCATAACATTATTAATGTTCACTAGGAGGTTCAAGGATTATCCTCCTTGAATGCAACAATTCTCCTAGTAAATAATTGACTTACTCTCAAATGGACAATCCTTGAATATTTACACCTGCTTACTTATATAGTGTGCACCTAAGCAAAATGCATAGAAGCCACTCAAGTAAGACAAATTTTTTTCTAGGTGTTGGGGGTGGGGATAATCTCTTCTACTATGAGATACTAGGGGAAAATAGGGGAATAGTTATACAATATTATGTGAACTCAAAATTTCCATCCATGATAAACAATGTTTTTTGGTGATTTTACCTTTTGATGAGCAACCTATTATATGTTAGCCATGGGGGATTGACCCCCTTGTTGCTATTGCCAAGGATAAATGTAAAAAATAGGCCCCTATTTTGTGCCATGTTAATATTGTACTTCATCACCTCTCCTACCTCATTTAGGACTTTTGATTGCAAATATGAATTTAGAATTTCTAAATTTTATCATGGGGGATGAATTAAAAATTCCAATGTTTTTTGAAGGGGTAAAATGTTGGGCAATATCGAGACAATTCCCCCAGCCAGGGAGGATTGACCCTTGTATTGCCCCATCAAAGAGTAATTGTAAAAATTGTCCCTTATTTTGTGCTGTTTAAATTATATATATTTCTTCTTGCCCCCTATTTTGTGCTGCTTAAATTCTATATATTTCTTCTTGCCCCCCTAGCTAATTTGGGGCCTCTGATTGCAAAAATGAATTCAAAATTTGAAAATTTTATCATATGTGGCAAATAAAAATTTTCAGTTTTTTCTGCAAGGGTAAACTACAGGGGTCAATCCTCCCTGGATGGGGGAATTGCCCCGTTATTGCCCAACATTTTCCCCCTGACCCCCCAGGCCACAGAATTTGGAAAAAAATCTTCACAGGTTCCTAATTTCCTACCGAGTACCACTTCCACGTCTCTACTTACCAACCCCCGCCGTGTACTTTAAGGATCAGTTCTACCTACCGACACCGAGTAGGCAGTATACACGGGGCTGTCCAAGTGGCACCTCCACAACGTGCCACGCACTCACACGAACATTTGGCTAAGTCAAAGAGGGCCCAACTTCGATAATGTTGCAAAACAAAACATTCAGCACCCTCCCAAATCTCCATTTTTGCCGCAACTAATGTAGATTATTGAGAAGCTCCGCCTCCCCTCACAAGCCACAACTTCTGAATTTCTTGCTCCATTTCCCGCAAACACTTCACTGGCTTCACTACTTAAGTTAGATTGGAGGTGCTTCAAGGTGCTTCCTCTGCCTCCTTTCTTAGTCATAACTTCTGCACCTATCTCCAGCTTGTGGGGTCAAATCAGAAGAAGATTCTGCCACACGCAGATTCAACTCCCAACTTAGGAATTTCTAGCTTGTGGGGTGAAGCCCTTGATGCCTTCTTAGAGGATCTTGGAGTCCATTGGACGCGGGGACTATAAACGGAAGGCGGAGTTCACGGGACGTTGCATTTGAAGTTGTCGGTGTTTGCAATCTCATCAGGAAGAGGTAAAGTCAATGGCCTTGGTTTCATTTGTTTCGTGATCGTTTAGCTGCGATGTAGATATACTTAAGCTCAAGCTTGTCGCGATGACATAGTTTGAGTGTGTGAGAAGTGTGCTACAGTTGATGATAGTTTGGCAAGTGGAGCCTTTGATGAATTCATTTGTGATCACGGTTTAGTTCCAGAGCTGTTTGTTTTGTAAGGTTTCGCTTTGGTGATTTGAGATTTGGAGTTTTAGTACTGCTTGGTACTGGAAAATTAGGGTACTGGGAAACGGACGAACACCGATTTGATTCCGTTCTAGTTCTATGGTAATTTGAATGTTTTTCAATCTTTGTTTGTGTAATGGCAGCTTTAGAACCGAGTCTTTGAGAACCGAGTCGAAAAAAGAATGCTATCGAAATCGCGATTTTGCAGTACTCCTTCTTGAAATACATTAGAGATTTCATTCTCTCTTCTCTTCAGTTGCGTTTGTCTCTGTCGCGTATTTTCTTGGAAAGATTAATAGTTTTCTTTGTGGTTCAATTTTGATTAGGAAAACTGGGCAATGCAGTCAAACCCAGTGAGCTCATTTTGCCTCGGGTAGAGAAACTCTTCTCCCAGGATGATTAGCTTACTGCAAAAGCGTGTCCGCAAGATCAAAAATCACTGTCAAATTATCTGAGTGTGAAATTACTAAACAACACATCTCTTACGCTGTAGATCTCAAGCGAACAAGAGTTCTTGCAAGTACCTGCAATTCAAACTCAGGACACGAAATCAAAATTAGAGTTAAGTCATTGAGAAAGCTGAATAAATTGTCCACTGGACAGCACGTCTCTTCCGTTGCCGATCTCAAGCAAGCAAGCGTCCTTGAGCTGCAAGTCAGCCTCAGGAAACGAAACCAGAATGAGGGTTTAATTGTTGAGAAAACTGACTATATTGTCCACTGAACAACACACGCTGCAGATCTCAACCGAACCAGATTCTTTGCAAGTTGTTGCACTGTTGCCCGAGGACACTGCACCAGAATAGTGCTTGTCCATGGCCGGGGACGGCAAAAAACCCGAGGGCGGGCGCTGGGGCTTGGGCCGATTATTTTTGCCATCTCGTTCCCCCATGCCCGTCGACACCCAACCTTCTCCACCGCCAGACATAGTTTCCAGCCCCTCATACCGTCCCTCCTTCTCCCGAGAGGATTCTCCATTCTCCGGAGAGCTTTATCCACCTCCAGCTTATACAACTCCTCCACCCCAACCTCCTCCGCCTGCTTACAACACTGACGGAGCCTTGTATCCACCAGCACCACCGCAATCGCCTTTCAGTGGCGCCTCCCATGGCCTGGGCCAGAGTTTTCATCAGGTTTCGGATCCAGGGGGACCGTATTCGCCTGTTGGGGAGCAACCCTATGTGCAGTATGGAAATGGACCGTATTCAGGTGCGTTCGCTACGTGGACACAGTTGGAATTTGTTTTTGTTGTGGCTTGAGCTTGCATTAGGTTAGATCATGATGCTGCGTTGGAGCTTGCATTAGCTTATGTCATGGTACTGTGTTGGAGCTTGCATTCACTTATATCATGATATTTTGGTGGAGCTTGCATTAGCTAAATATGTCATGATACTGTGTAGGAATTGAATATGTCAATGAAAATGTATCAAAATTGAGAATGTATCTCGCCACACAACCATAAAGAGAGATTCAACGAAGTCTCTGTTAGTTAGCAACTTCTTTGCAACTTCTTTGTGATTGAGGGTACTCCCACTTCGAGTACATTCTTTGTGAACGGGTCTGACACGTTGTAGTTGGTGATGGATGAACCAGGTCGCATAACCGATGAAAGTCCTTCGTTTGGTGGTGCAATTCAGGTCCATGGCACCCCCGACTCCGTCTACTTGCTTCACGGCACTCTGGAGGTTTCCATCCACGAGGCCGTGAGCTTGCCCAACATGGACATGTTCTCTGAGAAGATTCGCTTGTTTGCGCACAAGAATTTGCCTAGTCCTTTAGAGAAGCTCAAGAGTGCAACTCGAGTGCACGGTCCTTCTTCAGTCATCACCAGTGACCCTTACACTGTTGTCGTCATTGCCAAAGCCCGCGTTGCTCGCACACGCGTGATCAACAATGATGCTAATCCCAAGTGGAAGGAGCATTTCCGCATCCCCGTTGCACACCATTGTTTTGACGTTCGTTGTGTTGTCAAGGACCAGGATGTGATGGGCTCCCAGTACATTGGCGAAGTCAGCATCGCAGCTAAATCTTTACTCTATGGGGGCGTCGTTGATGGGTGGTTCGATCTGGTGAACAAAGAAGGAAAGCCTTCAAAAGAAGGGGCTAAGCTACGATTGTCTGCGAGGTATATTCCTGTGGAGCAGAGTGTGATTTATACTCAAGGAGTGGGAAGTGCTCATGGCGTGCCGAACACTTACTTTCCTTTGAGAAAAGGGTGTCGAGTTACTCTTTATCAAGATGCGCATGTTTATGATCATACTTTGCCGAAGATTGTGCTGGATGGGGGCTTGCCTTACGTTCATGGGCTTTGTTGGGAAGAAATTTGCACTGCTATCAATGATGCTCAGCACTTGGTGTATATTGCTGGGTGGTCCGTGTGGGATAAAGTCAAGCTGGTGAGAGATGCTAATCGGCCTGTGGTGGAAGGGGGGGATATGACTTTGGGTGAACTGTTGACGAAGAAAGCCAGTCAGGGTGTGCGCGTCTTGGTGTTGGCTTGGGATGATAAATCATCTCACGACGTCCTGTTCGTAAAAACGGTACCTTTTTGTATTCACTTTTTTTTTATTTTTTGACCAACTGTTCACTGATTCTGAGCACATGTGATTTTTGTTTTATTGTTATTTGATTTATTACTCGGTTATTTTCAAACCATGAATTCTTGGTTGTTTTCTTATTCCTTGTTGACTGTAAGATCTTGAGAATACTAGAATTGGTTTTCTTTCATCTGTTATTTTGAACCTCCAGCCATTCCGCAGTTTATGATGAAATGTGTAGGTCCTAAGGATGAAGCTCGTGTACTTAGAATTTTTTACCATTTTCTTCATTGTTTTCGTTGAGGTTTACATTGAATTTTTAGAGGGATACGATTATCCTGTTAGTAGTGGTGTTGAATGAATTAATCCCTTTGGAAAGTCCACTTTGGGAGGCCTATAGTTTATTATTGCAACTTCTAAAACATATTCCTTTTGTTTAGTATCTAGGGAATTATATTTCATTTCTATTTACACATTTCGCCTCCTTCCTGAACGGTTTCTTCCAACTCTTAGATTTGAAAGTGGACACTTCTGGTCATCTGATCAATTCGGGGTTTAGAATTTACCGAATTGAGGATTGAGGTACCGAATCTACTGCTTCTGTTCAGGCCGGTGTTATGAACACTCATGACGAAGAAACCAAGAAGTTTTTCAAAGGTAGCGGCGTCCGGTGTGTTCTAGCTCCACGCTATGGTGCATCGAAGTCGACTTGGTTCAGGCAGAAGGTAGGTTAAATCCACTGGTTATGAAGGAATTGAGATAATCGTTTGTTTGATTATACATGTTTTGACCAGCATATGCAATGTTCTTCATTTATTCTCGTGATATAAAACTTAGACCCGTTTGCATTATATTTTTCACAATGTGATCACTGAAATTGTTCATTTTAAATCCATTGACTGTCTGCCCTTTAAAGTTTTATATCCTTTTGAAGGTTGTCAGTCAGTTTTTAATTACCAGTACCTTTCTACCTACTTTTACTCTCATAGCTGCTCGTGCTTAAATTAATGCCTGATTACAGAATTGCGAAAAAATTGTCACTGAATTTCAGGTAGTTGGGTCGCTGTACACGCATCACCAGAAATCTGTCATTGTTGATAGTGGTCCAGTTGGCCAGAGGAGGCTGTCTTCCTTTATTGGCGGTCTGGACCTCACTGGAGGCCGATGGGACACGCCTTCGCATTGTCTTTTTGCATCCTTACAGAACGAGCACAAGGGTGACTTTCGGAACAAGTCTTGGGAGGTCAGTGACAACTATCTGTACAAAATCTGTATTTCGGTCTAACTAGTAGTTCTACAAGCTTATCAAGCTAATTGTGGTTTTTTAGTACTTTAGAATGCAAACTTCATGTTGGAAAGGGAGGACCAATTGGATGGGGAATAGAATGTGTGTAATTGGAAATTTCATTTTCTTTCAATTTTCTAATAGCGGACGATGAATCTCCACTGTTTGGAAGTGTGGAGCTGCGTCTCTAATCATAAAGTTGAGTCCTTAGTATTGGAAACTTTGAGGAGTTGGGTGACAACTTCCAACATTGGAAGAGTTGTTGAAGAATGCCAGTGCAAGTTCTAACTATGAAAACCTCAAATGGCTACTCTGAAACCCACGAATGAAGACTTACTTTTGATAGACAAGAACTACAATGTAGCAGGATCGCAGTGGGAGGATCAGATTCCACTGACACGTCATAACTAAATAACAGAATCCAATTACAGTACAGTGATTTGTCCTATTAGTGCGTGTTACGAAATGATCTTACATGCAATTATAGTTTTTTACAAGGGAAGAAAATATTTTTACCCATTGTATGTGCACTGGTGCTGTTCATGCTGAAGAAAGAGTCCTCACAAATGGCATTGGGAAAGACATTCCTCTCTTGGAAAAAGTTACAACCGTATGTGAGTTTATTTTGTAACACACTCGCAGGACAAATTAGTATAGCGATGGTGGATTGAAGATTAAGAAGGTTTGTTATATTTGTTTTCATTCTGATTTCTCTCTTGCAACAGTTTGCACCAGAGAGTGGAGGACCCAGGGAGCCTTGGCACGACATGCACTGCAAGATTGAAGGTCCTGCTGCCTACGATGTGCTCACGAATTTTGAGCAGCGATGGAGAAAAGCCACTTCAAGGCATGACGACGAGCTGCTTGACATCGACCGACACGAGGGAATTTGGAGCCCATCTAACCGAGCCCCGGATGCCGGAGACCCGGCTCTGTTTGTGAGCACTGATGAAGATCCGGAAACTTGGAATGTCCAGGTAGGCTTTTGATATTTCAACCCTAAACCCTACAACCCTTTAGATGACTATGGATTTATGGACTGCTTGAGTCATTCATAGCTAGTTTAATTCTTCACATACAAACTGAGTCCTCATTTTGATGAGAAATTTTCTACGCACACCTGGTTGTGCTGTGAATGTTAATCCCTGAAGGACAAAGGACTTCAGGTTTGAAATGGACCAATTCAATTGACCATATTGTGAATGATTTAATTCAGATGTAGCAGTATTTCATGTTATCAGAATCAGTGAAGAGCAATAAACGTGCTGGTCAAAAATCAAACCAAAGTGAACAAAAAAAAGTCCACAAATGACCACCTCAAAAAACATGAGGCCAAAAATGGGCATCTTGGTCCTTTCAGGGTTCTATAAATGAAGCAGATCTACCAATGATCCCTTCGTTGGTGAATGAAAATGTCCAGGTGGAGCAATTGCATTTTGGAAACAGAAATAGAATTGTTGACTTGTTTTTGTTGGCTTTCGCAGAGAAATTAGGGGAGCTCTGACACGCACTAGTGGGAATCTTTTGTTTGTGTGATCAAGTGGTTTCTTGTGAATATTAGCACTCCAATCTGATGCAGGTGAATAAGCGGACACTGTTGTGGAGAATGGCTGCAGGTATTCAGGTCTATTGATTCAGGATCCGTGAAGGGTTTTCCAACTACCATTGCTGATGTTCAGAAAGAGGTTAGATTTGTATCCCATACCTCTTCTATCCAGTTCTTGATGGGCCTTATAGTTGCACATTGTCAATATGGTAAGTGTGAGCATTAGTTAATGAATCAATGAACTTTTTGTCCTGAACGATATGCTAGGGACTAGAGCTTTTTGGCAGGAGTCTTTCTGAATATTTCTTAGAAAACAATTTGCTTTTATTTGAAGGCCTTTCAAAGCAGCATGTCATTCTTCACTTCTATATGTGACATCAACAATTGATATTGAGAACTACTTTTCATCTAATGTTTTCTTTGGTGACGCAGAAACTCGTGTGGGGGAAAAGTGTAGCCATAGACGTAAGCATTCAGATGGCGTACATCAATGCAATAAGATCCGCTCAACATTTCATATACATTGAGAATCAATATTTTCTGGGATCTTCATACAACTGGCCAGACTACAAGACTGCTGGTAATCTTCATTCTTATATTATTAAATTTGTAAATTTGATTTGTGGCACTTATCTAGTCGATAACATCATTCATTTCCAATTTTTTTAAATTGTTTTCAAGTTTTTAGGTTGTATAATACGGATGTAGTGTAAATCCTTATCAAACTGGCTAATTTTCAACAGGTGCCAATCATCTCATTCCGATGGAATTGTCATTGAGGATCTGTAGTAAGATCAGAGAGGGCAAGAGGTTTGCAGTGTACGTGATAGTGCCTATGTGGCCTGAGGGTGTACCCAACAGTGGTGCCGTTCAAGAAATTTTGTACTTTCAGGTAACTTGCGAATCTTTACCATCACGTCTACGAAGCCATGTTCTTTTCTTTGCTTCTACAAAAAGTTGAGGGTTAAATCAGACTTTATAATGAGAATCTTCTCCATATATTCTTAATAGGGAGTTTTCTCCTATGATTATAGTGATCATATGGAAGTCTCTCCATGATACAAGGGTGAGCCTTCTATTCTAATGTGATTGTAGGGAGACCTCTCCATGCATTATGGGGAAGATTCTCTTAATGATGTTGTCAAAAAGCTTCGGAAACAATCTAACTTTTCTAATAGTGTTTGATGATGTCTTGCTTTCTCATGAATTTTTGGAATACCATTGCATTACAATTGCCTCAGTGTATATGAAACATATTGTTTGATGTGTTGGGGTTTCCTAATTTCCGTAGTGTCGGGATTTGACTTTTCTCGTGGGTTGTGCTGTTGCGCATATGCTTGCAACTGCAGTCACAGACCATGAAGATGATGTACGGCAAAATTGCAGAGACTTTAAGAGAGGTCGGTATGTCGCATGCAAAGCCAACCGATTATTTGAATTTCTACTGTCTTGGGATCAAAGAGACTCAGAAAGCTGGGGAATTTGTACCAGCTAAACCACCGGACAGTAACTCCCCCCATGTAAGTGAACTCGTTTCAGAAATTTGATGTGCGAAATGTGTTTAAAATTCTTGAGTATAGTGTCATGCTGCCTTTTTTGAAAAGGGTGCCAACTAAGAGTTATTTTAGAGCAAAATCACTGTGTCAAATTAGAGCAAAGCAAGTGAAATTTTCTAGTCTGGCGTACTCTCCAAGAGTGTTCAAAAGTGTTTTCAATGAGGAATCTGAAGAACGTCATATGAGCTGATGAAAAGATGTGCATCATCTAATTGTAATCAAGAGTAATAGAAGATTAGAGGGATTTTTGAAAGGTTTGGAATGACGAATGCAGGGGCTTTCCCAAACCAATAGACGAATGATGGTATACGTGCATTCCAAAGGGATGATCGTGGATGACGAGTTAGTGATAGTGGGCTCTGCCAACATAAATCAACGGTCTCTGGATGGATCCAGAGACACCGAGATTGCCATGGGCGGGTATCAAACACGACATACATGGTTTCAAAAACAAGGTCATCCTCGCGGTCAGGTATGGCATCTATAGCATCTAGTTAGTTTTTTCCTTGTGAAATCTTGTACTCTACTTTTGCAAAATTTTATTTATTTTGAGTTGTAGAACATGTCTTTCTTCTTGGAATCAAATCATTGAGAAATCTTCTCTAGCAATATAAACTGTACACAAAACTCTTAGTTGGAACATTCTTTAGCACTTCTGAGAACCCACCCTTACCCACTAAAAATGACAACCAAATAAAAGACTCAGAACTTTTGAGTCATTTCAAACTTTTGACATTGGTAGAGAGCACCCATTGGTAGTTACTCATGGTGCTCCATGAGTAACTAGCATGTGTCGTCTTGTAATTTTTAGTGCCTTTCACTCGAGATCAACTCAAAGTTGTGTACGAAAAGAATATGGACTCCTTTTTCAAGGATGATGAAGCAACATAAGAATCTTGAGCAATTGAGAATTCACCCTTCTTCATTGTAGACGGAAACCAAAAAGAAAATATTGAAATTTTTTGTCATTAATTGTAGAGAGCATGCTTGGTGCCTAGTGAGTGCCAAGGCTTTTTTTTTGTCAAAGGTGTTGATTATTGCTCAAAAAGAACCTTGATGCTTTTGCAAGGGTGTTAGTTGCTCAAGAATGTTATGATGCTCAAGTATGTGACGGACTTTGATTCATTTTGGTTGAATTAAATGTGTAGGTTTATGGCTACCGGATGGCATTGTGGGCCGAGCACTTGGGATGTTTGGAGCCTGTATTTGAGGAACCGGAGGACTTGGAGTGCGTACAAAGGGTGAATTACGTGGCAGATAGGAATTGGGAGCAGTACGCAGCTCCAAATGTAACAGACATGAGGAGTCATCTAATTCGCTTCCCTCTCAAAGTAGAAGACGATGGCACTGTGACAAATTTGCCAGGCTTTGTCACCTTTCCTGATGTGGGTGGAAAGATTATGGGCTCCAATCAACCCAATATTCCAGATGACTTGACAACCTAATGAAAATTGTAACCATAGAACAAGTGCTTCATCTATAACTTTGATTCTAGCTTTCCAAGCATAGGGAAGATGTCCTCAAAGCAGCAAATGCAGAGTGACAACTTGGAGACTCATTGTACTGTACAGCAGTGATGTAGAAAAGTTTTCAAGTGCTTGGACTATTTTAGGACCAGAGTTGCATCAGGTCAACATGAAGTGTACATGAGGGGTGACACGGGTCCAATATTGCTACGTTCCTGTGTATAGGAAGTTTGATACTTCCATTGAGGTATTATTTGGAAATCAACTCGCAGCAAGGACTTTCTCTCGTCCATGTCTAGGTTTCCAAACGATCCTATTCATTGAAGTGTTTTACTTGGTACAAACTTCTGAACACAAGAAAAAATTCCTATATAATTCAAGCTGGAATTCTTCAATTTCAGTGGAGCAATTGAGTACCAACTACTGAACTCGGAGTAAGACATTTGTAAGATAGGTTCCTTCAGGATATGCTGGATCAATGGTATGGTCAGGAGCCGCTCCTGCATAACGCAGTTGCGTGACTCGCCTGTTTGCTGACAAGGCTGCCTCCTGCAAGAGCAACATGAGCACAGTCGCTTCCATTAGATGGAATTTAAAACTCGAGAACTGCCATAATAATGACAGGAATAACAGAAGAAGAGTAGATTTTGATATTACATGAAGCTAGTTGAAAGATTATGGACGAAAGTTCGACAGAATGAAATGCAGAGCCAACTTTGACGGATTTACAAGGTGAGCATCAAAACCTGAATAACAGAGAGAAAGCTGCCACTTTGAGTCATTGCCCCTGAACATGAGCAGGTCATGAGCAGGCCTCCTGGTTTGATCAACCGCATTGCCATAGAATTCAAAGTTCTGTACTTTGTTGTCGCACGTTGCAAAACCTACAAAGTCACAAGGCAGAGGATACAAAACCCGTCAATGAGCCTGATCCAGTCTCTTTTTCTGATCCGAGGTACTAACAAGTCATCTGTTCATACCCTTCCTTGGACTTATTAGCAAGTGTTGTGAACATAACTTGGCTAAATGACTCTAGTCACTGACCTTTGAATGAAATGGGGTTGTCAGTTATAGGGGTCTACAACCTACCACTTTGAAATTCATTGTGAAATTGGATCTTAGATTTGACTCTTCTACCCCAAAGATCGCTCCACAGCTCTACACCTAAACCCCAAAATACACTACAACATATGTTACATGCATAAAGTGATGTATAAAGCATCCTCTACCTTAATAGGTCACTTCCATTCTCCAACAAAAAGAGTACTATTAGAGAGGTTTAGACAAAAAGTTCCAAGTCTGTTATCCCCGAGAACCAGGCCACATATCTGACAACTGCACTTGAAGCCTATTCAGTACTATTTGGTCCAGCAATAAAAAATGGCCATTACAGGAATGATAAGCCCCATGAATATGTACCTTGCGGGTAGGGGCAAGCTTCGGTGGGTCTAAAACCACAATATCCCACTTCATCCCACTCCCAAGTGCTGATTTCATATATTCCCCTACATCTGCTTTCACAAAGTTGATCAAGTTTGCATCTATCTGGTTCAGTGATGAATTGGCTTTTGCAAGTTCCAAAGCAGGCGAGGAGGAGTCCACACCTGTTACAAAAGGGAACCACAGAAGAGGACACATGCATCAGTTGAACGTCATCTCCATGGTTCTTCATCGCCAGCGCATCAATCCAACACATTGATACAGATCTGCTTACCAGTTGTATGCGAGGCACCCCCTAAAGCGGCATTCAATGCAAAACCACCACTGTAGCAGCACAAATCTAGCACGGCCGATCTGCTTGTAATTGAACGGAGTAACAACCGGCTATCCCGTTGATCGGCATAAAATCCTGTCTTTTGGCCACCTAAAGATGCTAAATATCGAACTCCATTCTCTACTACCTGCAAAACCTCTCACAACTAAGTTCAAAACGGTCAACTTCTGAAACATGGCTTGCAAGGTAACAGTGCTCTGAAGTTCATTTTCCCTTGCCTGTACTTCAACACTCTTAACCCAGAAGTGCGCAAATGGCCCCTAGAAGTTGGCTAAATTGTTTAGGAAGCTTTTAAGGAAGATAACATAATGTACCTATAAAATGAAGAGATTATAACCCATGTTTTTGAACAGAAATATGTTTTGAAAGTTACTGTAACCTTCTATTCTTAGCTATAGGAGTTAAAGCATATAGACAGCTTTCATTAACTCTTCCTGTAACTCTTCGTAAAATTGACCAAGTTCAGACCATTTCTCGAAGACTAAGCACCCATCTTCTTATAGCTTCATAGCGTTAATGATTACTGCAACAACAGGAATATGCAAAACTGATCAAGAGTACAAAAAACCATGAGTTCTTGGTGTAGATAAAACATAAAGATAAGGCAAGAATTAGTCCAATTACCTCAAAGCCATCCATTCCATCGTGAGCAGTATCAAACGAAGAGTCCTTCGAATCATCAACTTGCAAGCCCTCTTCCTTAAGAATCTCAACAGATGGTCTCCAAGACACATGAGAAGTCTTCATGGCCTTGCACAGAGCTTGCTCAATGGTAGTCCTGTGCCTCTCAACCCATGCCGCAGACGAGGCCACCACCACATGCTCCCCAAGGACGTCAACAATTAAGCCTGACAACCTGTACCCCGTGACATTTCTATTATTTGACAGTACAAATAATTTCCTTTTTCAGGAGATCCTGGATGCTGCGAGTCTACGCAATCAGAGGTTCGAACCCAACAAACGCAGAATGCGGATTTCCACCCATCCAGAATATGCACTTGCCTATCACCTTCACTGTTCACGAGGCGAAAAACATTCGTATAATTAGAGGGAAGTCCCAAAAGCTGACGCAACGTTACAGCTGCGGATATTCTAGATTGCAGCAACATCTCCATGTTGAGCACACACTCCGGTTCTCTGATTACAACCAGAAGCTTGTGAGTACCAAGTATGCAATTGTGAGCAAAAAGTTGAATCAAAACGAATGGAAAGTAGTATCGAGTGATTTGGGTTCATCTGTGGGTTTCAGTATTCGTCCACAAGCAACTTTCAGAATTGTGAAAACCCCACTTGCCTTTGAGAAAAAACAGATTGCGTTAACCTCTAAAAGACCAAGATTCATGGTTTAAAAATGAACCAATTGAAATAATGAAACTGTGAAAAACACAATTACGAAGGAGCCAAATATATCACCAGAATGGGTAAAGCACATCGCATGTGTTGGTCGAATTGCACAAAACAGAGAGTCCTAATATGGCCTACTCAAAAACCATGAGACAAAGGTTAACCTGAAGTTGGTACCTGCGAGCTTCATCTTCCGTCTGCATGATGCGAACAGCAAACATAGATAATGGATTGTACACTCCCCATGCAATAGGTTGCTCAGCACCATTTGTAACCAGGACAAGATCACCTGCCACAGGAGGCGGCCTCCCCACCACTTTGTCCACGGCTCCACTGTACACCATTGGATTGCCGGTCCGGAACAATTGGGTCTTCCCTTTCTTCAGAACCACTCTGGCCACCTCTGCAAAACGACTCTGCCAATTCAGAAAAAACTCCGCTTCATCCCCAAACCCTAATTCGTAACCCTAAACCCTAGTCACTCAGAGTGGCATGCTCCTGAACTTTAAAGAGCTCTCACCCAAGTTACCGGAAGAACATCCAGTGGCAATGATTTCAGAGGATCATGCATTCTAAACGAGAAAACATGGGCCTCACAGTTTGAGGTGTAAGAACATACTGGAACGGTCTTTCGCAATGTTCCCAATCACAGTCTCTTTCATCTCCTTGACATGTACATCGACAGCCTGGACTGGAGATGCATGCGTCCGAGGGTGTCGAGTGTGGGGACTGCTCCAGGTTGTGCCCATTCGGAGGCTCTGAAGTAGGTATGTAGCCGGGGTTACGCTTGATTTTCTGACCATTGCATAGCACCCATTGTGTGCAATTTGCTCAACAAAGAAAGAAATAAAACCCAATGCAAAGACTGACGAAAAGGATTAGCCAAGCAAACGAGAGAAGGAGAGTGCGTAAACCTGTCCATGTCGAAAGCACGGGATACTCAAAGCAGGACGCATACAATGGAGCATGCCATCCTTTAAGGACAGCATCGTTCTTCCCAAGAAATGAGATTGACGCTGCAACCACAAAATATCGAGAGAATTCTCATCAATTGAATCTAAAGACCTACAAGGCCAAAAGCGTCCACTTGCAAGAAGAAACCATGCCCTACATTTCTGAATTGTTAGAAGCCATGCCCTAATAATTCTAATAATTTTGGAAGCTAATATGATTGGAAACGAGCTTCCAACTATCTGTTCACGCAACAAGGGGTAATCCAATGCGACAAAAACTGAAAGCTCACCTTACAAAAAGGTTCTGCGTGGTGCCCACCTTACAGCAATGTCGAATGTAAATCTCTACTGCACTACGTACTGGGATCACATTGATACCATGAAGAAAAGATAAAATACTGGCAACAGTTTTACGTGCCTTTGCGTTACCAGTTACCACTTCCGTCAGGCGTGGAATACGGATGACCGATGACCACTTCCGTCACCAATTCTAGTCAATCTTGAAGCCACCCAAGGCCCCAGATTAGGAAGTGCGCAGGCCCCTGCATCTTCTCATTGCAGACATACTGTAGCTGCTGGCCTGTTAGCCCCAACCCTTGAATCATTGGTGGGATGGGTACCACTCACGCCTTGACCAAATATTAAATGTTACGGAGTCACTGGTAACGTGATGGCTTTGTCGTGTTGCAGTTTTGCAGGAGTCGGAGGACCCCGAAAGGAAACCACGAATCTCCAGTCAATCTGGAATCCATTCCAGGCACCCAATCTGAAATCAGCGCGTGCCCTTGTGTCATCGCAGACAAGTCTACCTGAACTGTGCTTGTAGAACCCCAGACGAAGTCAGAGGTGGACTGGCAGTCCGTGTCGCAGGTGAACAGTCCGTGTACAGTGAAACCCCAGGAGACCAAGCAAGTACTCCAGGGTTTTGCTGTTTTGCTTCGTGTTTGGGTGGAGCTGCGCTTGTTCTCACATGCTCGGACGTTGCTCTCGGATCCGGCTTCTGCCCGGCCCTGCTGCCGCATCGATCTCAAGCTGTGGTGAGTGGCTTTGTTACTCCTGTTTTGCCGTTTCAGTCTCAAGCTTCTGTCCATGTATCTTAAGCTGTTGTGAGTGGTAGGGCTGGTCCTGATTTTCCGTGTTTTCGTGTCCATGTCTGTGAAGCTAAGCTATGGTGGGTGGTTTCGCTAGTCCCGTTTCATATTTCCATATCAATTTCAAGCTTATGTCCGCATATCTGTAGTTGTGGTGTGTCGGTTTCGTGTTCTGCCATTGATATTCACACGTCACGGTGTCTATTCTGTTGCTTGCAGACTGTTCATAGGGTTTACTGTTTTGACTTGCGGAATCCAAGCAACCCGCTTTTATATTCAAAGGTCACCCAGAAGCCGTGTCTTATGTGAAATTTTTATCTCCAAATGAGCTAGCATCAGCGTCCACTGACAGCACAATACGACTGTGGGACGTTCAGACAAACTGCTCTGTACGTAGTTCTTAAACTCTGTAATGACATGAATGTGCTCTGGAGAACTTGCTTATTATGTATGCGTTGTTTTACCCCCCTCAAGGACAAAGGAGCCCACTTTGGACTCTTTGAGAATTGGAGCAGGCTCTGCTGACTTTATAATTTGAAATAGTGCAGGATACCATAGTTTTAAACACATTTCTATGTCTTTGATGCATTCAGAACATTCACCGTCCGTAGCAATAGGCCCAAATTGAACTAGGAACTAAATTTGGTAAGCTTCATTGCATTGGCTAAGCTCATTACTTCAAGCGTCGACTGTGGATGACTAATTTGACCATTTTCTGCCAATCTTGAATCTAGCTGAGGCCCATACATCTTTTCATCTCAAACAAACCTTTTGCTTTGTTCATGTAGCTAGGCTTCCAACTGGAATGGTGAACCCCAAGCCATGAATTACTCGTGGAACCATGCCTTGAAGAAAACATTAAAAATGGGTGATGTGACTTTGTGTGCAGCTCTGTGGGCGACGAACAATGTGAGGCTGGATAACCACGCATTTCAAATCAATCTAGAATCTCTTCAAAGGCACCCAATCTGAAATCAACGCTTGCTCAAAGCTTATCTTCTTCTCAATGTAGACAACTGGAGTCTGCGTGAGCTGCGCATGAAACTTGGTATGTGCATTTTCTGGTCCTGTTTTGTGTATCAGTCTCGAGCTTCTGTCCATGTAATCTCAAGCCATGGTGATTGGCTTTGCTAGTCTTGTTTCGTTGTGTTGTTCTCAAACTTTTGTCCGTATTTTTGAAGCTAGCTATGGTGAGTGGTTTTGCTAGTCTTCTTTTGTTGTATCCATCTCAAGCTTCTATTCATGTTTTTGAAGCTAGTTATTGGTGAGTGGTTTGGCTAGTCCCACTCCATATCGCTTTCAAGCTTATCTCCTTGTATCTTGATTTAGTTGTATTCTGCTGTTGATATCAATCCCAAGCTTCTATCCATGTGGCTTAACATGTGGTGTGTGATTCTTCTGGTCCTATTTTGCCATATGGATGTCAAGCTTGTGTCTATGCATGTGTCTCAGGTTGTGGTGAAGTTTGCCTAGTCTCATTATTCTAGTATTGTTCTCCCATAATGCCAAGTCTAGTATTTGAGGCATCTAAGTCACTACTTGAAACTTTCACCACAACTGTTTTCTTCTATCTAAACCCTTAGATCAGCTAGATAATATTAGTATATTAGTACTAATATATTGATATACAAGCTTACAATTAATTAATCAATCTTAGCATTAAACATCAATTTTTTTAAGTTGGCACATTAGAGAAAATCTGGAATATTTAGAAGGTTGAGACATGTCACCCCATTGTGCAAATACAAAAAAATAAAAATAAAAATATAATTTAAATTAATAATTAATAAATCACAATCTAATGTGGAACATGAGGTAATCATGTGCTCTATGATTTTTAATAAATTTTAATAAAGAAATTTCACTTTTGCTATGTTTGCACATCTGGCTAGTGTAGTTATGGCAAAAAATTTGCATAAGATGAAAGTTTGGAGTCAATTTTCCTATAGTTTTTGTGACTTAAAAAATAAATAAATAATAGATTGGAGTCTTATATTTTGTATACATTGATAATTGCATAACAAAAAGTGAATTTCATTTATTAATTGAATGTATGGAGTACAAATATTAAATGTTTGTATTGTCACAGATTCATGTTTAGCATTGTTGTATTTTTTTGGCCTAATGTTTAAGTACTTAGGCTAGGCACTTAATTAGTGTTTTAGGACCTATATAAGAAAATATCTTAGCAAATGTGTGATTTTAGTATGAGAGCCAAACTTTGACTTTAAATTATTTTTTATTTATTTTAAATTTGAGAATCTATAAAAAGACCTTTTGATTTAGATGGGTCAGCATTTAATTTGGGTATAAATGGCATTTTGGCTACATTTAGTACCAATTTTCATAAATTTTGTACTAGTTTTTATTGGATTGTATATTTGGCAGGGAGGTGACTATAGTGTGCAATCACCCTAGCAAATAAATGGACTTTTATAGAGTCCAAATTTTTTCTAATGGTAGCCACTACTTTTACCAAGATGTTCAAATTGAAACTTAAACCTATATGTCTTAGATTTTAGAGCTTTATATGCATGTACGTTGCAAATTTTGACGCAATTCAACGAATTTAGTAATATCATATTTGATGACATTCTCAAGCTTTCTTTGTTTTTGAGCATTTGTGTAATCTCATTGCTCTAATGCCTAAATTTTTGGGGGATTCCTACAGGAAATATATTGACATGGCTATGAAGTTTTCAAAAGTACACATATAATTATGTGGATGCTTTGCCTTGCCATTTTATTTAATGGATATATGATCAAGACAATTTGGAGCACATCACACTTTTAGCAACATTGGTTGGTTGACAAATATTGCATCATTTTTAGGCATTGGTATGTATTTGAACCCATGTTTTCATTCATTGTTTCATGTGGCCATGAAAATGATTTTTGAACACATTTCATACAATGTTCTCTTTCAATTTATTGTTGGATATTATTTTGTTTCACTTCTCCATTTTAAGTGATGTTTGGTTTCATTGTGTTTCAAGCTTATAAAGCTTCACGACAACCAAAATTTTGGATTCTTTGCTTGTGAGTGTATCACCAAAGTTAAATGCTCGGAATGTCAATTTCATTAAATTGGTGGTATTTCAATACTTTGGCTCTATTTAGTTCAAAAATATAAATCCATACCTATCCTTGATTTTAGACCTTTGTGTTCATATTTGTCATAGTTTTTGACATTGGAATTATACCACTATATTGAATATTGATGTTCTTGGGTAGGAAATGATTGAATTTGATTGATGTTTGGTGCAATGGCATGGGGACTAAATAGCAATTAGTTTAAAAATTGTTTAGTTCATTGGATAAAAATATCATCTACAGGAAGATACAAGAGCAAATAGAAGATTTTGGAGATAAACTTTGGAAGCTTTTTGATTGAGCATACTTCAATTTATGATTTAGATTCTCAATTAGTCTAATAGTCCTTGTGAGTTGTGATATTACAATTTTTCTTCTCATCAGCATGTCCATTGAAAACTATGGTGTATTTTGAGATGTGTATCAATCACAAATTTGTGGCTTCATTAGATTGAATATGCTACCTTGAACATTGTTATTCACGTTTGGGATTTGTAGTATAGGTAATAGGTTATCCAAGAAAACTAAGAAGAGATAAGTAGTGCCACAAAAAAAAAAGTTTAATTGATGTGATAATTCATTCTAAGTGTTGCTAATAAGGTCATTCAATGACTCTTGAAAGATGGCATCTAATTCAATATAATTGAGCATATAGGCATTCGCAAGATAAGCTTTCAATCAATTTTTTAAAATTTTGAACTTTGTAAACAAAACTTGTTAGGGTTCTTAAGACTTGGAGTTTAATGTCTTTTGACTTCAATTTGATGTTTAGAAATTATAAAGTGGAGTTCTTTAAAATAATTTAGTAGCCTAAAAGATTGTCATCTAAAGAATACTTGTCAGTTTTAGTTCATCTACCAATAAAACTTCAAACCCTCAATAACAATTGCATCAAATATCCAAATAATGCATTCTTTGGTGCATTGGAACCCTCTTTGCTTCGTATAATTGTCACTGTTGGTTGATGGAAGATTTATGTTAGAAGTAGTCGATGGAAGTCGATGGAAGATTTATGTTAGAAGTAGACTAGACGAAATTCTTATTGGTGTTGTAAAATATCTTAATGACGTATGACTAGATGAAAATAGTTTATTTGTTATTATTGTAGATTATTAAATAAATCATTTTGTTAACTTTTGAATTATTTTTATCTTGAATGAACAAATTAAAGTTCTATTGAGATTATTATATTGACTATTGATTGGGGAGTGCCACTTGAGGCCTTCTCTGAACATGTTGAATTAGGGTACTCTTGTAATTTATACATTTTGATGATATTTGGCAAAAGATATCGTTTGTATTTCTTTGAATATGAAATTTTATTAATATACAAGTAGGTGCTATTGTTTAAGTGAATTCATTTCATTATATGTGCTATTGTATAAAAGTTACTTCAGTTTGTTGACAATCACCACAAATGGCTGTTATTAGATTTATAAAATTAGAAGTAAAAGTTGGAAGCAAAAAGTGGATATAAAATTGAAAGTGAAGTGAAAGCTAATCTTTGGTTGTAGAAAATGCTACCTTGTACCTTGTTTCCATCAAAAAATCCATCTTGTTTTTTCAATGAGAATGGTTGTGATGTTTTGTATTTTTGGCATTTGATAGAAAGTATTCTTGGATGGCAACTATTTTTGGTTTGTACAATTGTATAATGCAGTCATGCAGATGTGGCAAAGAAGCTTTGTGTGTAGATAAGTGACAATGCGTATTGATATGTATTACGCTCTTATTGATTTAATCTTTGTACTAATGAAATTTTTTTTTTCTTTCATTTTTCTATTGTAAATATGTGAGGTATTGGTTGATTAGCAATCTTATTATTTTGCATTCACTTTCTTCCATCAACTTGGTTGAATTGGATGGATCAATGATAATTGTTTTATAATATTGTTCAGTTTTAATTGTTATTTTATTGTAACTACAACTATAAGAATGTGGATATTCTAATGGCATCTAATTTGTCATTTGCAGAGATATTTGATTTGGACTTTGGATAAAATTTTGATGTAAGACATCAATAAGGATATTTTCAAGAAAATGAAGATTATCAAAGATTTGAAAAATTGTGAAGTGATAATGAATTCAAATCAAGTATTCAATGTTAATCAATGCAAGAATTTGGTACATCATTTGAGCCATTTTATACAAAGATTTCAAAAGATATTTGAGATGGATACAAGATCCTTTCAACCATTATTGAAAGATATTTGTAAAGTATCTTCAAAAGCTGAAATGTTGGTGCAAAGTTGTTCTCAAACTTGGTCCCTAATTCAAATGCAAAAGAAAGAAGCATTTTGAGAACTACTTTTGGAAATGGCATCCTGCTTGGTGGGGTTAATTGACATTGCATCAAACCTTGATTCAAGCTTGAAAAGGATGGAGAATATTGAGAGTTTTCAATTATGTCTCGCTACTTTTGTTCCATGTGATCCGATAGAAGTTGAAGAAGATGAAGATGAATTATGCAAAATATTGGAAAACATATTGCATAATTTGCCACTTGGATCATATGATTATGAACTAGCAAAGTATGTGCTACAATGGAGAGAGTGTATCTTGAAGGTGGAAGGTGGAGAAAGTGATCTAATTCAATTCCTTCCAAATGTTCCATTACCAGATTTTAAACATTTCCCTAAATCTCTTGCGAAGGATGTATTTTTGACAAAGTAGCTAGGCATTGAGAATGTTACAAAGAAAATAGACTTGGATGTCTGTGATGAATCTGATATTATTAAATTGGAGAAGGAAGTGCAGATTATGGCTCAATTAAGTCATCCAAATATCATCAAGTTATTCTATTGCTGTTCTTTCAAGGATTCTTTAATAAATAAACACCTTCTATTTGGAATGAAAAAAGGTGAAATGAATTTTCATAAAATGCTATTTGAAGATCCAAGTCAGAGGAGTACATTCCATGCTAAGTTGGATTTAATGCAACAAATTATTAGCGGAATGTTGTACCTTCATGACATGAAAGTTGCAAATCATGACTTGAAGCCATACAATATTGTGGTGAATACATTGCAATGTCAAGAGTTAACAAGAAGATGGTTATGTATGTGCCAAACTAATTGATTTTGGTATTTTCAAGAATGAAGTGAAGGGCCTTGTTACGCCAAGTGGTGTTCATGGGACTCATATATATATATATATATATATATATATATATATCTTCCAAAGCAGCAAATGCCAATATAAAGTTTGATCCTTTGAAAAACAATGTGTTTAGTTTTGGATTAGTTTATTGTGATATATTACTACAAAAAGAATGTGAAGATTTTGGATCTAGTCCTTTTGAAATTGCTAAAAGACAAAAATTGGCCTTAATGGCATTCCTTTTTTGTCAAAAATTACACTCATTAACTGAAGATTGTTTGTCTATGTATCCAAAAAGAAGACCTTCATTTGCAAAGAAATACATAAGTTTGATCACTTTGATGGAGATAAAGAAAAAAGACTTCAAGACTCAATGTATTCACAAGACATTGATGCAAGAAGATCAATCATTTTCACATTTCAAACTATTCACACAACTTTCATTTTTTATCGTAATGATTGGACAATGGTGAGAGAATTGCTATTATATGAGCATAGGAGTATGAGCCTATGAGCCTAGAATACTATACATCTATGTTATAGGTGTATATACTATACAAACCGTCTATGATTATAGGGTATGTATGTTATAAATACCCATATTATAGATGTTTATGAAACATACAACTTCTATAGTGTGGGGTATCTATATTATAGGTACCTGTATTGTAGGCTCAATGCTCACAAGCTCGCATTCTTGGGCTCACATACTAGCACTATTGCAATGGTGGTTATTGATTGTGTATTACTTGTAGACATTTATCATTGATTATAAATGGAAATTATATGTTCCAAAAATTAATGATGAATGTATCAAAGTAAGTATCAATTTGAAAAGTGATTTGAGCTTATCATATTCTAAATTATGAATTAGAGCTCATACTAGAAGAATGATTGTTTTTTGAATTCATTTGAATGAGATCATTAAACTTTGTTGATTGTGATAATTTTTCAATTTGCTAATTGTATTAATTTTAATGTGCATGACAGATCATTGATTCATCAAAAAATTTAAATGTCATAGGTCTTGATTTTAAAATGAAGACTTTAGAAAAGTGTAGACACACTTTTTGGACTAATTTTAAAGTTTTTGGAAGTTAAAGACTAATGGACTAGTTTAAAGTTAATCCTAAGCTAATTAGAGCATCAATTAGGTCAAATAGGCATGCAAATGTAGAAAGGACTAGTAGGCAGCTTGTCAAGGGAATTATAGTTAGGTAAGACAAATGGACAAGGCAGTTAATCTTCAATTAGTTACACCAAGAAACTTAAGGTCGATTAGATTTTGGTTCTTTTTCTCTCTCTCGGGTGTTTGCAGTGATTGCTTACCTTGTTAAATGTACTTGTATATTTCTTCAATACAAATTTTGTCTATTTGTATTTATATTTTTGTATCCAAAGATTGATTCTTGTTGAGTATACAAGTGAGTAGCCAGTGATTGACTTTTTGCTTTGTTATCTTCTTCTTCGTGATTAATCATTGAGAGCAAGTTTCTTGATTGATTGAACTTTTTGATTAATTGAGCAAACTTATTTTGGGGATGATTTTGTGTTATGAATCTCTTGCCAGTGAGTAGCATGCTTAATTTTCTTGTTATGGTCTATTAATATGAGTGTATGAGCTATGAGCCAATCAAGTGCTGTGAAGTTCAGGAGAAAGAGCTGTTGTCAAGTGGACTACAAATGAAGTTCAATGACAAGTATAGAAGAGTTGCTAGAGTGTTGCAATGGAAGACAAATAGACTGCAAATGTATGAAGCTCAAGTAAGCCAATGATTGACATTGTTTCTTTTTACATCTATCCAATAGTCAAGAGTTGCGTGTATGTCAAATTGTCTTGTTCAGTCTTGAGCAGAGAGATGTTTGTGTGAGTATGTCAAGTAGACAATTTAGCCAATGATTGGCATTACTCTTAATTTAGTTCTCAAGTTTATTAGTTAGTTGATCTATGAGTAGTGTTAAGATTAATTGTATCGATGCAATTTATATCAATTAGACAAATAAGGAAGTGGTGATAGCTTCTTAAACAAATTTTATGATCAAGAAAGCTACAAAAGTTGAACAATCTGTGAAGTTCTATGAATGTCAAGTTACACCAATGATTGGTTTGTCATGTTTAATTCTCTGTCTAATAAGCAAGCAAGTGGGATGCTATTAACCATGTTGTGGTCTGTCAATTAAACAATGTTTGTGCAGACTGTGGTAGTCTTTTGAATTACTTATGTGTGTGTGCTCATCTGAGAAGTCAATTAGACAATGAGTATAATTGGAATTAGTAAGCTAGTGATTGGCAGTAATTTTCCTTAAGGTCATATTTGTTATATTGAGACTTTTTGCAGATTTTGAGATAGAATGTTAGTTATTGAAAAATTCATTTAAAAAATATTAATTGAAATAAAAAATAAACAATGCTAAAATAGTGATTCTACAAAAAAATTCTAAAAATTTGTATTGTTATCTATTTATAAAAAAATACTAATAAAGAGATAAAGCGGTTTATCCTCGAGTCGAGGATTAAAATGAGACTGCAAAAAGTCTCAATATAACGAATATGACCTTCCTTGTTATTTGGTCTAATAGTCCAACAGAGAAATTGTGGTTTATTGTTAAGTTGTGTGTAGTGGTTGTTTGCAACAATTTGATTAATTGTCTTGGTGAGTGAGAATATTGGTTGTTGTTGTAGTCTAATTGTCTGCAAATAAAATATAAAAGAGATATTGGATGTTTTATTATAATGTATGTGTAATTGTAGAAGATGACCACTCATGCTCATTGAAATTAATTTGGAGATATAACTTATATAATGTCAAATGGACAAATTGTGGAAGTTAATAAGTCAAGGAATTGTTGTTTCTTGTTGGTTTTGAGTCTAGTTGTTAGAGAACATGTTTGTAGAGATTTTTGAATATATATTGTACTACAGTGAAGGTCAAATTGTCACTAATATGTTGTTGCAAGTGCAGTTACAGAAATCAAGGAGCAAGATCTTTTGTTAGATAGAATCTTTATGTATCTCATGTTCTAATCTTATGTTGGACTTTGGACAAATTGACCATTTGCTAGAATTAGATAGCATTAGCTATATCATTAGTATAGCAAGACCAATTGACAAGTAGCTAATAGCACAATTATTAAATTGTAAATGTATTTGTGGGACTTGGTCCAATTGACATGCTACTTGCTGAGGAGCTTGAAGAACATGACTATTTGACTAGAACAAAATTAAAAGACAACATTAATTGTAACCTTGCATGCTCTGCATACTAGAACTAATTGACCACACTAAGAATAATTGACCACACTAAGACTATTTGACCACTACTGATTGTGATTTTGCATCCTTGCATAAGTAGCAATTAGGATAGTTAAATAGATATTGGCCCAATTGGCAATAAACACATAATTGAAGAAATAATTAAAGAAGCACAAATTGTATGTATATATACAAACTAATTATATGCATTGTGGATATGATTAAGTCAATAGAACATCAGCCATGACTATTTGACATACCTTGGACAATTTTACATTAGAATTCTAATATAAGATAGGGACTGCATGTCCAATATTTGCATCCATGGATAATGGATTGTTATTAGCATAAGTTAGGACAAAAAATTAATCCATATTAAACTTATCTAATTAAATTGGATTTTAATTCTTTTATAAATAAATAAAAATGAATAATATTCCTACGTAAAAGTGACCTCAAACACAGAACAATAGACTATTTGACCTTTCCCAAAACAAAGAACCACCACTAGGGGATTCTTTGGGTTTTCTTTCCCAAATTATCCCACGCTACAAAAAGTTTCTTCAAGATAAATCTATGGTTGGTGTTATTGGAATGAGTATTATTGGAAAAACAACATTGGTGAAGGCTTTGAAAGATCACTTGAATAAAACATTGCCATTCAATGATTCATCTTATTGGACTATAGTTAAATATGATCTTAAAAATGACTATTTAATGGAAATGAATTGGATTTTGAAGGCATTGGGACATAAGCAAAAAGTAAAAGATCTCATCAATTGAAGGTAAACTCATATTGATATCGATGCTCATACAAAAAAAAATCTTGTTCATCTTAGATGATGTCATCGAAGAACATCAATTGGATATGTTTTTGGAAGCGGAAATGTTCAATATAGAGGATAGCAAACTAATTGTTACCACTAGAAGAAAATGAGGGGTTTAGCGACTACAATTTGCAATTGGTTTTGTAGTTGCAGGGGACGTTTGCAACTGGGTGATAATTTAGAGACGGCAGTTGTAGTGGACAAGTTGCACTAGTTGCAAAATAGTTGCAAGTTTGATCTCATTCTGTAGTCTATTTGGAAGTTCATCAATGAACTCTTCTAACATGATTGATGATGTAGAACTTGCTTGTTTGCAACTCATGTGCAACTAATTTGCAACTTGTTTGCAACTCATTTACGGCTTGTGTATGATTTGTAGATTTGTAGATTTTGAAGTTTTAATGTCAATGATTTGTAGATATCCTAATTTTAGATCTAGCTTCTTTTTTAGATTATTAAGTCCAAATATTGATATTAAGGGTGAATGCAAGAAACGCTTGTACTATTTGTTGCGTTTTGGTGTTTTTCATGACCAGTACTACGTGTACTACGAGTACTGTGAGTACTAGGAACGTCACAGCAGAGGAAATCTGAACCGTTGATCTAATGTGGGATGCAATGCCTGGATGGCACGTGTTTGCTTTTCATTCGTTCAAAAACTGAACTGACAATTTGACCGCCTCGTCATTGGCGTTCATAATGGCGGTGATGGTTTATGGATGAAGTTTTCATCATCCATCCACCCGTCGTCTCTCTTGTTTGGTTGGCGTGGATTCATAGCGCCCATTGCGCCAATTTTTTCAAACACTTTGCTTTTTTTTTGTTGCGCGGCAAGTGTACGTTGAAGAAAACTGTAGTCTAAGAGGCTGTTGAGGGCGGCGCGGGAAGGAGGGCGCACTCCTGCGATTTGGGTGTTAAAAATGTGACGGGCAATTTCGGGTACTACCAGACGATTTCGGAGGAGCTGAGCGACCGACGGAGTAGTGACCTGTGGAGGTGCGGCAAGGGCGGAGCTTGAAGCGTTAGGAGAATTCAGTTCTTGCGAGGCGATTGCACTTGCGTCACCGGGCTTACGGTAAGCTGTGGAACTGCGCCTTTGTTTTAATTTCTAGGGTTTAGGACCAGTATTTGCGGAAATATTTGCAAGGGTGGCTTAGAGGATTAGAATCGAGGAATCCGAAGGCGGTAGTGTGCAGGAGCAACGGATTCAATTTCGGCGACTGATTTCTGAATGAAGTGAACTAGAACATTGCCTCTTTTGTGAAAGGGATTGCTCTCTTTCTTGTTGTAGGAGGGCAAAACAATGGTACTTTCAGCATTTCACATACTTGCTTTCACGTCGTGACAGTTCGCCATGTTCTGTACGCTACTCAATGACCGTCCTGTTGTCTAGGTCTGAAAACTGAGCTTCGGGTGTAAAATCGTCGGGTTTGACAGGGCTGTATAGGGCGACGGATGCATGCATCAAAGCAATGGAGCGTCGTTCAGGCAGTGGCGGCCATTTCTCTTAGTGGAAACTACTTCCAGACCTTGAAGAGGTGAGCGCAGGCCACACCCTTCCAACTTTTGACTTCTACAGGGCGTCGTCCCTGATTAGAAGTGTGACAACTGTTCCTTTCTTTAAAATCGTCTAGCAGGCACGTGATCTCTGTAACAGGAAATTCTCAGGACATTTGGAGTCATAGAAACATAGTCCCTGTTCCATGTGGATGTGCTGCTTATGATACCAGTGCACTTGAAAGAACTTACATGTCAATGCAGTTTAGTTAGGTTTTCATTTGTGTACAAGGCGTCATTATCCAATTTCATTGTCGTGGCCGAATTGTACATGGTTTAGGGTAAATGTATTGCAAACTTTCAGTCGGTTTTGGGTCAGAAATACACGGCAATGTCTTATACAAACCGTTTGTCAGGGATGTTTACAGATTAGTACTACCTCTGGCCTACATAGTTAGTCAGCAATACTTGCCAACTTCTTCTCAGTATGATGCTTCTGTTGGTTGCACTGTCTGTTTTCCTTGCCACACACAACTAGTAATGCCGCCTCTTCACCCATTGGCATTCCGTGTGTTCAGATTTGAAGAGACACAGGGATAGTACTTGGAGTCTTCAAGAAACGCCATAGCACTGTTGTACACTAGGTTCTCCTAAAACGTACTACATTTGCAATACTTATTCTCGCAACTTGTACTGGCTACATGTCTGCTGTGTACTGTGTTGTTTCCATTTTGCTCTGCTAGGCTTCCGGATTGGGTTCGTTTTCCACATGCTAATTCGTATGTACTATTCCTATACCTAGCAGTTCTGTTCTTTACTGCGCAGTACTATTCATGCACTCAGCAATACCATTTGCACATACAATTAGTTATAGTACTGTTCCCTTGTTTAGGAGTTGTATTTCTTCTTTATAGCAGTACTACTGTTTACCTTAGCAGTCCCATTTGCTGAAAGGTATTACTTGCGGTACTCGAGCCTCCTCTATGAGTACTTATTCGTTTCTTTAGGAGTTCGTTTGCTTTTCTGAATTGTACTAATGATTCTATTGGCAGTAGTACTGCAGTAGTAGTACTACTGTTGTCATTAGAAGTACTGTTTACTTAGGCTTATGTACTATTACAGTCCTTGGAAGTACTATTTACTACTGTGTAGTACTATGAGTTGTACTAAAGTTGTACTACATTACCTCGTCCTCATTGTATAATATAATCTCCATGTCTGTAGGTTATCTTCCTATTCCACATGGCAAAGATGAAGAGTACAATCCCAGAAAAAAGACGACCTCCTGCTCATGTGGTCAGTGCTTCTGCTAATGAGGCTGCCGCTGGAGATGACGAAGACATGGAGTTGCAAGAACGAACTTACGGAAGAAAGAGGAAGAAACGTGCAGCCCAGCAACAAGTGCAATCCACTGCAGACAGAGGTGGTTTAGACTCAGGAGGAACTGTTGGGGAAGGTGGCAGCAAGAAGAAAAGGAGACCTACTAAACCAGCAGCCTCATCGTTGCGCATCTCCAACAACCCGAACAAGAAGAAGGCAATATCTACCGTGAAGAGGACACAGAAGAAGAAGGCACAAGAATCATTGGATGATGAAGATGTTCAAGGACAGTCCAAAAGCGGTGATGACTCAGACAATAACAGCATTGAAGACATCTGTGTTACCACCCTGACAAAGGGGAAAAAGATTGCTGCAGAAGCACGGCAATTCAGTGAGGAGGACTGCCGCAAGCAACTGTGTTTGCTGAACCAAGCATCCAAGCGACCTCCTACACCAATGTCAGAGGACATTTTTGCCACCTCCTGTGAATTATATCGGGATGGTCTAAATCCGCATAGGCTTCGCATGGAGAAGGATGTACCGCTAGTAGATGTTGAAGCGCTATTTGGGTTGGAGAAAGGACGAAATGGCTTCCTCCTTGGTGAGAAGCTCACTGCCACTTTGCGGAAGGAGGTGGAGAAACTCTACTGCCAATGCTACCAAAAGCTCCACAGCAGCACTCACATTGGTAAGGAATTGGCTATGGATGGACTTTGTCGAAGAAAGGGGTGAAAATCAATTGGGTTGGTTTTGCTGCTGAGACTAACTTGGGGCAGCGAAAATCATATGCTAGGCGAGTGAGGACGTGGCTCAGTCGCCTCACAGATGTGTTGGACGTACCATTTGCAGAGCTGGCAGCCAAGGAGGGCTTCACGAAGTACTTAGAGGTTGAAGACCCCAAGCAATCCACAGTGCAGCTGTTCCAGAGTGTGAATGACTATAGTAGCGGCGCACGTGATGGGAAGCCTTTTGGGCTACTGACACGTACTGGAAACCTCAGCACATCAGCGTTGGGCACATATATCCTCTGCTCCTCTTGTCTTCTTTTCTTTATTTATGTTTAAATTCAGTCTCTTCAGCAATTGAAACTAACCACAATCACTGAGAATGATGACAAATACGTTATCTACGTCATTGGCTTTCTCTTCAAGTGTATTTTCAGTTTATATATTGGAGATTTTTTTATTCAGGCTTTGCACTAGGGGGTTACATAGCTTTTGTGTTTTGAGGAACACTAGCGTGGAATTTGTTTATTTCTTTGGCATGCTCTTTGGCCAGTCCATGACACTTTGGGTGCCATTGTTTCCAGGAAGGATGCTGTTAAAGGTCTCCTAGATGCTGTACATGAAGAACTGGAGAGGATGCAGGCCAATTCTGTGATGCTGAAAGAGAAAGCACATGCAGCGGCTGACCAGCATAGAGCGAGACTTCTGGGAATTCAACAGCTGCAAGAAACTATGACGGAAATGGACGACGACAGTGGATCAGCAGTGCTACAGAAGGTAATAGATGGGCACGTGAAGAAGGTGAAGGCATTCAGCAATGCAAAGGAAGAACTCCAGAAAAGTGTGGATGACGTTACTGCAAAGGTGGAAAGACTTCTCTCCCGGGAAGCAGCTCTTCAAGAGCATATGAATGACTTGATGCAGGGAGGTGAAGGGCTAGTGCTGCACCCTCATCCACAGTTGAATGAGTTGGAGGGCAACTGTATGGATGCGACCTCGGTCATTGTGCTTCACACCTTTCGTTGTTCTCTGTGTTTTGATGGTTTTCCTCATCGGGATATCTTATTCTGCAGTTGTGAGCATGTTTACCACCCATGGTGTGCCGCACATTGGTTTAAGAGTCACAACCAATGCGCCATGGGAGATTGTGGCCCGGTGCATCCCGGATGGTCCAGCAGTTGGGGCTTCGAAGACGGCGCAGGAAACCATGGGCAGAGTGTGGATGATCTTGCAATGGCAACTCTACGACATTTGCATACACGAACTCCGGCTGCTCAAGCTTCGACAGGACTTCATGTCACTGGTTAGTAGTAATATAGTACTGTAGTACTCCTGTAGTAGTACTCAGCTATTCACCTGCAATACTGTCAGCGTACTACAATAACTACTCCCAGTATAGCATGTCAGAACAGTTTTACTATCATGTACTCTTTATGCTGTAGGCAGACATTTTGATGACTGATACGTAGTAGTTCAATAACTATTTGCCTATGCTATGACATCAACAAGAATTTCTTACCTGTGCTAGTGTATTATGCTGACATTTTGGTACTTCTCTGGAAATCAACAGGTCTGGCCTCCGTTGGGACTGGGGCACCTAGTGTATCCGCCTTGGACAACACCCTCTCTAAGTGCATCAGTCAAGGACAAGCGCATCCATTAGTCCATGTAGTGGTACAGACCGAAGGCCTTCATGATGTCGTCCCGTTGCAAAATAGTATTGGTGGTGAGGAGACGTCCAACCCTTTTGCGTCAAGGTGCTCCATGATGGCTGCAGGCATGCACCACTCTTGCACAAGTGCCACTCCATCATCAGCATCTCCAGTACCTCTCCAGTGTCCCTCATCCACTCAGAAGTCAACAGCTGTGGTGGATTCGTTGGCACCTGCGGATACTCTAGAGACTAACACATTGGACTTCTCTTCAGCAAAGGCTGATGACAATGAAACAACTCTACATGACACAGATGAAATTCTAAGGGAGTTGGACGCTCGCTCACTAGATTTCATGGATAGCCCTGACAAAACTGCTGTTGAAGACATGGAGCCCTCTCCTCAAGTTCAGGTTTGAATCACTTGAATTGCCTCCTCCATTGAATCTACTTTTCGAAGAGTACTGTGCTTTACTGTCCATCCGTCTATGTATTTGTCGTCATTTCTATGCACTTGGCATACACATCTTGCATCTCAGTTACTGAAGCTGTCCAATGTTTTGCAACTGCTATATACTTTTGGTGTCCTTTGAATTAATTGCTAATGGAGCTACTCTGAGTTTCTAGGACGGGCAGGAGACTTTGGAAGATCTGTGGGACATCACGACTCCCACAATCATTCGCGATGCACGAGGTGTGGGACGTCAGGATTCGAGTATTGTGAAAGGTGTTGTGCTAGTGCCACCCTCAGTTGTGTTAGGCTGCCACTTTGAACATCCTACACTTGCATTTCAGATTGTTGTACAAGGCAGTTGTCACACCCACTACGTGATTTGTAGTTTTCCATGTTCAACTTTTACGGACATGTGCCATAAGACTAACTTGCACCTGCTGGACTATGCCTTGTCAATTGGTTTGTAGTGAAAGTTCCCTCGCGACTTGCAGCAAAGTCAATGAGCCCACCTGAAAGCAATACAAGGCAGTTGCGACCACGGCCGTCTGGAGCTGGCGCCGGAGCTCGAACTCCAAACATTCCCACAGTTCCGAATGATGCAGGAGCTTTACCTGAGAAGGAGGTGGGTAGAAAGTAGTACTAGGCAGGACCTACGAGTCGGCCACGAAGCATTGGGCGTTTGGTCCACGTCGAGGGTTGCCTCATACACATGAGGAAGATGGTGGGCCTGAGAGGGGCTGTGTGGCCCAAAAAATTGGGCCCTTCTTTGAAAGATCTCAGGCCCTAAGTCACGGAAAGAGGGTGGCAGTCTAGAGGACTTCCCACAGTCCTGTACAGTTGCTTCGGTACAAGGAGCTCCATTATATATTGGTACTATCCACTTGTTAAACCGCAATTCAGTTGGATGTTTTGTCAGATGTGTGAATTGTTGTTATGAACAGGGTGAGCAGCTGTGGTCTTCATATGACATGGCAAGGGGTATGGAAATTGTTCCTATTCTATTGGACGAGGATGCTTCACTAGAAGCCTTGTCGTCATTGGATATGTGCTACAGTTATGTATGCACTCCTCTCTTGCATGAGTCCACAACTGCAGAAGCATTGGCTTTTGCACGTGATATGGACATGTTTTGCTTGTGCACAACAGACGTGACTCTCTCTGACAGTGTTGGAGACTCCTCTTCCGTCTACAACAGTGGAGGCAAAGCCTATACAGTGGCTGGTTGCCTACTTCCCCAATTTATAACGCAGGTAAACTTGTACATCAGACTACGTGAGGTCTTCCTTTCTTAATCCATTATTTACTATTTTAACAATGTCTTCTTTTTTTTCCGTATAGCACAAGGTTGTTTGGGTAAAATGTCAACTTTCGAGCCTTGCATATTTCTAATGACGTTGTCCCCGCCTTCACAGTATCGGAGGTCTTTGTCTTTGAGCAACGGAGGGCTTATTCGCTGCCTCGGAAAAAGCTCCTGCTCTGAGTTCAAGAATGGCAATTGTACAGGCCATGTTCAGCAACAGTACATTCGGGAGTGCTATGAGCGTTGCCAATGTGCTCCATTTTGTACAAATATAGTGGTGCAGGGTGGTCTACAGAAACAGTTACAGGTACTGTAACTCGGAGCCATCTGAACTGTTTGCAATCCACCAAGTATTGGCACAATCATCTGAAAGTACTGGTTAGCACTGCTCAGCAGTACAGCCAGTACTACTGTGTCCCTAGAAGTGGTTCTTGATTTTCAATTAATTTTAAGACTCATGCCTTCAACTGTTTTCCTCAGGTTTTTCACGTGAATGGGCTCAAGGGATGGGGCATTCGGACGTTAGAGAGGCTTAAACAAGGGTGCTTTGTCTTTGAATACGGAGGAGAAATTCTTACTAATGCTGAGTTGGTACGACGTAAGACGCCTCTCAAGTACTGTCTAGCTCTTGATGCGCACTGGCAGTCCGAAATGGTTCTTGAGGATGACGTGCTGCTTTCCATAGATGCATCAGCCATCACAAATGTTTCTCGGTGGCTGAATCACAGGTTAGAAACAAGTATCGCGCACACTTCTTCTTTCCAGAATTTTCTTTTGGAAGTCTGCCTTCTCAATGAATCCCTAGAGATTTCAACTCACTCTTTGATGCAATGTGTGCAATCATGCGGCAGATGCGGGGATGCAAATTTGATGGATATTCCCGTGTGGATTGAGCAACGAATTCCAACTTTGTACCATGTAAGTACCCTCTGTGCACTTCTGTCATGTCGCTAGTGAATTGGGAATCCAAGGACAATAATTAATTTTTCTGGATGACTTCTTTGGGCTGACTAAGTACTTCTTTTCCAGGTAGCGTTCTTCACAACCAGAGAAGTGGCGACGGGTGAGGAGCTCACATGGGATTATGGATGCACGTTCTCTACTACAAAAAATGATCGTCTGCCATTTCAATGCAATTGTGGCAGCACTTTGTGCAGAGGACAGTGATGGTCTGATGGAAGCCGGACCCCTACTGTATCTTGGATGTGCACAGGGAGCTCATTGTACTCTCCCAGTACTTCGCTGCAAGCTCCAGTACTAGTTGGTTACATAGCAGCAGCCTCCTGTACTGTCCATTGTTCTCTTGTACTATGAACAGGAGTTGGTAAGTAGGGCAGACTCTGTATATTGAGTATGTGGCAAATCTCTAGTCTGTATGGTACATACCCTCTAGAGATATCATTATGTACATTGTTCAGTTCTTCGAGAGAGACTATCCATTTAATTGGTATTCCTTATTCAGATAAACAATTAGAAGTACACGACTTTTTATTTGTATGTAGTACATATTGTAATATGTGCATCCGTATGCCATGTATTGCTGAAGACAATGATAATTAATGTAAAGTTCAACGCATTTGTGAATTTAAATTTGCTTTACCTATAGCTGGTACAGTGCACGCATTTCTTGTAGTGTGTGGAAGGAAATAATTAGAATTGGTTTGTTCAACATATTTTTGTTGGAATGAAAGGATTTTGCCATAGAAAATGAAGAGGTTTTTCAGATGTTCCTTTCTTTGTAAGTGTTTGAGCTGGGGTACTTCAAACAGTTTACACATTACTTTACTACTGTTCCAGTGCAAGCCCGCTGAATGAAGTTCAAACGTATGGTGACAACGACACTGCATATGACGGTAGTGCAAGGGTGTGCACAAAACAGGTGTCCCACTTTAGTGATGATGGCATACAGTGATGCATGTTCAGCTTTGAAAGGCATGTTTAATATATACCAAAATGAAGAGCTATGTACATGTAGAAGTACAAGGAAGTGACAATTTGCCATCCGAATGTCTAAATGTCTGTTCCTAGTTCCTCTAGAGCTGTGTTAATAACGTCAACAGCCTCCTTTGAAAGTTTGTACATCGCGTCTCCACCTTTCACCCTATGCTGGCGTGGAACCATTTGGAATTTGCACGCCAAAACAGCAGTGCAATCTATGTATGCTAGCCTGGAGCGTCGCAAGTATACATAGTTGTTGGAGTCATTGCGTCCCCATTTTTGATAGTACGTGCCAGAAATAACATGGTCCCCAGCTTGAAAGTGCCCTCCCCAGACACAGTCAAAATCTTCTTCTACCACATGTTTTGCAGCTTGGCACTGCAAAATATAGAAGGGGACACCCTCATCATTATTGTCCGTCGCAGCAACTGCAAAATTGTCGCCCGGTTGGACTAAGTCTGCCATGGAGTCACCATCGTACTCATACTCCCAATTGTCATCCTCTTCCTCATCGATCATGTGCAAGGCTGCAAGTCTTGCATTTTGTGGCTGAATTTTTATGGCAATCCAAACCTTCACGTAGGCCTTCTTCTCGCAACGCACAAAGTCTTCCTCCAAGCAGGGACCACAGAAACAAGCGAAGTGCCTAACCAGCAACTTCGTTGGGTCACGATGATCAGGTGCGAAAATAGAGTGGAACTTTGAGGAGCCAGGAATTGCGTCACATGCATCTGTAGTAGCATGGTCAACATCAGTAGGTCCTATGTGATGGAAATATCGATAGGACCTGCATATTTGGCAATTCAATTAAGACAACAGTGATATATTTTATTAGAATTTGCAAACACAAGCAGGAGCGCATCACCAATTGCACACGTGGATCACAGAAAAGCTCTGTGCAGCCAAGAGAAGTATGGGGGATTTTAGAGGAGCAGACCGCATTCCACCATTGCGACTGGGAACTTGTCCAGGCATGGTTGCATCCAGAAATAAGACACAATCAGCTGCGTTTTGAAGCCGTCGGTGTGGGTTGGACAACTGCTCCGTCCGGAGTGCCCTTTTGATGACTGCTTCTGCCTCATCCCATTCACCTTTCCTATGCCCTGTACCGTAATAACTCCATAGCAACTTGCAATCTGTGGTAAGTGACGGGTACCTGTAGAGAAGCATTTATCACAAAGTCAGTAGACATGTTCATCATATGTGACTGTGGAAAAAGGGGTGGGCAGACCTGACTCTGGCCTTGTCCATGTAAGGCCACACCCATTGGTCTCATGTAATATAGGGCAGCTCAGTACGTGAGAGTCCACATATGTACTAGCCACCACTAGGGAGTACTTACATGCAGAGGACAATACAAAGAGTGGTGACGAGCACAATAAAAGAAGCATCACCTGGCAACGAAGTACATAGCTTTGGAACCTTTAAACTGCGCAGCACATCCATCGTTGTATACATAATGAGTTTTTGGAGAATGGCCCCTAGATACCATCCACCGCCAATGCAGCATGAGGCAATGCTGGGCGAAGGAGCTATCATGAGTCTTGTCATCGGAGATGAAGAAATGCGTCTCTCTCCTCAACTCCAGAGCATCCTCTTCCCCATCATCCCCAGCATGAGGAGAGTAAGTAACTTGAACCAAAATCAAAATCTGGTCAGAGTGGTAATACATTGACTGTATTTCATTTTGAACCTCAAACGTGTAGTTCTCAGAGAAATCAATGTGTGTTAGAATGGTCCCTCTTTGCAAGCAAGACTGTAGAAGCTTTGCCTGGTCACATTGCCACTTAGCAATAAAATTATGTCAAATGAAGTGCTGCACCGTTGGCGAGAAGAAGTCAAGGAACTCGTCAAAGGATGTCATCATTTCAACCTCTTTGATACGCTTCTTTGGCCGACCATCAGCTGACACTCCAACAATTTCGTACTGGAACTGCTTCCACTTAATCATTCGAGCAACATCAGTCACCCGTTCATGAGGGCATACCTTGAAGAAACGCACACCACACTTACTACAAGTTCCCAGCAAGCACTTTGGATGGTGAAATTCTTCACCCTCAGATTTGGGACATAGCAAGTCTTCACATAAGGCTGTCACCTCTGCATAACGGTTGCTACCAACGTTGCAGACAATGCACTGACAGTCACAGAGGAAAAGAACATGAGCACCTCCATGAGGGTCACGGAATGCATTCAAGGCCTCAAGGAGGAAAATAACTTGAACATGGTATCTGCAGCAGCACACATTTCTCTCCCTGCATCTGATGACGAAAAACGGGCGGAGCTTGAAGAAAGATCGGCACTGGATGGAGCAATGTGGATGTGCATCAACAAAACGAACATACAGCTGCATCTGCATCATGTAGAATAATGTCAACCATAGTGAACAACAATTTGCGTAGCCTGAAGATGGAGCTTTGCACTCGACGTACATAGTACTACTGAAGAGCAGTATAGGACCACTAGTACACAGTATAGGACAGTTGAGGGTGAATAATAGTACTGCTCCTGATTCATAATACTTTGTAGAAGCTCATAGTACTGAATGGGACTCATGAAGTACTTCATAGTACTCAAGAGAATTACAGTGTACCAACCTATTTGCACGAGAAGCAAGCGCGGAGAGGACTGGACGTAGCTAACAATGGCCATAGTACTCTTCTGTTGCTACTATAGGCACGAAGATATTGGCCTGTGTCTTCAGGATACCTAAAGTACAGTTCAGTCCTTCTGAGGACTCTGAGGAGTTCGGAAGTCTAGACCACGCATTTCGACTTGCGCATAGTATAGAGCGAGTGCCCTGAGCATTCAATGAAGTATAGAGGACGCGGACGTAGTACTCTATAGTGAAGCCCAATGCAAGAGCAATATGTCGTAGTTGTTGCCTCAATGCGTGAAGCAAACGAATAGTACTATGAAGCTACAGTCCAATGCAGAGGGCACTGATGAACTGTGCACTGCCTACAGACACATACGTAGGACCTGAGAACAGGAAACACGAGGTACTATAGACAACAGCCAGGAAGGCATAGTACTCTTGGAGTATCATGCATGGCATGCCGCATTCATGGACTGCAGGGATGAAGTATTTTATAATACTGGAAGTATACAACTGCACACTAGAATGTATGCATTTTGTAGTCAGATGCACTGACGTGCCGAGCGAAGCCCGGCACAGTACTTGAATAGTACATTGCACCGATTTTTTGAACAGCACTATTTGGGACCAATGTATACCCATGAGATCAATGCAAAAGGAGCATGACCTTGTAGCTCCCACAATATAATGAGAGTGGTAAGCAAATTGCAGTAAGGAATTAGTTGTATGCACTAAGAAGGTGAACAATACAGACGTCTACGAAGAGCTGACAATGAGGACTATGAAATTGTACAAGGCACTGTACACGACAATAACGGTACTCGTCTACAGGGTATGTGAGAATCAGATGTCAATGGAACTTTCAAAAGCTGCGAAATTATATCTAAATGGAACGGAATGCAACGAAGTGGAAGTGACAAACTAGATCACAAGTAGACGGGAACGACAATCCCTCAATGGAAGCTGCCAGAAACTATCTTACTATTGGACTTGTATCCTCCAAGAGAGGAAGGTGTGAATGTGGACGAACAAGGAGGTTATCCCTCTGAAATGGGCAAAAAGTACATTTCTAAGTCTGTATTGTTGTTCAGACTTTCCTTCGACAATAGGAGCGGAATGACTGGAGAAGAGAACCCACAAAGAACGTGTTCGTAAAGGAAAAACCCAAAACCCAAACGGAAACAACGAAGCTAGAAAGGAAGATCGGAACACACCTGCCCTTCAAGAAGCAAATGCGCAGCATGGGTATCGTAGGAGATTACGTCCCAAGCGCTTTCGTTTGACGTCCCTTTGCCGCAGGCTCACTCTAGTTTGTTCAGTCCACCACAACAGAACAGCGGCCTTCACTTCCTCACAAATCCCGCTTTCCCTTTTCTTGCGCGCTGGAATTGGATAGCGATAGGAGGCCTCAGTATTGATAGATCGGAGCCGCTCCACGGCGGCCAGCAAATTCTCCTTCCTCGTACCCAGTATGTTGTGGAAGTTCGATATGTCTGTGTCCAGTTCGGAGACTACTGCTTCGAGGATTGCGCGCTTGCGTGCCAGCATACCGGACGAGTGTGGCACCTTCAATGCTCGCAAGTCGGCTCCAATGTTTTGCAGGATCTGTCATTGTGCTCTGCAATGCGTTGAGAAGATCGCCAAACAATACTTCGGTGCCTCATACTACCCCACTGAAGTCTGGCATTTCCATCTCACACATTCTCGTCTACTGCCCGCACTGCCTGAGTTGCCGCTGCCTCAGTGGCCGCTCTGTGTGCAGCACGGCGACGACTTTGTCGTTCCCTGCATTCTCGACGTTGGTCTTCTATCGCAGCAGCTTCTGCTCTCCTCCGTGGACTTGCCCGGCCTACAGATCGACCAGCATCCATGATCGGCGCACAAATTCTCGATTAGAATTCAAGAAAGACGACTTCAAATCCGGCCATGAGAGCAGTGACAATCCCGGAGGCCTTCTCACGAGCAAAACGCAGCAATTCCGTTCAAAATTCCAGGAACCCTAAGAGACAATCCGATCAGGCAGTGGCGGCGATTATGCATGGATCTGTGAATGACGGCATTGAATTGGCGATGACAGTGGTTCTCATTAAATTAGCGACTGTCAGTGTACTGTACACGTCGGCGATTTCCATCTGAAGTGGACCCCCACCAGTATTATGCACTACTACTCACTACGCTCCAGTACTATGTTCTGCCACAGGCTGCCATAATTCGTAGAAAATGCCAGTTTAGATTTTGATTTTTCATAAATACTGAATGACTTTAAAAAATTAAAGAAAAAAATGGCCATTTCTCCTAGTCATTGAAGAGGGCATCCGCACAATGACAAACTGAATTTGATTTCTCAGTTTCTCCGAAATTTCAGTGGAAGTCATGACACTTTAGGGCCTTCCACGCGGCACTAGAAGCAATATTTTCAAAATCCCTTCCCTGAGAAGTTGGAATTTACTCATATAAACAAGCATGCCAAGTTACAACTTCAATGACTTCAAAAAAGGTACTCCATAGTACTAAAAACCTCCAAAAGTGAATTTGTGACATTTTTTTGAAATTCACTTTCTCCTCCACAATGAATTTTGGAAAAATCCAAAAAATTGCAGCACGTTGGGCACATATACGCCCAACTTTGATATGAGTTTCAAGTTGTTTGCATCATTTCCCTAAGACTTATACCACACAACGACTTTCGATTTGAATATGTGACACAAAATAGTACAAGTGTTTCTTGCATTCACCCTTAAATAGATTTCACCAATTTACAAAACATTACAATTTCACAAGTTCTAAAATTTTTTAGACTTTGAATATTTGGTGATTTATGTAGATTGCAAAAATCTACAAATTATAGAAGTCTACAAAATGTAGAAATATTGGAGTTCCATATTAGAATTCATTACGTAAGAATGCTATAACTTACAATTTTTATATGTCCAATCTAATGGTACTCTTGACAATTGATATGGGACGATCGTAATTGTTTTCTAGTTGAACTCTAATTGTAGTCTAGTTGCTTTTAAGTTGAATTCTAGTTGAATTGCAGTTGAACTTAGATTCTATACAACTGTAGTTTGACTCACTAGACTCTATAGAAAAGAAAGTTTTCCACATCAACAATTGTAAAGAATATTGGATGTAGAATACCTCACATCAATTCTTCTAATACATCCCTGTAATCCTAAGCTTCACTTTGCGACTACTTTGTAACTACAACAATGTATAACTTTGTTCATGTCAAATCTGGTGCAAATATAGAGGGCTACAGTTGTAAGACAGTTGTATAGGACACATAGTTGCATTGCAGTTGGTTGTAGCGGACACGTTTTTCTTCTAGTGTATCAGTCGTGATTGGAAGATCTTAAAAGGCTTGATCAATGAAGATAACAAATTTGAAGTTCCAATGCTCAATTATGACCAATCTAAAGAAATATGCCTTCGAGAATGAATGTTTAATAATACCACAAAGGCCTTATTCATTATAATTGGACAATTGACAAATTTTGAGACTTTTGCCCTAAAACAATTGTATGGATTTATCCTCGAGTCGAGGATAAGTTGAGACTGCAACCTTTTGGCAATGAAAGGTTTTTATACATAGTAATATTTTAAAGTCTCAAATTTCCAAATAGTCTCAAAATTGAATAGTTATGACTGTTTATCTTTGACTCGAGGATAAAATTGAGACTACCATTTGTCCAAATATAACAAATAAGGCCTTCACATATGAATCAACTTAACAAAGAGATTATTAATGCTTGCGATGGCCATCCATTAAGCTAAGAAGTTATGGGCTCTTGTTTACATGGAAAGAAGCACCTTTGTGTATGGGAGTAAGCTTTACAAATATTGAAAAGAAGATAATATGATACCCCTAAAGATGTGGGAAGTAAATTGAAGATTAGTTTTGATATGCTTAGCCATGAGGAACAAGAAGTTTTTTGGGACATATCATGCTTCTTTTGTAAAGATGTATGATTTGAAGACATTTGAGAAGATACTATAGCAGATTATTTGGATGACAATACCACATCAATAATTGCAAGCCTAAGAGACAAACCACTTATCAAAATAAATGATAATGGATTTACAAGCATGCATGATTCACTTTGTGATATGGGGCATAGAATCTTATTAAGAAGAAAGGTAGAAGAAAGTAAAAGCAAACTTTCAAATCATTAGAAATAGCATCAAAAGAAATACATATTATTCAATTGAGAAATGGTTTTGAATGATTTATTTATAGTGGTGTAAAAGTCTTTGTTCAATTCTAAATCTCAAAGTGTATATTCATTGAGAAAATTTTGATTTCTATGACAATCAACTTTGTTAATGCCCTTGCTCTTGTAACCATTTAATAATGAAACTTTTTAATTCTGGAGTTTCAAAATGCTTGAGGCATTTGCATCACAGGGATGAATAAAGAAATAGATTTGATTACGATTGCGAATGTTGAACTACTTGAATTGTTGCTTCTAAATATTGAAGCACTCAATGACTTGAGTAATGTTGTAGAACTGATTAAGAAAACACATCGATTTAAATTCCTTTGAATTATATACAAAACAAATGATATTGATCACAAAGATATCTTATCCAACAACAACAACCACCTCACAATACTATTGCAACTTCATTCCTAAAAAGATGAGTGGAAGCAATAGCTCTAAAGAAGGCAATGAGGGAAAGGAAGAAAGTTGGAAAAGACAAAGAAGTTGGAAGAGCAATCAATCCGAATTCTATAAGGATGAAGACAAATTTGAAGAAGAATAGAATAACAAACTATTTGCTTGGATTAAAAGATAAGAAGATTGGTTCAATGAAATAGATAAATTTGAAAGGCTAGATACCATTGGAGATTTGCTTGAACATGGCCGGTTGTTCCATGGTAAGGACCACTGCAGGATTGTTCACCGTATGAGACTAGATGAAGCTATTGATTTTTTCAAAAATGACATTGAAGAAGACTTCTTTTCAGAGGATAATTCTTTCTCACATGAACCATCTGCATCTTTGGACTTCAATTCTCTCACACTATTACTAGTTGTTTTTTTAGTTGCTTCAAAGAATGAGAATTTCCTTGCTATGTCCTCTACTAGAATGCTTACTCTATTATCATGAACCTTTGCATTCTCTCAGAGGCAAAGGAAGAAGAACCATTTCACCCCAACTACACAATAGGTGATCTCTTGTGGTTATATCACAGATTCCAATAGTTTGGCAATCTCTTCATCCCCGCCTCTTCAAAACTGGCCCACAATAATTGGCAACATGTCTAAACGTCGCGCATGTGAACACAAACAATTAGATGACTACGATTTAGGATTTAGGGTCCTCTTCTCTTTGCCAACAATATCTCACATATTTATATATTGGATTGAAACTATTAGCAAATGATAGAGCTGTGATTTTGAGTACATATCTATGGTCATCGTATTGCAAAGGGAAAGGGGATTATCTATTATCCGTAATCTACAACTTCCTATTTTGAAATTAGATAAGATATTATTGCATTGGACAATAAAGATTTAAGTTTGGCTTCTATAGTATCCAAAAGTGTTTCTTTAGTGATTTTCCAATGAAATCATACTCCTATATATTAGTTACAATGATACAAATAGTATTCTCTACCTCTGATGAAATTAGATTATTTGAAGATTGTAAAGTGAATTAAGCATGAAATAGGATTTAGTGAATAGAATAATTGAACTCGTATATACAATGCTCTACTGCCAACTTTGCTTTGAGATCATGTGCGGTAGCCTCACCAAGTCCCATAGACCATCATGGGCAGCAATGTACCATAATTGGAGTTGAATTTTGTCAACCTCACTACTAGTAATCGAAAATGACAAGCCTCATCTTGTGCCAATCTCGCAAAATTGTCAAAAAACTCTTGCAGTATTGCCTCCACCTTCCCAAACCAAAAATTGATATTTGCAATCAATGGAATCAAAATTATAAAGCATTGTGCTATCTATGATAAAATGTGCCACCAAAATCTATGGCTATATTATACAATAAAGACCCTCTTGTTTGTTACATAGTACCTTTAGAACCAACAACAACCATTGTAATAAAAGAAAATAAACTTTCAAATGAATAATAGTCACATAGCTAATACAACAAATAGCCTATTGTTAAACGATGTTCCAATCTTATTCATCTTACAATACACTAATACAAAATATTGAATTAGCATTAAAAATAGACTAAATTGCGTATTATACATTAAAATAGAATAAACAGTGTAGTGAATCCAAAATCAAGAGGAGGAACTAATAAAGTAAGTGTTGTAGAGGTAATTCCAAGACAATGCATTTCAAAAAGGTTTGAATCAAGTGATCAGAATTCAAATGAATATCATAAAATAAAAGTTGCAATTTTTGACAATGAAGTCAGATTGACTGAAAGGCATTCATCCAACTCAAATTGGCCCAACTTTTGATGTGAACAAGACTATACACGAGCACATGCCTGCTCTGCAGGCTGCTGCCTTGTTCCAACTTAGGCATGTTGTATGGAGTCACCAAGTACACCTGTCACGAGCCATTACCATGCCATACTCCTCACTAATTCATTCATTCTTGCCTTTCTACCAAGTGCAAGTTCATTTGCCAATGTCTATCAATCCATACATCCAAGCCCCTTTAGTCTTTCTATTTTGCCCTCCTTCCCACAGTTCACCACCCACTACAAGCCCGTATTTGGCCCCATGTTTGTGCCCCACACTCTCATACCAAGATATTTTGTTATAAGTTTTCAATTTGTATGACCTCCATTCTCACAACAAAAAAGCTCATAGTCTAATATTCTCTATTAGGAAAAGTCAGAATCAACTCTCTGAGCTAGGTGGATTCTAAACAAAGAGTTATGTGGCAATCATTTTCCATGTTAACTACTTCTTTGTTGTCTTCCATTCTTCTTCATCTTAAATAATGCACAATAAATTGGTTTTTTATAATGTAGTGGAGCTAAGCTGGTCCACAAGAACAGACAATTTTATATTCGCAATCCAAATTCTAATACGGGACTAACACTTTGAGCCCTATATAGAAACAAATATGCAAAATAGTGAGATCTAAAACTCCTTTGAAAGCTCTTACTTTAAAAAGACCATGTCCTACATGGCTACATTTATCCAAACAACTCTGAGCCCCCCCCATAAGTGACTAGAAAGAAAAACATCCACTTCCATGTGAATAGAGCTACCACTAACACAACCACAGTTCTTCAAACTAATAGAACCATGAAAGAAGCCTCATATGCAATTAATAGCAAAACATAGCTTAGGGTTCCTCCAAATTCAACACAAGAGAATTAAAAAAAGAGCAAAAAAGCTCCAAAGGCTTACAATGTTGAGGCATGTGAGTCATGATGGCATAACAAGAAGGGATCCCTCGGCTTTGTACAAGATTTGCATTGCACCCTACATCTATAACATGGCAGCAAGGTCACTGTATTGAGCTTTCCGCCATGGATCATCTTCTTGTAGCACCTTCAATGTTGTTTGCTCCAGCATATTGGAGCTCACAAGCGCCTTATCATTGTTACAATGCATTCATTGCATCGTTACAATGAATTGTAAAGTAATGCATTGTAATGATGTGATAAATTGTATATTAACGTGCAAACTCATGAAACAACGATAACCACATGATAATTGTTGGCAAACCGTAGATTTTAAACTTTGTGATGCTATAATGTCCATCTTAGAAGGATATACCCTATCACCGGCTTTATCAAAGGTAATCTCAATGTTGATTGCAAACGCCATGGTGGACGAAGCATTGCATTATACCTCTGCACCCCTATTGTTTCCAATTAGTGAATCTAATTTGCACAAAGACACAGATGCAGTTGGTGGAAGAGAAGTAGAGGACTTTGATACAATCAATTGTACATGTGTTGGAGACACTTGATGAAGTAGTGCCATACCAAGCAAAATAGTGGTACATGTGAAGGTAGCATTGGAAATGTGATAGTGTAGGCATTGTGTATTTGTTTAAGATGTATTTGTAGGTCTTGAAGTGCATTCTCAATGTTTTGTATGAATTGTAAACCAAATATGTGAAGGTACTAGAGATACACTCAATATCAAAGTGATTGCAGTTATTATTGATGTACATGTGAAATTGATAAGAAATGGTATAATATTAATGTAATTGTATTATAAAAAATAGAAGATAAAAATAAACAAGCAAGAGAAGTTTATAAGATGAAGAAAGTATATATTCTATACTTGTTTGATTTAAAGAAAGAAGAAGGAGAATCCTTGTTAAGAAAATCACATTTGAAAATGCAATACTACATGATAAAAGGGATGGAATGTGTGATTGAAAAAGTTAAGGATATCGCATAGTTTTGAAAAATTATTTTGGAGCACGCAATTGTGCAAAGAGTTAGTGTATTTATCCAAGTATAAAAATGTGTAATTTGATTTTTATGTCCTTGTCCACAAATGTCCAAGAGTTAGGGATAAAATTGAAATGGATTCGGGGTTGGCTTATAAACTATTATTTTTTTTAATTTTAGAAGTTTGTATTAAAAAAATATGTTATATATGATTTTTATTTATGATATTCAATCAAATCAAATCAATATATATATAGAGAGAGAGAGAATTTTTTCCAAAAGATATAAGAATATATTTTTTTGAATATATATCAAAAATGTAATTGTTAGCTTTGGAAATTAATATTTTATAACTATTGTTAAAATTCACATTTCAAATTTGGAGACAAATGAAAAATAATTTCTTATAAAAATATAATTATTTTAACTTAATATAAAAATACTTAGTTAGTTAGATCATATTGCTGTAAATAAGGAATTTTTTTTATAAACATAATTATTTCCTAGAAGAGTAGTGACTTATGTCCGTACTTAACAAGTTAGAATTCGTGATTCAATGATGTAAAAATTGTCGTTTTTTAGTGAAGTGACTAATTTATTATTGATATATGGATGATAGAAGTGTATTTTTTTCTTATAAATTTTTTGACCACAATGATCTTCATTTGAGATTTATCAACTTTGGAACCTTGGGACCTTACGTTGAATTTGGTCCACTTGTCCTAGAAATTGGCCAAATTATGTACTTGAGAATTTGAAAACTTGAAAGAAAGAAGACAAAGGATTCTGAGAAATTCTATATGATCACTACAAGAAAATGAGGGGTTTTGCAACTACACTGTGCAACTCATTTTGTAGTTGCATAGGTCGTTTGTAACTAGGTGATAATTTGGGGCCCGCAATTGCAGTGGACAAGTTGCATAAGTTGCAAAGCAATTGCAAAATATTCAAAGTTGTTTATTATTTGATAATATACTTGAAAGTTCATCGATGAACTTTTCTGACGTGGTTGCTTATGTGGAAGTCATTTGTGTACAACTTGTTTGCAACTAATGTGCAACTGGTTTGCGATTGACTTACAACTGGTTTGCGACTGGTGTGCAACTAGTTTGTGTCTTTGTGACTTGTAGATTTGAAATTTGAATTTCAAAGATTTGTAGATTCTAAATTTCAGATCTATTTTTTTTTAGATCGCCAAATCTAGAAATATCTTAAACTTTAAATATTTATAGATTTTTGTAGATTATAAAAATCTACAACTTGTAAAAATCTATAAAATCTATAAATATTAGAATTTCATTATCAAAACTCATTACAGAATACTACTATAACTTACAATTCTTATATGTTCAACCTAATGGTATTTTTGACAATTGATGTGGGACAATTAATAAAAGACTTAATAGTAGTTGCATTTTAGTTGTTTTCTAGTTGCATGCTAGTTTTCAAGTTAAAGTCTAGTTGTTTTTAAGTCAAACACTAGTCGAATTGTAATTGCAATGTAGTTGTAGTCTAGTTGCACTATAGTTGCAATCCAATTGCAGTCCAGTTGCAATCTAGTTGCATTCTAGTTAAATTGCTATCGAATTTAAATTACATGCAACTGTAGATAGACACATCGGACTCTACAGAACGTAAAATTGTCCACATCGACAATTGTGATGAAGATTGGATGTAAAGTACCTCACATCAACTCTTCTGTTACATTCCCGTTTGCGTGTACAGAACGTAAAATTGTCCACATCGACAATTGTGATGAAGATTGGACGTAAAGTACCTCACATCAACTCTTTTGTTACATTCCCATATGTGTAACTACATGTTGCAATTACTTTGCAACTATTTTGCAACTACAGTGTAACTATGTCAAACTTGGTGCAAATATAGAGGATTGTAGTTGCAGGGCAGTTGCGTAGGACATGTAGTTGCATTTCAGTCGGTTGTAGCGGACATGTTTTTCTTCCAGTGGATAGTGAATGCAAAAACTAACTAGCACCACTAATGTTGAAATTTGACAAGTGCCAGATGAAGGTTGCAAAGTTTTAAGGATCCGGGAGGGACCTTGCCCTAGTGACTAATTTGGTCACAACTTTACTTTCTATGACAAAGCTTAGAATTAAAGGCTCTCACAAATCTTCAAAGCTCCATTCCATTGAGATTCTATAGCTACAAGTCCATGAAATAATTTTGTGAATATTTTTTAAACCCATTTTTACTATAGTGTGAGGATGGAAGAAATTCGGAGAGGTGGATAAATTATGCATATGAAAGTGGAGATTTCTAGGAATTTGGTTGTTGCAATAGAGTGTGCAACGTTGATGAAGGTAGGCAGATGACCTAAAACAGAAAGATGGGCTTCCACAACTTAAGCCCATAGCCATGGGAAAAATACCATTTGCTCAAGAAAAATAAAAACATACCTGTCTTGCTCTGAAATGCCAAAACAATGTATCCGACGCCTTCATGCAAATGCAAATGGTACACTTGTGGGGTGTCCATGATTAATAATTTTGAAGGTGGAAAAGAAGAGTGCTACACCCAAAATTTCCAAAAATCAAAGGCCTAAAAGTTAGCTCGCTAGATTTTCACACCTCGAATGTTGGTGGGCAAATAGTATTCCATATCTGTTGTCCAACATACGAAAGTGTGATATTGTTGCCTAAAATGAGTGTGCAAATGGGCCAAAAATGTGATTTGGCCATGGATAACTGCGACCTACAAATTCAAACCTTAAAATTCAATGTTTATTTATTTATTTGTTTTCGGACCAATGGTTATGTGGCCTTTGTTTCAAGAAGGTTATGAGTTTCCTGGCTCCTTCATTTGGGGGGCTTGAATTGAAGGAGGCCAATTTTGAGTATGCAATTTTGAGTATGCAATTTTGAGAATGTAAACTGTTGGTGGGCCTCAAACTCACTCCTACAATCACTGAGTGGGATGTCGGCATTGGAAACGGCCAAGCGGCCATTCAGGTATTCTCCTTCACTTCTGTTCGAAAGCTCAATTGCTCCCAAATATCTGGAGATTTGCAGCAAGAGCGAGTTTAATTCACTGAAGTTGTGTCCAAATTGTGGGATGTGACGCTATTTTTCCCAGAAAAGAGTGACTACATCGAACGGCTTTGAGGAATTCATTGCATCATGCATGGGAGCACGCATCGTGGGATCAGTTGTACTGCAACCGTGTGAGATCATGCGCTCTCACAGAGTGTAAATTTAGGGTTTGGGTTTGGGTTTGAGTTTTGGGAGCAATCCGATTTGGGTTGAAAATCTAGTGGGGTCGGTGAATAAAGGGAACCAATGCCGAAAGTGACACTTTGTCTCACCCGGTCATCGATCTCACGATTTGGTTGAGGAGATCTATACAAGATTCACAGAAACTCATCAGCGAATTGAAGCTGCCGCATTTGTTTTTTTCTGCATTTCGAGAATCCGTTTCACGTTTTTTCTCAGGTGATCCTCGCCGCGCTGCACTACTCTTGTTGCCGTTGTCTTGCTGAATAGAATCTCTCGTGTTGGATGTCTTGCTGAATTGTTGCTGGTGTCGTTCCTCTGGACAGCCTTTTTCTTCAGTTCCTTTATCGAAAAGCATTGGAATTCCTGCTCATTTTCTTAAATCCAGAAGACTTGGGGCTTACTTAGGGTTTGGAGTTTGTAGAGATCGAGCATGCAGGATTGAAAGAGGTGCAGCTAATGACACAAGTGATTCACGTTAGAGAGCTTCGTAATTTGCGCAGGTAAATCTGGTTATCCATTCTCCACACAACACGAAAGGAGTGTTACACCTCCTTTATGGAGAAAGGCTCCTAATTGGGTCCTCTTTTCTCTCTGGAGGTTTGCGGAGGGTCCATTCTATGATATTTTCTCCTATTGATTTTATTCTTAGGGCGAATATATGAGTGCAGAATGTTGTCTATATATCCAATTATTTAATTTAGAATATTTTTCAAAACCTTCTGTTCATGCTGGGGTATTGGTGCCAGATTCCGGTAGCAGGCCTCCAACCAATAGCGCAAATGATGGAATGGGGTGGTGGCTCTAGGAGGGCTCAGACCCGAGTTGCCACCATCGCTCGGCATATATCACCAGCTCCATGTCTAGCTTCAAATCCGTTTATGGTAAGATGTGTGACCTTTCAATAATATTTTTCCGTTGGGATCATGATACGATCACGGAACCCTAACGGATCATGGAACTCTAACAGGGGATTACTCAAGCGACCGATGATGGTGGAATACAAATCAAAGCGGATGTGAGAGATGCTCTGGAGAGAGGTCTCCCTGTGGTTGCTCTAGAATCAACCATTATATCTCATGGTACGTTGTTCAAACTACAACATATAAATCACAAATATGAATTGACTCCACGGAACTTAATTGATTTGCAAAAGTTGAGAATGCTAGATGCGACTTAATATTTAAATGCCAGATCTGTCTCGATCTGTAATTGGGAATGTGAGCTAGGATTCGAGACCCTTGGGTTATCATTCTGTTGATAGCTTAGAGGGTTTGCTTTAGACCTACATAATCTGTTTCCCATGACTTGAGCAAGTTCCTTAACATTACAATCTGAAGATATTAAGAATCGCAAGCTAGAGGCCTCTGGTTTTATTGCTGAGTGCCATGTTATGATGCAGGTATGCCATATCCACTGAACTTTGAAACAGCCAAAGAAGTGGAAGCCATTGTGCGAGAGAGTGGTGCTGTACCTGCCACTATAGCGATAATGGACGGCGTCCCTTGCATCGGTACAACCTCAAACTTAATGTGCTATTTCTAATCAATCTAGTCCTTGCCATCGTATTTTTTTTATGCATCAATTCTGTCTCGGTCAATTCTCCATTGTGGTTGATGACGTCCTTCTGCTACAGTTGTTTCGCATGTATTCCTTCCCACTGGTATGCGCATGTGTAACAGCAAGTGATGGTTTTTATGGCAGGTCTGGAGGAAGGTGAATTGCAAAAACTTGCGCAACTTGGGAAAAGCGCGAAAAAGACTGCTCGTAGAGATATTGCCCATGTTGTAAGTTCTAGGCTCTTTGTTTGTGAGCAGAAGATTGAGAAATTTTCTTAATATGAATCTTGCTGCTTTCATAGCTTTCCTATTGTTTGGTCATAAAAGTTGTGGTCATGATTTCAGATTGCGAGAAAAGTGACGGGGGCGACCACGGTATCTGCCACCATGTTTTTTGCTGCCAAAGTAAGTCATCATCCTCCAAACCCTTTTCCCGACAACTCCGCCGATTGTGTTGCTTTCCAATTGACATATGAATTTTTCAACATGAACAATATTTGTTAGTTTATCAGCTCCAGTCTTATGGTTTTCTTTGTCATGACTATGCTTGTAGGCGGGCATCAGTGTTTTTGTGACTGGCGGCATTGGGGGCGTTCATCGAGAGGGTGAATCCAGTGAGATATTCGGATACTTACTGTGGCTTGCTCTTCCTGCTTAGTTGTAAACCCAAGCAGGGTGCACATTGTTTTACTCTTCTGCTAGTGTTCCATTTGTTGACTGGATTTTCAGTAAAGGTCCATTGTTTCAGGAACCCTTAAACTGTAGCATAAAAGAAGAGGTCAGAGTGATCATATGGAGGCCTCCCCATATATCACTGAGACCACTTTATGAATTATGGGGGAAGATGCTCTTAATGATGTCGTCTAAGAACTTCTGAATCAGTCTAATTTTACTGAAAATTAACCTTGTTTATAGCATCATGTGGTTCAGGGAATTTTGTTAAAATGTGCTGGTGTTGATGTGGTTTGTGGAAGTGATTTTGCAGCAATGGATGTGTCCTCAGATTTGACTGAACTTGGGCGAACAGCAGTTACCGTCGTGTGTGCTGGCGTCAAATCTATACTTGATATTCCAAGAACGCTCGAGTATCTAGTATGCTCCATGAACCTTTCAACTGCTCCTTCATGTGCTGCAAAGTAGTTGCATAGATATTTGCTTGTTGAGCATGCTTCTGATCTGGGAACACTTGCTTGCAGGAAACTCAAGGAGTGACAGTGATTGCCTACGGAACTGATGAATTTCCAGCTTTCTTCACTCCAAGAAGTGGTTGCAAGGTAGACATCGTCCTCATAAAACTTCTATGATATATGCAATATCCCTCATCCACAGTGTGACTTGTGCGCACCTTGGGCAAAGCATTGCTCATGTTTGCTAACAGTTTCTCACTTTCTGTTGGTAGAATTGAACTATTCCTGAGTCCAACATGTGCATGGTGCAGGCCCCATCTCGATTGGATACTCCAGAAGAATGTGCTGCAGTAACTGGTAAATCTTACGTTGCTTTTTGACATCTTGTCAAACCATTGAACATTTGGTGTCATAGGAAGTGTTTTCTTCTTTTGTAGTCGAATTACTCACAAATAGATTGGAGAAGTTTAATGAGCGAGTTCAGAGAACTGTTTCTAGACAAGTGAAGGTTTACGGTATTGCGGTCTGTTATTTCCGTTCATGATCTCTTGGTTGCTTGACAGAAGTGTTTTTTTGTGTCGCATGGCTTCATTCTGTACTGCAGCAGCGAATTTGAGTGTAGGTCTACAAAGCGGGATCCTAGTAGCCGTGCCTGTTCCAGCCCACTTCGCTGCTGCAGCTGAGCCTGTAGAGACTGCCATTCAGATCTCCTTGAAAGAATTGAAGTGAGTTTCTGACTCGAAATAGTTACTGCATTTATCGCTTTACGAATGGCATCACGAAATCAAACGTCCTGATGAGAGTTTCAATGAATTTCGGCTATATCTGAACCTTCGAAGCTCATCAGCCAGTCATACAGAATTCAAATTTAGCGAATTCAATTCTAGTTTGTTGAATCTATTCCATCAATCATTGTCCATTTTTTTAAAGTTTGGGTCAGAAATCACTTTAATTGCCATTCATGAGTCATGATTTTGATTTGTGGTTAGTTTTGAACGTTTGTAAGGAGATTTCAGGCATTTTTTCAAGTCGTTTCATTGCTTCCGAACACCGTTTTTATCAGCAATTCAGGGTTGACCAGCTCTATGAGAGCTTGTTGCCTTGACCTTTACTTCTAGATAATGATTTGGTCTAGAGTTACTTAAGTTTGAGTGTTAGACCGATTCACAGGATACGAGAACTATCTGTTGGGGTTGAGGAGGATCTTTCTGACAGTTACATGTCTTTCTGTTTATGACAGAGAGAACAACATCACTGGGGCTGCAATAACTCCTTATGTACTGAAACGTGTCAACGAGCTGACTGGAGGAGCCTCACTGGCTGCAAGTATCCTTTAATCCAATAAGTTGGAACTGATTTCATGGTTTGTTTTGTTTTGTTTTGCTTCTAGTTATGAATTCTCAGTTTCATGAACAAACCACACACATGGTTTTTGTAGTGAGTTTCCTTGACTCCCACTTCAGATATTGCTTTGATTAAAAACAATGCGAGGGTTGGATCAAAAATTGCCATTGCCACTGCAGGATTAGTGGAGGGGTCATGACCGTCATAAGTGATTTTCATTTGACCAAAATTGCAGTAAATGCATATTCGGGTGAAGCATACTGAACCTGAGACGGAATGAGTACCCCAATTTCTTAAAATCTAACCATGGGCAATGCTCCTTAAGAGGTGGAGAATATTGGCGAGACTCGTAAACCATTGAGGAGTAATGGCAATGGAGCTCCTGGTAAAACTGAAGAATCCGCACCCAACTAGTCAGTGTTGTGAATTTTAGTCCTGATTGGTTCGGTTGAAGTTTCAGGCTAGTGTTGTTCAATTCCTGAAATTTAGCAACCTTCAAGCCTTTATTTCCAATCCCGTTCTTGCATCCGGACTGATGAATGGTGCAGGGAGTGACTGAGTTTTCCCTGTAGTTCAATTGATCCATCTCTTTATGCAGATGCTTGCAGACTCTAAGAGTATGTAGTTTATATTCTGAACCTGTGATATTAGTAAATTTTGGAAATTTGGACTTCATCGTGTTCACTTGTAATGCAGTTGTGCACCAGTAAGTTACATCAGTGTAAACAGACTTTATTTACAGAGAACATTACAAATGCCTCAGGCACAAAGGGTGTTTAAGGTAGAGGGCTCTTAAAGCAACCTTTTAACCCCTTAATGCCTCAATCCTTTTTTGAAATTTTGCACATTTTTGCTTATATCTTTGTACAGAAACATCATTTACTGAAATTTCATGAAATTAGTCATTAAGGAAGGTTGTCTTCTCAAGATTCAAGTGTTACATTGGATGAATGAGAGGTTGGTTGGATGAAACAATGCCTACAAGCCCTCTATTCATCGTCCAAAAAATGGACGTCGGAGTGCTGCATTTGGGGGAGGCTAAACTCCTTGAAACAATTTTCAGTAAATTTTCGTAAGAAAAGAAATGGAATTTGCATGTAATCCAAGCCGTTTCATATTTTGGGGACCTTTTTGGAATTAGTTACAAATTTTTGAAGTTGAAATACAATGCTCACTAAAAGCAACCCCCTATTGAAATGTATATAGTTGGTACATTGAAGAAAAAAAAATGAAACAATTTTCAGTAAATTTTCGTAAGAAAAGAAATGGAATTTGCATGTAATCCAAGCCGTTTCATATTTTGGGGACCTTTTTGGAATTAGTTACAAATTTTTGAAGTTGAAATACAATGCTCACTAAAAGCAACCCCCTATTGAAATGTATATAGTTGGTACATTGAAGAAAAAAAAATGTACCTTTGTGTTAGAAGTCACTTTTAGAGCCAGGTCACATTTAGAACACCCTACCTTATGTACTTAGAGTCTCAAAATATATTTATATGTATTGCATAGCAAATCATATATATAGTAGTAGTTAATAATCTTTAAACTTACAATACTCTGCCATTCAAATTTTTTTGCTTAGTATAGAAAAGAATTGGAATTTTTCATCTTACATAATTAACACTCAATTTTTATGCTATTCAAGCATATCAAATTTTAGTTTCAAAAAAGCATAATTATAATTTTGGTGAATTTTTAAAGTTAATTTTCATGATTTTACATAATATTTTCTTGGCAACGATTGGTCATGAATTTTTTTAAATTTGATTGCATAGAAATATAGGAAAACATCTATATGCACATCTCTCATATTAAAATCATCCCATTAAGTAACAAAAATATAAATATAATCTTGAAAAAATCTTTTGGTGTTTATTTAATGTTTTTCTAGGTATGATTTTGACCTTTTGTTTGTGTTTTATTTTATGTTTATTTTACAAAAAAAATTCCTTTGAACCTCTACATGTTCAAAGTCCCAAAATGAATTTTTAGGATTTTGAGAAGAAAACCTGAAATGATTTTTTCCTGTCACAAAATTTATAATTATATTTGCACAAAAAGCTTTTATTCATTGGAGGCATCACAAAAAAATTTATTTTATTTTATTTTATTTTATTTATTTAAAATTATAAAGACCATTTTCATTACTTTATTAATTTCTTGCTTGACCTTTGTTTTAAAGTATTTTTTAATATTTTAATTTGTTATTTTATAATGTCATTTTTATTTTGACAATCATTCTTATATTCTTTTTGTAAGAAGTAAATATAAGGAATATATTTTATATACTTTACTTAATATTTTGACCTCTATTTTAATTGGTACAAAAAAATTACTTTAGGGACAAAGTAATAACATCTTAAAGAGACAATATAAAAGTTTAAGTGTCTTTTGTTGTGGCCACATAGTGAATCTTTTGTTCAAGCAGATTAACAAATTCATGCTCACCCATTTAATCCTCATGTCCAATTGAGTAGTATGTAAATGAATACCTATTTTTGCCTCACAACAACCCAAATTTGCATGTGAAATTGTCAAGTCTACTATTTAGAACTTGAGTAGATTAGCAAAATGGCTATACATAGGTGCCTCTCTTCATGCATCGCTCTCTGTTGCTTCAAGGTCCCAAATGTGTTGTCTACTACTAAGTCTATGATCCATTGCAGGGATTTTTAGCTTATTGCTTTTGATTTTCTTAAACATATTTTGTGATTAGTAAAAAATCCAAATTCTACTTGCAACATCTTTCACTCGATAGTGTGAGTGCAAGATTTTTGAGTAAACCATTCGGACACTGAAAATGCTTGCAGTTGTTCACTTGAAAAGCTACCACGTCAATTTCTTCAAATCCAGCTCACTCACCTTGAATATGAGGGGCTCATTTCCATGAGGGCAAAACCCAAACCTGTCTAAAGCTCAAACACCCAGTCAAAACCACAACCGGGCCTCGGATGCATACCTGAGCTACAGAGAAAAAGAACACCTTTGTAGAGAAAACCAAAAAAAAAGTCGTTTAAAAATCATAGGCGTATCACAAAAATGATGACTCTAAACCAAAACCCTCTATAACGTTGCAGATTAGCTCCAGCAACTGCAGGATCTTGTCCACTATTAGAATTACACTAAGATCCTGTCTGAAAAACATGAAGACACAACTCTTCACATGTTGCAAAACTACCTCATGACTCCAGCTATACTACCCTTCAGAAATAGAGCACCAAGACCGAAGGCTGCAGCTGTAACGACAGGTTGTGCACAACTAAAAGGGCTAATGAAGCGACCAACAGGCGAAGCTGCTCTACAGAACTTCATGCATGAGGAATCACCCACTGGTCTACCAATGGATAATATCGACTTTCTGCCATATCTCACAGAAGTTGGAAAATTCTGTAAAGATAATCTTGCGACCCTTGGAGGCGGAAACTCCAACTTCCCCTGAGGAAACACGACAAGAGTGCATCAATCCTAGGATAACTCAAAGTAAACTAGTAGAACCCAGAAGAGGTGTTACGAAAAATCTAACCAGGTTAAACCCTGCCAATTGTAACGCCATTAAACACAGTTTCTAATGTAAGCCTGTCAATTGTGATGCAGCTAGATTTTAAGGAACACCTCTTCAGAGAAAGTTCTCTACTATTGAGTTATGCCATCAACATGACGACCTATAATAACTGGGATGACCACAGACGCATGGATATTAAAACGCAACAAAAAGACTAGTCTACTTCAAGATAGTCCTCTTTTTACGAACCCTGAAGCCTAGTGGGATAGAATTCTGGTCCACCGGTGCCACAGCCTGTGTCCTGAGACGCGCACTGCGCCTCTCTCGGGGAAATTTTGAAGGAACTGCACTGCCATTCACCATATCCCTCTCTAGTGACTCTCCCTGGTCAGCTGGATTGCTTCCAGTGCCCCTCCTTCCTCTTCTTGAGTATTTAATGCCGGCGTTATCATCAACAGTATTCTGCATCGGCTGACCAAACTCTTCCAGATTTCGACCATCTTCGCCAAAACGCTCATGAAACTCCTTAACATCAGGAGACACAAGAGATTCAGGCACCTCCTGAGGGGTCTTATACGCCTGGTGTACCGACACTTTGCCACCTTTAGCTACCCTCTTCCTGCAAGCAGAGACGGAGATAGCAACCACTGTTCACATTAGGTGGAAAAAAAATGACGATCCAAAGGTCCATATCACCACTCTGATCAATCATCACAAGCAGTATGCTTGAGGTAATATTAAGAAAATATATGAAACTTCCACGGTCCATATCACCACTCTGAGCTATCATCACCAGCAGTTGCTTGAGATAATGTTATAAAATAAAGAAGATTCAAAGGTTCATAACCCCACTCTGAACTATCGAAAGAAGCAGTTGCTTGAGGCTTTGTCCTTTCTCGGCAAGACACTTCTCACTAAAAAGACGTGCAAATCACATAATACAAAGAAGCCCGAAAATACTTATTTTCGAATACCAGTCATTAGAATTTCCTCATCGCGATTAAAAACAAGCACTAGCAGGCAACTAGCAGACAACTAAATTAAACCTCAAATTGTAGAAAAAGTTTAGAAAAAGTTTCCATTTGGAATTGAGTACTGTACCTCGGTAACCCCAACTTCTTTTCAGATACTACAACATCACCGTCGACATCACCACCACTTTCTGCTGAGTTAGAATCAGTGTCGTCCACCGTCGCCTTCCTCACCACTCGTTTACTTACGGTTGGGATTGAAAGGGGCGGCAGTTGACATGCTTCGCAAGCATATACACTCCTGCAATGCACAACAACCGCAACAAAACCGTCCGAAAACATGCTTTAATACGAATCAAGGAGGCCTAGACGTTCGCACAACAAAATGCCCCTTGATTCCGGACAGGAAAGCCAGCATACCCTGGAAAACACAGGAGCAAAATCTAGCCCTAGTGGTATATTCCTGCATCCTTTCAACAGAATGTAGACGGCCAGGGTACTGTAGTAAGAATAGATAAAACTTCCAATCACAGAAATCTAATAGGTGCTTTCAATAGAATTTCAATACAACTTCAATACCTCTGCGCCATAGTCCAGACTTTAATAACCCCACCACACTTCCCACACGCCTTCTGATTGTATACATAACGCAGTTGGCTTGCTGTCGAATTCGTCGGAAGAGGTTTGCCTGGCATCACAAGCACCGCCTCTCATAAAGACAAAGTATTGAACTGGTGTTCTTGTTGACCCCTAAGTGCACAAATGGCCAAGGTTGCCACTTCCCATATCTTCTGAATTTGAAAGAAATAATTTAGGAAGCTTCAAAGATGGGAAGACAATGTACCATCAGAAAGAAGACATCATATTGAACAATGAAATATGTTTTGAAAGTTACTATAATTGACTGCTAGCTTCCAGTGTGGATTTTCTATTTTTAGCTTGGGTAACTTAAGGGTTAATAGGATGGCTGATATTATTTCACTTACCAGAATGAGCAACAGGACTAGCAATGTGACCACAAGAAAATATAGCATTTTAGAAGACGCACCTGCATCTTCAGGTAATACGGTAATAATGTTGCCCACTTCTACTCCAATTTCCATCTGCCGTACTGACTGTCCAGCGCCATGACGCACGGAGTTGGAAGGTAATTATAGGCACAACAGGAAAGAGAAATTCTACAATTTAAGGAAAGCAGCAAACAAATCCATGTTGTGACATCCTAACGTCATAGTTTATACTAGAAGTCTGGAGGAATATTAATGCTGGCCAGCACTGCTGAATCCTCCTTATGAACTCCACTTGCAACATTGAAATACTATAACAAATATCCAGTATCAAAAACTACCTGTTCCCATAGAAACTCGAACGCCTCACGAGACACAGTATTCGCTGGCATGTCGGGATGGAGACCCACCACAAATAATATTTCTGCAGTTTAAAGCCTCAAAAATTTCAAAAACAGATCATTTACATATCAGGGCTGCTATTATTGCCGCAAGCTATGCACATATAGAACCACAGAGCACCAAAATCGTAGGCATATAATCAGAAGATAGTCATTACTCGCAAGTTTTAATGCTAAATTTAGTAGGTCTTTAGGGTAATCTTAAGATTACGTTATCTTACGGTGAAGTTATGTTGACATAAAGTTAAATTAATACTTGCAAACGTAATATTGGGTAAATGTCAAAGACACTAACATCACACTAACATTAAGTAACGCCATTCACATAACACCAACGTAAGGACTATAGAATTTAGTACTTATTAACTTAATGATAAGAACATTGTCAATCAAAAGGCGGTATTTTGAGATAAAACGTTCAGATGAAAACACTTTCGCACCTGCTCTGTAGATATTGCCAATTCCCGCAACGAGTGACTGATCCATCAAAACAGCACCAATGCTTTTCTTCGTTTTCTGTCCAGACCTGATTCGTCAGATGCTATCCACAGTTTGATATGAAACTCCCATCAGAAGAGTGACAAACAAGTGTAATACTTTGAGCCCGACGACTTTGAAACTCTACACTCCGCAAAGATATGTATTTTCAGTAAAATTAGACAATCTCAGGATATTTTAGACAGCATCAGAAAGAAAATCAGCTTCATGATGCAGAGGGAAGTCTCTATCATTGTGACCAAAGAGAGACCTCTCCATGAATTATGGAAAATTTCACTTTATGATGTTTTCTAAACGTTCTTGCAACAGTCTAATTTTGCTGAAGACCTGTTAAAGGCCGCAAGTGGACCCGCTTGTAAGTGACGACACATATATGCACAATCTTAGGATCGTGGTTTTGAGCTAAAATGCCTGCATACTCGCCCATAGCCGCTCCTTGTCAGCATCCTCTCGTAAAGGATCTGGGCCCAATTCCATTATCTTTTTCCTGCACCATCATTGCACAAAAACAATTTATTCCTCTGCAGAAGCAAGACCAAAATTGGTCATTCTATAAGATGAAAATTTGGTAGATTTACGAGAACACGACGTCATCAAATCCTCGTGGACATCCAAACATCTGGAGAACAAGAATGTACCGATAAAGCTCAATGTTGCCATGGACACACACTGATGCGCTTAAATGTGCTTCAACGCCTAGTTCTTCATTGTACAGGCGTAATCGCGTAGCTTCTCTTGGCACTGGTCCTGCGAAACGAAACATAAAGCACATCCATATAATTACAATTTGACATGTTATAGGCGATGCAATTCAGAAGAATGACATCTCCAATAGCTTGCGAACTAAATCAGGAAATAAGCACACTGGGACAGTGGTAATACCTGGAAACTTGTACATGCGAAAGGATCCCGACATTCCCAAGTGGATATGGACAACAACCGCATCATCTCCGACCTTCCCCAACACGCCTTCCTCTTCAACTTTCCCGGGAGTGAAAAACTGAAAATTCCAGGAAACTCTCAGATTCACATTTATGCTCTCTTTTCAAGAGAAGATTAAGTAGCAAAGAAAAGTACTGAAAAAGCTTGGAAACGGCAAAGCCAAGGTACGAAGCCCATTCGCGTGAGAGTTCATTTCCCGTCGGCTGAAAGTCATGCATTTACAATGCAAGTGTCATAAAAAACCGTGACTTGTAAATAATTTTGTAAAAATGAGATAATTTTGCAGGTTTCTATCAAGGTGAGAGAAGCTTTGATGAGACAGATGACAATCATGGTTTCAAAGATAATCTAGAGTCGCGATTGGGACCTGACTACTTCAAACTTAAGCAATTCATGCCTTATTCATACAGTAACTAATCCACATAATATTTTACTGCATCGGAATCCCAAGCAAATGTGGACAAGCCTCACAAGAAAAAATTCCATTCCACTCGGAACAGCTGAAACCCACGAAAATGGCTTCCCTACAATATGCCTCCCTTCAACCCTAAACCCTAAACCCTAAACTAATTTCAAGCAAAAACCAAAGTACGACCGAAAGCCAAAGACCACCCCAACGAACAATTTACACTCACGTAGAAAATATTCTTGCCGTGAACTTCGATATGAGACAGCACCTGCCCATCGATCGCTCCAGCGCCATCCGCAAACCTACCAGTCGGTGATGTCGCAACAAATCTCTGCCCATTTCAGCACAAAATCAAATCAAATTCACAATGGTAGGCACAAATTTGAAAATCATCAAGCCCAATTCAACCCTACTAACCTATCCTCCCTCACAAACAGACCCCCACACAATCACAGAGCATAAATTAGTGAAGGCCATCCCTCTTCTTGCATTGCAAAGTAGCATCATCGTTCCAGCAAAATAAAACGTTCCAGAGTTCCAGTGGAGAATGTGTACATGCCCAAATAGAAGGGTGCGGTGCACGGCCGCCAGGCGGTGTAACAGCGGACCTTCCACCATGATGCCAGCAACAAACAACAGCAGCAACAAAAGGTTACAAATGCTGGGAACTCAGTGAATCCACTCGACAGACAACTCGGTGATTCCGAAAAGATTGAAGAACAAGTGGAGCCAAGGAGGACGACGTCACGGAGCACTGGAATGTACATGTGCTCAGTGTATCTTCGAAGATGACAATTTACAGTTTATGTACATTTCAGGTCGTCCCACCTTGTGAAATCAAGGGAGTCGGTGAACTGTGAGTCCCTTTTTCCCGTGCCAACGAGAATCATTGGGTGGGTCCTAGTGCATTTTTCATCCAAAAATCACCGTTATCCCGGCAGTCTATCCTCGAACGCTCCCCTCTCCAATTTCACGAATTTTCTGTTCTCTCCCAGCTGCGAGTCCACCAGTGGCAACCCAACTGCAATTCAGGTACTATAACTCGCATAAATCTCGTCATCATCGATTCCTGATCGCACTACCGCATTTCTCCTTGCGCAATTTGTGATAGAAATCGTGCCATTTCGATAGATTTTTTACATTCGCAAGCACATTCCCTGTCTGACCTCGCGAATTGTGATTTGGGGATGAAGGGAAGAACCAAATTGAGGACAATTGCGGTTTAGGGTTTGCAGCTATGGCGTCGTGGCGCTGCTTGGGACTAGCGCGCGGCGTCGGCGTGTCGATCGTCTTCTCCAGGAAGACAGCAGGAGCTCCATTCCAATGGACCCGCACAATTGGAACCACAACCACTACAACAGGGGCGCCGCGCAATGCGAGCTCTTTGCAATCCCGCAAGGGAGCATTTAGGGTTCCCGTGGTGACGAAGGATAGTGCGACCGCGACGGCGACCGGAACAGAGTACGAGGCTGTGATAGGGATTGAGACTCACGTACAATTGGGAACCGCGACCAAAGCTTTCTGCTCCTGCCCGTCGCAATATGGCAGTGAGCCGAACGCGAATGTCTGTCCTGTGTGTATGGGCTTGCCTGGGGCGCTTCCCGTGTTGAACTCCGCCGTGGTGGAGTCCGGGGTGAAGCTGGGCGTGGCGTTGCAAGCGGAGATTGCGTTGCAGTCCAAGTTCGACCGGAAGCAGTACTTCTACCCGGATTTGCCCAAGGGGTACCAGATCTCGCAGTTCGATGTTCCCATTGCGGAGAAGGGATTGTTGGAGGTCGATTTGCCGGTGGAGTTTGGGGGAGGGCATCGGAGGTTTGGGGTGACGAGAGTGCACATGGAGGAAGATGCGGGAAAGCTCATTCATGCTGGAAATGATCGACTCTCGGGATCTTCTTCCTCGCAGGTTTGGATATCACCGAGTATGCTTGGTTTGCAAATGTGGAATTCGCTTGTGGAAGGTCGTTGTGCCAGTAGCGGTGATAGTGAAACCCTAAACGACCTAGGTTTCAAATTGAGGAAGTCGATGGATCATATTGTGAAACATCGATAGTTCAAATGGGGCTCGATTTTGTTGTTCGCCAGAACAACTTGGCAGGTGTTGATCAAAAAACATGAATCCATATCGGAGATATAACCTAGCGTAGACCCTTCACCAAGCACTGACCCTTCCCCGTGCATGAAATGCTCAGTTACGAGAATTTGCAACTGAATGTGAACTATGCTCGGTGCACGGTGCAGAAATTAATTTTGCTCGGTCATTGGCATCCTTCCTATACTCGAAATGGCCAAGAAAAACATGAGGGGGACTTCAGATGGAGACTTTTCGATGTCCAAATTTTGATTAGTGTTTTTGATCAACACTTGCAACAGTTGATCTCGTGATCAACAATGTAAGCCCCATCTGAATTATTGATGTTTCACGATATGATCCATCGAATTGGTTAGTTTGAAACTTTGGTCGTTTAGGTTTCAACCATCGTCGCTGCTGGCACAATGAAATGTTACCTGTTATTGCTTTGGATGATCGTGTTACATTGTTCTTCTTCTTTCGCAGGTAGATTTGAACAGGGCGGGTGTGCCTCTGTTGGAGGTGGTTTCGGAGCCCGAGATGCGAACGGGGCTGGAGGCCGCGGAGTATGCAGCTGAATTGCAACGGATGGTGCGGTACTTGGGGATCAGCAATGGCAATATGCAGGAAGGCTCCATGCGATGCGATGTCAACATTTCTATGCGCCCCAAGGGGCGAGAACAGTTTGGTACCAAGGTTCGGTCTCTTCTGCCTGTTTGCTGATGGCAGTGGGAGCAAGTCGATGCTGCACCTCATCGTGAGGGTAGTCGTAGGGTTTAGGGTTTAACCCCTAAGGACCAGGATTCAGTTTTGGTAATGACAGTTCAATTGATCATATTGTGAAAGAACAATAAATCAAATGGGGCTAAATTTTATATGACCGAAATCAATAAAGAACATTGTATGTGTTCAATAATTAAATAAACTGGACAAAGAAAATTCCCACTTGAGCTACTCCAAACTACTAAAAATGCATGAGGCCCAATGTAGGTCTTTTGGTCCTTTACGGTTATTGACCGAAAACAACAGTTCTTTTGGTGTTTTCTTCTGGTGCACTGCATTCAGTTGGTTATCTGAAAGTGGCTCTCATTGCTAAAGTGGTTTATTTAATGCAAGAGCCCTTCTTATGGTCCTGTTTATTGATATTTTTAAGTGCAATGGTGTTTTGAACAGGTAGAAATTAAGAACATGAATTCCTTCTCCGCAATGCAGAAGGCTATTGAGTTTGAAATTGACAGGCAAGTTGCTCTTTTGGAGGAAGGTGATAAGATAAAGCAAGAAACAAGGCTGTGGGAGGAGGGTTCTCAGGTCTCCTTTGATTTCGCCTACCTCTTTAGTATCTTTTTGTACTTATTCTGTTGAATATTTGATTCAATGTGTTTATTGCATTTAGCTGTGACTCATGTTTATTATTTATTTTATCTCCTAAGTGCTCAAATGGTCCAAAGTGACCGCTTTTATATCTATTGGATTAGAAATAAGTCACTTCGGAAGCTTCAAGGTTACAAATTGTATTATTAGGAAGAAGAAATCATACTGTTCGTTTCTGAACAATAGAAATATGTTTTGAAAGTTACTATAATCAGCTATTAGCTTCGAAAGTGGACTTTCTATTTTGAGCTTGGGCACTTGGGGATTATAGTTGTTCACGATTTCCAGATAAGAAGATGAGCAGCTGAAGTAATTGGATTTTTGATAGATGACTATGGGCACTGTTTCTGATTCATCTTGTTGTTTCGGTCCAGCGAACCATCAGTATGCGCAGTAAAGAGGGCTTGGCAGATTACCGATATTTTCCTGAACCAGACCTGCCAGAGGTCATCTTATCTCAAGAGTATGTAGATGCAACCAGGGCCGACTTACCAGAGCTTCCTGATGCAAAACGCCGGCGGTATGAGTCCCTGGGCCTGTCTATGCAAGACACACTTGTGCTTGCCAATGACTTTGATGTAAGTTCTACCTGTATATGTAATACCCCATTTCATTTTTAAATTCCACGAGTCGTTCTAGATAACCAACTTTGGCTGAAGGCGCATCAGGATAGAAATAGGTTGTAAATTTTCGGTTACATCCTTGAGGGGGAGTAATCGGACAAGCTTTACAAGATTGATGCTTTTGGCAGGTGGCAGCATTCTTTGATGAAGTCTTGGCAAAAGGAGCGGATGTGAAGCAGTCTGCAAATTGGATAATGGGCGATATAGCAGCTTACCTGAAGAATATAAAAATGACCATCACTGAAGCAAAGCTTACTCCAGCGTCGCTGGCAGAGCTTATCGCTCTTATCAAGGATAGCACGATTAGTGGCAAGATTGCAAAAGAGGTTTGTAACTTATGAGGGATTCTTGTTAGTCCAGCTTGTAATAGTGTCAATAGACTTTAATTTATTTGTTCATAATCACGGCTTTTAATAAGATCTTCAAAGCCAGCCTCAATGACTTGGGTAATATACTGATAATACTTTTGACACAGATTTTGCCAGATCTCATTGAAAAGGGAGGCAGTGCAAAAGAAGCTGTTGAATCAAAGGGTCTTAGTCAGGTAATCGTATTCTTCAGCCACGTCATTGGTGCTCATTAACCAACAGCTTGCACCTGTACGCTTATTTTTCGAATCGTACAGAAAATTGCATCTAGCGATAATGCAACGTTTGGTATATGGATGCGGCCTAAGTATTTTGGAGCAGGGTGGAAATTACATAGCTCACTATTTTATTTTATTTGGGGGGGGGGGACTCGGCATAGCGCAGACGAATGTGATCTGTATTGCAATATTCTGACATATCTCTGGTCTTCTTTGATGTGGAGCAGATTTCGGATTCTGCCACAATTGAGGCTATGGTAGATAAGATTCTGGCAGATAATATGAAGCAGGTTGAGGCATACCGTGGAGGCAAGACCAAGCTTCAGGGATTCTTTGTTGGACAGGTTGAGCCTTATTCAGATCTAAGATGTTTTTCTAGAAGCATTGCAGGGCTGAGGCTGAACAGATACCATGACAGTAGAATTGGATATTGATGTTACAATCAGCAATTAGTGCATACCACAGAACTCCACAAGCTGAAAAAAATGTTCCATGGTTGCACCATCCTGTTTGTAATCCACCCACCAATCAGGTTTAGGAGATCGGACATAGACTTGGTTGTCGTTCAGTAATTTCGTATTGGGAGAAAGCAGTATGTTCTATTTAAAGTGAGTAGGATCTTCGTTTGAAGTATGTAAGTTTGTAGGTTTGTTGGTACTCAAAATGCTTTGGGTTTTGTATGATTACATTTTCATAACAATAGTTGTTATTATGTGCAGGCAATGAAGGCCTCCGGTGGGAGAGTGAACCCAGGTCTACTCAACAAAATCTTGATGGCTAAACTGAATGGCTAGTGCCTGCTCAGCATGTTCACTGACGACTTAGCAGCAAGGCTCGTGGAAAATTGGCAACTAGCAACGGTTATGTACCATATACGCTCACGGCTAATGGTCGGCCTTCCATTCAAGAGGTGTGTTTAACCTTCTAAATTTATGAATTTTTGTTTTCACTGGTTACCACATTTGTGCAATCAATTAGTGTGACTTACTGTAACAAAGAAATTATTCTTTACCGATGTCGAATATCTATTTCTTAAATTTATTACATAGAATCCTACACCTTTTTGAAAAATTTGTAGCCCAGAGTACCTTTGGGACCATTAATTCTGATCCTACAGTAATTGCACAAATGTTCAGTCTGATAATGGTCTGCTGTTTGTTTGAATATTTTGCATGGGCATCCTTATGGATCTCCTTATAGCTTGACTCTGCATGGTATGTCCTCACAATATTTTAATGCATGATGAGTTCACTTTTGTAGTGTCAGAAACGTCTGGCTGTTAATATTGCCTTTCTATATGAGTCTGGCCTTGGAGGTTGGACTAATGACCAAATTCAGTATAGTTGCAGGTTTTGATCCATGTAATCATGAGAACCACTTGGGATTTTGTTGTCAACCATGAATACCATAACAGTTTTGGAAGCTCTACAGCTGTATTGTGCTTGTTTTTTATGATGAATTTTCCATCTTGTTCTGCAGAGGAGAAGAGTTTTGTCTATGAACTCCAGTTGAATATTCTTCAGCAAATTCAATGCGGCAGGTGTGATTATGCCCAAGTTCAAAACTATTGAAAGAAGCTGCCTACATTACTGGCCTGTCTAGTCTAATAGCAATTTTATGGTGCTTTCCATTGTTATAAAATTTTGACAGGAATAAAGCATCTTGTTTGGATTAATCCATTACATGACTTATCTGGAGATGCTTTATGCTGATTCATGCTTATAACCAAATCTGTGGTTCATCTCCTAAACAAGGAACTTGAATAGTAAGTTCACTTTTCTGCGCTACTCACGGAGACTGTGTGTGGAATACTGTTGATGAAATATGCTGCTCCTGATTACTGTAGACACAAATCCTGGAGATATAATCATTCTCAGTGGGCCTTCTTTTCTAGTGGATGGAATTCTGGAGCCCGGTGAGTGGGGGCTTCACAATGGGGGACCGTTCTCTTTTGCTGAAAACAAGACCCTTCATTCCTTTTGATCTCCCATGCTTTCATGACTCATGATTGTGACAAACACTATTGTAGTGTATACCATAGATTGCATGCCTGAGTTTACAGAAGACAGGATATAGGGCCTCCAATTGAAATGCATAAAAACTTGGATGCTAAATGCGATGTGATAGATGAGTACTGTTTGAAGCAAGAATGACTTGGTTTATTTTAATTTTTAAAAGTGGACATGACTAGTAGAATTTTGCAGGCCTAAGTGCAAAGGACATGGCTGTAAGTTCATTGGGAACTGGGGGTTGAGAAGCCTACTGTAATTATTTTGTCTGTGAAGTTCCTGATGCTCCCCATACCAGAAAGCCTGGGGAGATGCAGGTGAGAAAAGACTGTCATGGGGGGAGATTGGATTTCTGTGTCCATGGAAGTGCTCTTGATCTCTCTGCCATGTAAGATGTACTTACAGTAAGCTAAGCTAAGCTTTGAGGTTATATTGGGAACCCCACACCAACACCCGTTGCTGCAGTTTCAGATAAGTGGCTACTCCTTATCTTTCTTGTGTCCTTGGCTTATAATTTCGAGAAGATCTTGGTGAGGCTGGATTGGATTTAGCAACCACCCGACAGGTTTCCCTGTTGAGGTTATCCATATGGATTCAGACTCCTCATCATCCTAAGGGTAGGAATTCAACCCTACTCTCTGGAAACATGAACTGTGCTTTGGGTATATTTTTAGACAGTATGATTGATCATCCTGTTCACGTAATATAATATAATAGCAAACTTTGGGTTCAGTTCAGTTGTCGCATGTTTCGACAGTATGACTGGTCATTCTGTTCACGCAATATAATACTCCTTACAAGCAAACTTTGGGTTCAGTTGTCGCATGTTTTGACATCACAATTTGATCATTCTGTTCACAAAATATAAACCTTGGGTTCAGTTCAGTTGTCGCATGTTTTGACAGTGTGGTTGACCGCTCTGTTCACGAAATATAATACTAGCAAATTTGGGGTTCAGTTGTAACTTTTGTGAAACTCACTCTGCTGAATTAGATGTTGTGAATCTTATCCCACCCCACCAAGTTTTGCTTGAACTGAGGAGGATATGGTATCTAAAGTCGGCTTGGAAGCAGTGAGTACTACGAGGGCTTGCGTACCAGTCTCTGGGGTCCAGCTCTGAATAATGTAAGCCTAAAAACACGTACGAAAACCTTGGCATTTGAAGCTACTTTAAAACTTCCTATGTAGATTTTTACATCTAGCCCCATGAGTGGGAAAATAAAAACCCCTATGTGAAGGTCTCATTTGGCACTCCCTATGTGGGTAAAAAAAAAAAGGTTCTCATAGGACTACCGGTACTATCATATGTGAAGGTTTGATTTGATTTCCATGTTAGATTCTCATGGGGTCCACGTTACCTCACACCATTCACAAGATGACATGTAGCACATTTTTACAAAAGTGACTTTAATTATGTTGAATCTGACCTTCACGTAGGGTATGTATGTATGCCATGCCCAATTGTCAGATTTAGCAAAAAATAAACATTTTAAAAATCAATGTCAAATTCTTGGGTTTTTATTTTTATTTTTTAATGGAAAAAAATAATATTATAAAATATTGGTATAATATTCCTAATTTTTGGATAATTAAATAAATATTCAAAAGAGAATGTTGGACCTGCCTTTTGTGTGTAGTGTATTATATGAGGATTTTCTGAAACAAAATATTCATTTGTATATGTAATAATATATAAATGTAATGGTCTTACTTGGTTTTGGTGATGTAAAATTTGGCTCCGTTTGAATTACAATTTTCACAATATGTCAATTGAATTGGTTGTTTATTATCATGAATCTTGGCCCTTCAAGAGTTGAATGATACTATGTATGATGTTTTATTTTATTTATACATTAAAATAAAATGACACTCTGTTATTATAAACAGAGTGTATTATATAAACAGAGGTATTATATTGTTTCTTGATATCATACCCAGTGGTCATAGTTGGCAAAAATAATTTTTTTAAACATACCCCATAATTATTGTTATTGGGATATTATTTACTGTGTCTTATAAAGTTTGTGTGGAAAAAACAAATCTTTTCATTTTAGGGCATATGTTGAATCACATTTGTCAACTTTAATTAATTATTTGGTAAGAAAATGCCGACCTTGACTACCATGTATAATAGTTTATTTCACATATCACAATATTCATCGTAAGTAATATCACAGTATGACTATACTGCAAATTTCAATAAGAATACAAGACCTATGCAATTCTTGAATAAAAAAAATTTCAATATTACATTCATTTTCAGATTTAGCAATTTTTTTAAGTCCTATTTATGATCAATCTTAGGGCAAAGTTCCACATGCTAGTGACGTTGGAATCATTCAAGACAATTTCCAAATTCAGTAATAACTTCTCTACCATCTACTATCAAAACAATTGCCAATCACCTCTATGTAAATAGAGGGAAATAAGTGAAGGAATAGGATTGCCTTGTTGTCAAAGGAATTCTCAAGTGTATTGATTTTCACAATGTGGTGTTGTCAAATCTTTAGCAAAGTCTTACAATCCTAATTTTAACCCTTTAACTCCTAAGTACCAAGGCCTCTTTTGCATCAAAAAAACACTCAAAACTGTCGCTTCCGTAGCAAAGAGCAAAAAACGAATTCTTTTTAATTTATTTTTCATATCTAACCATAGTATCTTGTACTAGACTAGTATACAATTTCACAAACTTTGAACGTGCAGATTTCAAAATATTTGTGTTTAAAGTGATGGAAACAAGTTTTTTGCACCTTGCTCAACAACATTTTTTGGCTTTGAACCTTTATAACTTAAAACTCTTACTCTACTAAATCTGAATTTTTAATTTTATATGATAAAGAATTGAGTTGAGAGTCTAGAAACAAAAATTCAAAAAAACTAAACTTAGTTTTCACTCATAAAAAAATGGTTAAGTAGAAGTAGGTTCAAGATTGAAGGAAAATCTAAATTGTTAATAGCTCTAAGATGGAACTGAAATATGGTAATCTCAATAGTAAGTTTTTTCTAGCAAGAGATATTAACCTTGTGAAACTTTTCTTTTTGAAAAATTGTGAAAATTGAGGTCATAAATGAATCCTACAAATTATTTTTCCAAAAAGTTGCTCTAATAGCCTGAAAAACAAGATTGTCCATAACTTTCATATAACAAATCCAAATGGAGTATCTCAAAACTCACCATTTACATAAAAATATAACCTATATAAAATAAACTTGTAAAAATATTACTTTAAGTTTTTTTGAAGGATTTTTCTGCCCGCCAAACTAAAAAAAGGGCTTTTTGTGCCATAACTTTTGCTCCCGGTCTCCAATTGAAATAAAAATTACATTTTTGAAAAGCTAATGTGTTTTTCTATATTCACAAAAAATATTCAGGAAATCACAACAAATATTGAGCCATAAGAACTTGCCCATAATCCATTTTGTCCCTTAAAGGGACAATGGGACTTTCGGGATTAAGTATAAAGGAACCATGAATTGGATTTTGCAATTTTAAAAATAAAAATAATTCATAATTTGAGAAGAATTGTAACTGAACTAGGAAATATAGATTATTGGCTCATTTGATAAAGATTGAATTGAAGCAATCAAATTTGAAAAATACAATTGAATACAATACTTTTTTGCATTTTTACACAAATATGTCTGCTAGTCCTCTTTTTGCACCTTGGAAAAACATTGGTGTTTAAAAAGGCCAAAAAAAAGAACATAATAATATAGACATTTTGGGAAAGAAGATCACCTTAAAGAAATACAATACATAATATTGTGTATAGCAATGGTTTTAACCCATTAACGACTGGTCGACCAATCTATGGTCGATTTTGACTCTTTTCAGTTTGTAGAGAGAGCATGGTAAGGAATTTGATGATGTGGCAAAGGGGACGGATTTGGGGAATTGGAAGGTGAAGAGTTTAGGACAAAAATCAAGCCAATCTGAGGTGGCATGTGGCTAGAGGGTTGAAAAAACTGAAAGAGTACCGGCTGAAAATACACTAATATATGCAAAAAGATGACTATAACAACTAAAGAGTGATTATGATTCATGGTACATATCACTAAACCCTGCAAGCTACTTCCATCTGTACGGTCAGATCTGTGATAAACATCTGTATTTGGTAACCCTAAAATTTGCCCCAAATGAAAATACAAAGGATTGCCCACCCCCAGAATCGACCACGGTCGTTAATGGGTTAATACTTTCATGTATTATGGTCAACAATATGTTTTTTCCAAGTTTTTTTTCATCTTTTGGTGTAGATATTGACTTGAACTATGCCTTTATAAGTATTGACCAATAGCAAAAGAAGCACAATTGAACTTGTCTCAATTTCAAGTAGAAGATTTTATATGCATCCATGTTGAGTATTTCTTGTATTGAATGTGTATTTTTACACATTGAATTTATATTTTTTAATTTTGATTGAAATATATGAATTATGAAAGTAGTATCTACCAAATCCAAAGGTCTTCAAAGTGAATCTTTTATGAGGCTACTAATGTTGTAGGCTTGTATTTGTAAATTTTTCATATATCGATGTCAACAACATTGTACATAGTGTTAGTAAGCCTTATAATCATATATTCTTGCAATCCAAAATGTATATAGTGTATACTAACCCTAAAGTGTTGCAATACTAATGGTGGATTGACCTATTTTTTACTTACCCACTATCTATGACTCATTATCCACTTTGGTGTAGCTACTTTTTTTACTTTGTCTTCAATAATTCCACATCCACTAAGAAATTTGTCCATGCTTTTGTTTTGACAAAAACAACTCTAGGACTGGAAGGGTTAATCCAAATTGAATATATAATATATCATTGGAAAATTCTTAACAATACTTTTCCAATTATAATTTATATCATAAACCTAATTTGGAGCTAAATACTATAACAAAATACTAATTATTAGCTAAATTTCCAACAAAAAAAACAAAATTAATATTGAGATGGTTAAACTTGCAACTAAATGAATATCAAACATAAATACTAATCATTAACATAAACACCAATTGTCAAAATGAACATTAATTGTCAACTAAATGAAATTAGAATGAGTCACAAGATAAGATAAATAACACTATAGGTACCATAATACTCAATTTCATTATTAGTGCAATGTTTTTTGACGATGTTTAAAAAAAATGTACAAATTTATTGCTTTCTAGTGTATTAAAATAATTAAAAATATACTATTATATATTTTTAAGCTCAACCATACAAAACTTCACTAGAATAAAATTAAAATGTGTGGAAAATTTTCAGCCCATTTGACCATCAATGCAGATTACAAGATTACAACATTTGAAGTTAGAACATTGAAATTTATTCCTTGCCCACTAGATTTAGCAAATTTCGACACAAATTTGTGGAGAGTTTTGCACTATTCAATTTTAAAATTTAGACAATTGCGTAGTTATTTATGTAAGTTATGTTGCTTGGTTATGTTAGTTATGTTAGGAGTTTTGTATGTCAATTTCAAAGATGTTAGAAGTGTTTAAAAGCTTGTTTCCATGCACTTCTTGTCTATGCATTTTTGTAGGGCTATGTGCATACACATATTCACTATTAATTTCCAACTTGTCATAGAGATGACACATCTTCAAAAAAATTGAAGGACTATCATAGCAAGACCTTCCAACTTCACTATATCCTTCTCTCGATATTTTTTAACCTCTAAAGTCCTATTGTCCCTATAAGGGACATAATGGATATTGGGCAGGTTTTATAATCAAATTTTTTATGAAATTTTTTAATTTTTTTTTTAAGATAGAAAAAATTATTGGCTCTTAGGAGTGATAATTTGTATTTCAATTAGTACATGGGAGCAAAATTTATACTATTTCTCTTAGATTATATTTTTTATTTGATTTGTGATGAGAAAGTTATGGATCATCTTGTATGACTGGTAATCAAATATCTTCTAGAAAAAGTAATATATAAGATTTATTTTTTATCTCAATTTTCACATTTTTTTCCAAAACAAAAGTTCCATAGGGTTAACTTTGATTATTAAAACAATCTCACTATTGGGATTATCAATAGTATGTTCTAATTCCATATTAGAGCTATTAACATTTAATTTTCCCGTCTATCTCATATGTACCTACTTCTACTTAACAAATTTTTAAAAGATAAAAATCATGTTATTTTTTTGTTATTTTTTTCTTGACCCTCAACTCAATTTTTCATGATAATTTTATTAATTTAAATTATGTAATACACAAATTTTAAGCTAAGAGGATTCAAAGTCTCATAAACAACTAATTTGCCACAATGCCAAAAAATCATGTTTTCATGTCACTTTGAATTAGGGTTGTCTTGTTGGACATGTTCGGGGGTATTGGTGACATGTTGGATGTCTGAAGTCGCGTGTCGTATAGGACAAGTGTCAAACAAACGAAAATGAGGCATCACGTAGAAATTTAGGGTTTCAATTTTTTAAACCCCGAGTTGTTTGAATTTGTCTTACGTGTCCGATTGTCAAGAGTGACGTGGAAAGAGAGAATCACGTCATCTAAAGCAACTTTGGGTCAGGGCGCATGTAGGTTTGAGTTGGACGACCGTGGGTCCATTACAAAAAAATTCAGCCCTCAACAATGTTGTTTAGAAAGTTTTTTTGGGCGCCCCCCCCCCCCCTCCCCCCGGTGCAGTTACAAAAAAATAAAAATAAAAATAAAAATAAAAATAATTTTTTTTTAAATTTAAAAATATTAAAAATATTAAAAAATATTAAAAATTTCTCCAGTCTGACGTGGCACTAATAGTGCCACGTCAGATTTTTCCAATTTTTTTTAAGAAAAACATTTTTTCCCCCTAATTGCACCACAGCCCTGCAAAACTCGCGGCACTCCCGAGGGCTGAAATTTTTTGTAATGCAAAGATCAAGGCAACTTCGGGTTTAGGGTGTAGGGTGACTTCAAATGTAGAGGCGACCTTGGATTTTGGGTCCGCCCCTACCCGATGTCGCCCCTATCTGTGGTCACCTTGTACCAGTAGCCGCCCTTCCATGTCAAACCCGCACATGCCCATGAATGTGCCACGGGGCCGCCACATGGCATCTAGGTGGTCCGAGCAGCAAAATAATTTTTTTGGAAAAGTCAAAGGTTTGTTTGACTTTGTTGAATGTCGTGGAGGCTGTATTAGACGTCACATGACGTCAGGGACGTTGCATGTCGCGATGTCCAGGAAGACAATCCTGCTTTGAATGCATTTATCTTAAATCTATGCAATCAAAGTTTTTGAAATTCTTCCCAAAAAATTTACACTAGTCTATTGCAAAATCATATAGTTAGATATGCAAAAGAAATTTATTTAAAATAAAAAAATTTATACAAGAAATATTAGTTTTGAGCAATTTTTTTTTTTAAAAAGGTCTTTGGACAACAAGAATTAAACCAAAACAAGAAGTAAACAATTTTTGGCTCTCTCCATTTTAGCTTCATCCTTGAATTTTTCTAAAACTTAGAAAATCTTGAGAGAGCTTCAAGTTTCATTTTGTATTTGTTAGGTGAGAACATACAAATGGCCTCTCCAATTTTTTCCCAAATGGAAAGCTATAGGGAAACAAATGCGGATGGGCTTACATTGTAGTTGTTTTCTAACATGCCTAAAATCATCTAATACTACAAGAATGTCCAAAAAATGGCAATTACATTATCAAGGTTTTCATTTTATTTGACTAGTCATTTTTGGAAGAATCAAGATTCCAACAAAGAGCATAAGACTTCTTTTTTAAATCAATTCTAAAAAAATTAACCACCAAAATGAACAAAATTTCATAATTTCACACTAGAATTTGAGCTATTGGTTAAAGATTATTCTTAAAATTGTCATTTCTAGAGCAATGAATGAAAATTAAAAATTTAAATTTAAAAAAATTATCAATCGAATACTATTGCTCTATACTACTGACAGAATGTATGGAAAAAAATTCAATCCATTTGCCTTCATTGATTGCAAGTTATAATTGTTCAAATTTAACAGAGAAGAAGTTACAACTTGCTAAATTGCTTGCTTTACTTCTTGCCTTATGTATTACCAAAATATTCCTAAAATCATAGTCCCTATAACTTTTATCTAAGCACTCAATTGGATAAAAATATATTTTTACAAGACTCATACAAGGTCCCATCTTGGGAAAAAAAATCACTTTCATCTATTGAAAATCAACTTCATACTAAGATAACCTAACTTTTGAAAGTTCCATAGGTTAACAAATGAACACTTTATTCCAACAAAAAACAAACATCACACCCACAATGACCATCTTACTCATCTATATGGCCACAATATTACCATAAAACAACTGTAACATTAATATCCTAACGTGGCCATGTTCTTTGATGGTTTTATATCCAAAAGGTACAAGACAATATTAAAGACCATATATTATTGCTACTAGATCACACATAAAAGTGCCCTATTCAACCTCCAAAATGCCTATGAGCTTATTTATTCAAAAGTAGTGCATTTGGACATCTTGCATTGCTATAATGGGATCTTCTATAGAGCAATACAAATAATCACATAGCATGAATAGGACTAGTCACCTTACCTACAATTGCTAATCTGCAAAGAATGCTAATGCCAATTCAAATCATCATTGATGATGATTTAGCCCTTATCCCTATACAACCTAGGTAACTATTTTGCGAATGTGAAACCAACAAAGACTTCCAAAGCATAATACAAAAAAGTGCAGAAGCAATCTTATGAAATGACTCCATTAGAAAAAAAATCTATTAGAAAGGACTCTAATAACTTTGAAAAGGTTCATAATTGAATGTACAAATTGATTTGTAAGGTTACAACTAGTTAAATAAAATTCATTTTACTTAATTGGATTTTACCCATTGCAAAGGGCTTCTAAGATAGAATTAATCCACACTAATTCCAACAATAAGATTGTTCTACCAAGTAAACCAAACCATGTCAATTTTTTTTTAATTGTGAAAATTGAGTTTAAAAATGAATCATGTAAGTTATTTTCAAAAAAGATGCTTTGATTGCTTAAAAAACAAGATTTTCTATAACTTTCCCATTACTAGTCTAAAATGAATCAAATTTTTCCATGTATACAAATGTGTTTTACAAGATTTTTAGTTTTTTTAATTTTGTGATTTTTTTTTACTACCTCAAGACCTCCATTTTGAGTTTAAGATGGTATAACTTTTGCATCTAGACTAGAGAGTGCTAGCATGTGAGTATAGAATCTATGAGCCCATAAATGAATTTGTTTCACTAAAAGCTATATACACTTAGTGATAGGAAGTCAAAAGAAACACGACAAGAAAATTAGACATGGACTAAATGGATATTTTTATTCTTTATCCAAATTTCAATATTGAAAATATGGTCAAGTTTCAGTCAAAAGTTCAACCAACAACTTGACTCAACTCTTATAGAAATGGTCTTGAACTATCAAAGTTGTTGTATCAACGCTTGGTGCCAAAGATCTATGTCGATACTACCTTAGTTTCCATATTTGTCGTAGGTATTAGGTCTTGCAATTAATAGCTTGATGGTCTAAAACCTCCTTTTTATCTAGTGAAATCAAACTCATAAAGAAATTTAGTGTTTGCAACACTAATTACAAATTGTAACACTGAATGGAAATAACACTACTAGTATTACAACATTGAATGGCAACATGAACACTAATTATTAATTAAATGTTCACAAAAAAAACTTAAAGTAGGACTTAGATAGTTCGCCCTGCAACACATCATGAACCCTCCAACATGAACAATAATTGTCAACTAAATGAGAATTAAAGAGTTACATTATAGGGTAAGTAACACTATAGATGCCATAACAATAAATATCATTATTAGTACAATGACCAATTTTAAACAAGTGAAATAATTATTTGTTTGAATTGGATTCAATTTTCACCAATGTCTTCTCAACATTATTAATTTGGCAAAAATGTTATTTCATGCACAAAATTGTCTAGGACAGACTTACACTCTTGTACATCTTGTATCATCAATATCTAAATTTTATTATTGGTTCTTGGTCCAAATGTAAGTGTTCCATGTTGGAAAGTGTTGATTACAAGTGCACATAACTTAGCTTATTAGAGCATCTCCTACAGCCCTCCTAATACATGGATGCCATCATTTGAGATTTGTACAATCTAGAGGGGATGGCCACTTGCATTGATTCCTCAAAAGTACAACTCATTGAAACATACTTCCAACCAATCACAAGTTATAGAACTTGCAAAAGCAAAAAAATAAGCTAGCGTTTATTATGATGACTTGCTAATCCCAAGAAAAAATATAGGTTGTAGTGGAGTTAGTGACCCCTTCAAATATGGCTTATTTGAAGGGAGAAAGCAAAAATAAATGCTAACATACACTAAGATTGATTACATATCATCCAAAAATTAGGAGGGTGGAGATATTTGGAAGGCTGTAGGAGATGCTCTTAGTTCACAAATCCATACCTTAATCTATGTTGTTTGTTTGTTTTGTTTGTTACGGTGAGATCTCTTGGACTGTCCATCCTTGGTTGCATTTTTGGTACATTTGGAAAGCTCTCTACGAGTAGAGGTGCATAGGCTTTGTTTCGTGACAATGGAACCTACAATTTGAAAGTTATTGAATTTTGAAGTTCTTGTTGAATTAACCCCTAAAGGTTTTTGACCATGTTTTCACCAAAAACGTTTCAAAATTGCCATTTCTAATACAAGTATCAAATTTTAGAAAAAAATAAATTTTGGACACATGCAACCATAGGATCTTGTAGTAAACTTGCTTGAGAAGATGTGGAAAAAATTTCAGAATTTTTCACTGTGTGGATTGCATGATATTAGTATTTGAATTGAGAAAATTCCGTTTTTTGTCCCTGCGAAAATCCGGGCAGCTGCACTTCACAAGGTCACATTTATATGAAAAAATGTCCAAAACGGTGGTTACTCTTTGGATTCATTTTTGAAGTCAAGTTGGCTATATGCTTGAAAAATTTCAGATCATTTGGATTTGTACAACATATAGGAAAAAAATAGTAAGTAGAAAGAAGTAGAAAATGATTCAAAACACTAAATTGTTAAGAATTTAATCATAGAATTACTTAATGCCAATCCCAATGGTTATAATGTTGTAAAGACCTATCTACACCCACTGTTTTTTGTTTTTTTCAAAAATATTGAAAATTGAGTAAAATAAAGGACTTCAAAGTTTATTTTAGAGTAGAGATTCCATAACTACCCACAAACTAAGAATCTTCATAACTTTTGACTCATAGATCAAAATGGAATGATTCAAAGCTTCCCGCGTATATATAATCCAAAGAACCCATTTCAAGTTTTTATTTATTTTTAAAGTAATTTTTAAAGAATTTTTTTTGCTGCCCGGGCTGCCCACCAAGCATTGAAAATCACTTATCATGCAATAACTTTTTACCCATATAATCAAAAGTTATGAAAATTGTTGGACCTTAAAGCTACTCCTTGGAAGAATGTTGTGTGAAAATTTCAAAGAAAAAAAAAATCTCCGCTCGTAATGAGCTGCCCCCAAAAACTATATTCAGTGCTTTAGGGGTTAAAAAAAAATTAGAAAAACACTTTAATTTTTATTTTATTATACTATAGCAACGACATAAGATACACTAGAACAATTGAAATTCTCATAAATTTGGCAATTGTTACCCGCCACAATCTCACTCCACTACCAATGCAGTAAACAAAACCATAGTGCATTCTCCTTCTTCTTTTAAAAAAAATTGGAAGGCAGTGCATCCTATTTTATCATGATGCCTTTGTCCACATTCTTATTATTATCATCTAATAGCATGATTAGCATCATCTTATGGCACTGGAATATAATTTTAACTAAGTTGGGTGTTAATCATTGAAACGATGACAAAATCTTCAAGTAAACGTACCGTATCTCATTGTAAGCTTAATCGGGTTTAACGTGACTTGAGTGTTGATCATTGAAATGGTGACCGTTTTCACTTTGATTGATGAGTAGTTGAAAATTAGTTCTGTGATTAACTTGGTTTAGAAAACAATCATGACCAGCAAGAGGATGAAGATGGGTGTCCTGCTGGCATGATTAGACCACAATGTTGTATTTAACCTATAAAAGGTTTGAGAAATCTAATTTGGGTTGCAGCATGGTGTTTTTTTTCTGTACTTGACATACAAGTTGTATGAATTGACATAAGGTAGAACTATCTAATACCACCATCCACCCAATTCTGACACCTACAGGATTCTTCCAATTGCGTCAGTGGTAAATCTATTACCGCAATCTTTGCAACCCTTAACTTACATGATGGCAATGCACTTGGGAAGCAGACACATGAGTCCACTCTTTAAACAAGGGTCTGCACATGCCTCAATAAGTGTTTGTTCACAGTTTAATATTTTAGCTTTGAAAAATCATAGAAAATTTACTTCTTGTCGGAATGTCTTCATTTTTTTGCAATTGACTTCTCTCGAACTTTTCAATCTCTGAAAAATATGGGAGCTGAAAAATAGCTTATTTAAAGTATCTAGATAGTAAATTTGTGTGATAATGGGTAGTTCTAACTTATATATCAATTACAAAAGTTTGTATGTTTGTTGAGTCAAATCCAATGACACGTGACACTTCCAATTTAGATCATTATTGCACTTCTTACATGTTGTTTGAGAAGTTGCAAAATGGACACATATTCTACATATTTGTTGTTGTATTTGAATGTGATAAAGTTAGATATTAAAGTGAACTCCAAATGAAAAATGTTAATTAGTTGTTGAATTTTCAATTCAATGGTATATGTCTTTCCATATTTTAATATATAATACATATCCAAAGAGAAAAATGCAAGCCCCTCTATATAGTCTCCACTCCACCATACCTTTAAGGTTAAAATTTTGGTTGTCAAATATCTTACACAATATAAATTAGGGGGCTTGAAACCTTGATTCAGCATAATGTAATTTTTAGTTTTTATTTTACACAAATGAAGAAAATTCATTGCAAGTGTACTTACAAGCCCTTAACCAAGAACACCTTGGAAGGATCAGTGAGCAAAGAGCCATAAAGAAGAGCTAATGAAATTAGACACTACCAATACATAGATTGTCAACACTTTGTATTGATAACATCACAGAACGCTCTTGTGGTCGTCCAAACTACCCTAGTGTCTAGCCTGAGGAACATAGTGAACCTAAACAACAAAAGATTAATTAGACAAAATTGTTTGGATGAAATTTTTTGGTAGGGTAAAAAAAAAATTGTTTTTTCAATTGTTCTTCAATGCTTTAATAAAAAAATTGGGGCAATTCAGAGCTATATGCACTAGGTATGGATTGAAAGTTAATTAGATGCATAGACATCCTACTTAGAATTATTTTGTTGGGATGGGTTGCTAGTTTCCACCCATGGTGAATCTTTGAATGCTGTTGGTCTTCTTTTCCTTAGATTTATTATTTTAATAAATAAATAGTTTAATTAAGTAGAGAAGGAAAAAGACAAAAGAAGATTCTTGATTCATGTAGGCTTAGAAAAATACAACAATTTATCACACAATCCTTTTCTTAGATGGTCTAGTGACTAATGATGTTTTGTTGAAATAAATTGCTAAAGTTTTTATGTGGGATAAAATATGAATTAATTTTTTGAACAATATTTGAAATGTCTTCAAACTACAGTCCCAAGCCTCAGGCTTCATCACACTTAGTAGATGTGCTTGGAACATTTTATATCTTTGTTTAAGGTGATTGATTGACTATCTAACGATCTCCATGTGGATCTTTGTGTTGTATTTACTTACTATCTAATGATCTTCATGGGGATTTTTTGTACTGTGTTTACTTACTATCAAATGATCTCCATACGGATCTTCATATTGAGCTAACTCACTACCTAATGACTTCTATATAAATCTTTGTACTACGCTAACTAACTATCAAATGACCTCCATGTGGATCTTTGTACTGAGTTGCTTAACTATTCATTTATCTTCAAGTGCAACTCATTTCCTACTAATATCTAGAGCTAGTGCTTAACTAAAACTTGTCCTGGGAATAAATGTTGGGCCAAAGTTGGTTGTAGCAACATATTGTATATTTAAAATAAAAAATAATTTTTATTTTTTTATTGAAGTAATATCAAATGGACAAAAAGATTCAACTCCTATACTCTTCATGACTCAAGCACTCAATTTAATAATATCTTATTGCATGCCCAGAGTTCGTTGTCATTGTGAGATCAACCTACCGCATGATTGACTTTAAAAAAGCATTCCTTGCCTTTGCCCCAAATAGATGACCGCCAACTCACTAAAGAAGTTGTTTGATGTCTTTGCAATGAAATACATCATATATCTTCATTTATGTCAAAGATTAAAAATAAGATAAGTGTTGTATTAAATACAATACAAAGATGTCTTAAATATAGACCCCACAAAGATTTATTTTGCCTTTACAGTTTAAACATCTAAAGGCATAATAAAGATATCTAAAATCTTAAAGAGATGTCCATTTGAGCTGCTTGTGTTGTTCCTATTAACCACTAGTAAAAAACCAACACTTACCTTATTAACAATATTGTGGATTTGAGACACAAATGATGCAAGCATAATTTAATTCATGGAATTGAAGTTTTAATCCAATGAAGTGACCAGTCCTTAAATGTATTGGAAGTAAATGATGTCTAGTATACAAGTGCTAGTTCTACAATTTCATATTATGATTCCTCATTATTGCATTTATTTAGCTTGGACGTCTGCTTATAAAATTAAATTAAATGCATCTAATTCAAATCCATGTCTATAAATTGTAAGTTGTGGTACCATGGGCATGCAATGGATATAAAAAAATAATTTTTTCACGTCAACTTATGTTTATGAAGAAGATTGTATAACTTTGTTTAACTTTTGAAGGCACACAAAATTAATTATAACATTATACTTATTCATTCTATTTGCTAGTTTTCAAATTAATGTCAACTTGCAAATTTATTTACACTACAATTTATTTATTTTGTGGATATTAATATAATACAATAATATTTTAACATGCAATCATTTTAATTAGTGTGACTTTGACATAAATTAGGGTCACTTATAGACACTAATAGGATAACTTTAATCAGGTTAATCAGCTTCACCTTGATTATATAATCTTTATGCCAAAGTCCTAGCATCTAGTAAGTAAATCAAGAATGTCTTTAAGAATTTGTTTTAGGATCTGGAAAGAGTAAATGAAATATATTCAGTTATAAAACCCATTTTGTTTAAATTTTCAGTGGCATAATTAATAAGGTCACTAAATGCTTTGTGAGAGTCTTGTTGTCTACAAGGTGAATCACAAATGTCTTCAAAAGCATACTTTGGGATCTACAATAAGCGAATCAAGTACATTCAAGTATATTGAAAAAAATAAAAATTTATTTACTCTTCAATGATGTGATTAATATAGTTATTTGGTGCTTTATTTTTTTTACAAAATTTTGAAATAGATCATCTTAACCCTTAAACAACATTTCCTTATTTAGTGGACAACCCAAGGAAAAATCAGAATTCTTTTTGAAGTAGGGCATGGGTCTTGTTATTTGTCCCAAAGTGTTCAAGAAGTGCATGCAATGTAGTACTTTGACTTTGAAGCCTCAATATAGTGCTTAGCACAACTACGCTAGCGAGTGAGTTCAAAGACAATAGTCTACCAGCCTTGAACCTAACTGTAGATATGTACCAAAAAACCATTTGAGTGTGTTTATAACATATATATCTATAATATAGGCACACTATAACATAGATACCTATAACATATTTAGACACCTACAATTATATATGTTATAGATATCTAATACACTATAACATAAATAGACACCACTAATTCATAGATTTTATATTCATATGCTAACATTCCTTGTACTTGGCAAGCCTTGTTCACTATAGAAGTGAGTTTAGTAGGTTGAAACATTGTGAAAAATTAGGAAACCACTTTTTGTCAATGATGCTCTCAAAACCAAGTCCGAGGGGCTTGACTTCATGTTTAATCCCTTAATACCTAAGGCCTTTTCTCCATCAAAACCTACTCAAAACTGTCATTTCTATAGCAAAGAGTAATTTTATTTTTTTCATATCTAACCTTAGGATCTTATACTGAACTAGTGGAAGAATGCATGGAAGAAATTTCAAAAACTTTGACCATGTAGATTGCAAGATATTTGCATTTAAACAACTTTTTTTGCATCTTGCTCAATTACATTTTTTGGCTTTGAACCTTCTTAACTTCAAATTTTTTGCTTTATTGATTTTGAATTTCTAACTTTAAATGATAATGAATTGAGTTGAAAGCCTAGGAAAACAAATCAAAGAAACACACTTAATTTTCAATCATTAAAAAATTGTTAAGTAGAAATAAGTTTAAGATTGAAGGAAAAACTAAACCATTAATAGCTTTAAGATGGAATTGAAACACACTAATCTTAGTGGTGAGATTATTCCAGCAAGAGATTTTAAACTTGTGAATTTTTTTTTTTTTAAATCGTAAAAATGAATTAAAAAGTGAATCCAACAAGTTATTTTTTCAAAAAGATGCTCTAATTGCCCCTAAAACAAGATTGACCATTATTTTTTCATAACAAATCCAAACGGAATACATCAAATCTTTCCATGTAGATAAAATACAATCTATATGGAAAAAAATAAATTTAAAATTTTTTTAAAATTTTTTTTAGGATTTTTTCTACCCACCGAACTAAAGTTTAGACTTTTTGTACCATAACATTTGCTCTTGGGCACCAATGGAAATAGTATTATATTTTTGGAAAGCTAATATATTTTACTATCTTGATTTTTTTATTATATAAAATCACAACTAATATTGAGAAGGTAGGAACCTGCCTAAAATCCATTTTGTCTCTTGAGGGGACAATGGGACTTTAGGGATTAAGGGTTAAGATGGAAAGAATAATAAATCTTATAATTTTTTTTGAAGATCTAATGTCTAGATTCTTTTTAATCAATGCTTGATTTAGTCCCCCCCAAAAACAAATCTATAATCCCTGTCTTGTCAACAACTCTAAAGGGATTAGAGGATTCTGACGTAACTGTACTCGTTGCAAATCAATCCCATTTAGATTCTTGATTGAAATTAACAACCTACACAATTGTTATCCTTGTATTGATTTAGGGTACACCTACTTTTAACACTTTGAAAAGTCATAGTTTATTCATAAGGAGTTCAAAAATGCCTCCTAAAAAAATAAAAAAATATCTTATGACTAGTAGCTACATCTAGCAAAAGCTTTGATACTTTAGTGATACAACTGACCACATTCAAGCCCATATTCAAACAATTTTAGGTGTTGATACCTCCTCAATTATAGTGAATTGAAAACCAGCTCCCTCCTTTTTTTTGCACCACAAGGCCAAATTGCACCATTTCAAGATAAATCACCAAATAAAAATGGTCTTTTTTGGCCAACTTTTTCCATCTCTATTTGAAATGGTGGAAGTGATAACCATCTCTTTACTTTATTAAAGAAAAAGACATGTTGAATCTACTCCTAACAACAAATTGTGTGATGCCGCGAAGGATCAGTCAATCCATCGATTTCCTTCAACGTAAATTTTGTGGATTTTTTCATATTGCTAAATGTGTTGATCAATTATAAGATGAGAAAGCCATTATTTATGGATTTTATCCCTATTAATTCCTAATGATCTATTTGAGTTATATAATTGAATACAATAAGAATTTTTTTGTTGAATACTAAACCTATGCTTTGATGAAATTGGCGAAAGCTTGCTCCGCTAACCATCAAATTAACCCTTAAAGCACTGAACATGCTTTTTTGAGAACATAGCTTTTTGGGACAGCTCACTACGAGCGGAGACTTTATTTTTTTTCTTTGAAATTCTCACACAACATTCTTCCAAGGAGTAGCTTTAAGGTCCAATAATTTTCATAACTTTTGATTATATGGGTAAAAAGTTATTGCATGATAAGTGATTTTCAATGCTTAGTGGGCAACCCGGGTAGCAAAAAAAATTCTTTAAAAATTACTTTTAAAAAAAATAAAAATTTGAAATTGGTTCTTTGGATTTATATATACGTGGGAAGCTTTGAATCATTCCATTTTGATCTATGAGTCAAAAGTTATGAGGATTCTTAGTTTGAGGGTGGTTATGGAATCTCTACTCTAAAATAAACTTTGAAGTCCTTTATTTTACTCAATTTTCAATATTTTTGAAAAAAACAAAAAACAGTGGGTGTAGATAGGTCTTTACAACATTATAACCATTGGGATTGGTATTAAGTAATTCTATGATTAAATTCTTAACAATTTAGTGTTTTGAATCATTTTCTACTTCTTTCTACTTACTATTTTTTTCCTATATGTTGTACAAATCCAAATGATCTGAAATTTTTCAAGCATATAGCCAACTTGACTTCAAAAATGAATCCAAAGAGTAACCACCGTTTTGGACATTTTTTCATATAAATGTGACCTTGTGAAGTGCAGCTGCCCGGATTTTCGCAGGGACAAAAAAAGGATTTTTCTCAATTCAAACACTAATATCATGCAATCCACACTGTGAAAAATTCTGAATTTTTTTCCACATCTTTTCAAACAAGTTTACTACAAGATCCTATGGTTACATGTGTCCAAATTTTTTTTTTTTCTAAAATTTGATACTTATATTAGAAATGGCAGTTTTGAAACGTTTTTGGTGAAAACATAGTCAAAAACCTGTAGGGGTTAAGTTTCGTATAGGCCCATTGAACAGGGTCCGTTTCTAGACACAAATCGCCAAAAACATTTCCACAAGACCCATCCCATGATCCTCTCCCCCCCACTCCATCCGTGATGACGAGGAACGGAGCAAACGCGAGGATGAAAGCGGGGGTGGTAGTCCGAGACCCATGCATGCACTCATCAGATCGCGAGAGAACTGAATGCCCCATGCAGCACCATCATGATCCACGTCACCATTTCCATAATAAATATTTTGACAACAATCAAACCAAGTTGTTACCATCAATCCCAGTGGCGGCGCTTGGCCTCATAAATTGGAGTTTTAAGACAACTCCCGTGATTAGGTGTCTCCAGCTCCGCCTTCCTCGTCCTCCAATCCGGCTCTCCGTCATCCTTCGCTACACTACGTGAACACTACTTGAGGCGGCGCTCTCCCTTTGGCCTTTTTCATCAGAACCACCTCCCCCCCACATTCGGACCTTCCACTTTTTCCTCGGAGTCAGGCCATCTCTTTTGCACTTGGCGTTCTTGCTGAGGAGACCTTAAACCCTGGTGTGTGCACATCAATGCGCCCAAATGCCCTCTCGGGTTGTTGCAACAACATCTGGGTAGACGAGTTGCAGCTGGGGAGGATGTGATAGTGCATTGGAACTGGGGGGTGGCGGAATTTCGGAGTTTGGGTTGCAGGAGAGAGAATGCTGTGCCGTGCCGTTTCGGTTGTGCAGCACGGGGGATTGATTACGCAGCTAGTGACAATGTAGTGTTGGTTGGGGAGGTTTGCAGCACAAGTTCTTGAGGGAAGCATTAATTACTGTTTTCAGAGTACGAGGTTTGGTTGCTTGGAATTCGGGTCGTGATGGGGGTTCAAGTGCGTGTCCGGGAGTACAATGAGAAGCTAGACGTGGAGCAGCTGGATTCTCTCGACAAGCGGTGCGAAATGGGCGACCTCGCGTTCGACTTTCTGGGCGATCCGCTTTGCAGAGTGCGGCATCTGCCGATCTTCCACATGCTGGTACGGGAACGGGACCCAAGCTGGTTTTGGTCATCTTCTGTTCGTTTGGGCATATATCACGGTTGTGCATGTCAAGAAAACGGAACCTAAACCCTGTCTGTGTATGTGGAATTTCAGGTGGCAGAAGTGGGAGATGTGATTGTAGGGGTGATCAGAGGCAGCGTGAAGGACGTGGTGTGCAGTCAGAGTGCACTGATTTGCTCGAAAGAAGCTTCGATTCGTATTCCTATCTATTCTCGTGTGGGATACCTTCTGGGTCTTCGCGTTTGCCCCTCACACAGGTAGGCGAACACTTCTCTACTACGGCCGTCTCTGTAACGGCACTATCAGTCATTCAAACTAGATCATAGTGAAAAGTTAGCGAGACTGGAGGTTGCTACATTGTTTGGGTCAAACGTTTTGAATTTCGTTTGTGAGGAGTCTCTGAGGGGATCGGTTGTGTGTTCAGACGGATGGGCATTGCATTGAAGTTAGCTGAGGGCATGGAAGACTGGTGCCGCCATCAAGGCGCCGAGTACGTCTACATGGCTACAGAGAAAGACAACGAAGCCTCCCTATCGCTCTTCACGGAGCGTCTGAATTACCGTCACTTCCGAACTCCAGCCATCTTCGTGCAACCCGTACACGTCCACGACCGTCACATCTCCTCGCGCATCCAATTGACGAGGATCACCCCCGACCACGCCACTGCGCTCTACCGCGCTTCCATGGGCACAGCCGAGTTTTTCCCCAAAGACATCGATGCCGTGTTGCGCAACAAGCTCTGTGAGGGCACTTGGATCGCCACTTTCAAGGACGACGTGCCCGATCAGTTGGCAAGCTTCAGCTGTGAGGGAGGACGAGGAGGCAAAGTGGTGGACTCTGGGTGGGCGAAGGGCGCCTCCTGGGCCATGCTCAGCATCTGGAGAAGCAATGACCTCTTTCAGTGTGAGTACAAGAACGCTTCGTGGTTGAAGAAGACGGGCGCTGCATTCTCACGGTGGGTGGATTTTTGTCTCCCTGGTTGCCGAGTGCCGTCGGTACCGAATTTCTTCAACCCTTTCGGAGTGCAGTTCATGTTTGGGTTGCATTCGGAGGGAATCCAAGGTGGGGAGCTTCTGCAATCCCTCTGTTGGCATGCACACAACTTGGCCCGGAGAAATGACTGCAAGGCCGTCATGTCCGAGGTGGCGCCCACGGACCCGGCGTTTGAGTGTATCCCGCACTGGAAGAAATTCTCGTGCCCGGATGATATGTGGTGCATCAAATCCTTGCGGGAAGAGAAGCCGGACTCCTCCATGTTTGACGATTTTGATTGGTGTCAAGCCCCGGCCAAGCCGGTCCTTTTTGTAGATCCCAGAGAGGTGTGAAAATTTTTGGTTCATCGTTTTTTGTCAACCCAGCACCTCGGTGGACTTGTACCATAGGTAATACTTAGACCCCATTACTTACTACCCTCGACATTTTGAGGAATGCTCGATTCCACCCAGAGGTTTTGTCGATAGCAAGTGAACATTTTTGTAGGAGGGCGCTCATCAATGCTAGATGCGTCCTGAGATGGAACTATTATACGTTTTGATACTTACTAGGTGGATCGTAGCAATTATTAGGTTTAATTAATTACTTAGCGTTTTGAGAGTTCCGAAACTCTACAATATGCTCACACAGGGCAATGTCGCGCAAGACCTTCCCAACCGAGGCGATTAATCAACCAATCGTGTTTTTTTATTAAAAAAACAAAACAAACAATACCCAGCGGATCATGAACTTCATGAACTCCAATTTTTCCTTCCGTCCATTTCATGTGAGTGGGGTGTGTGCCATTTTCTGACATTATTTTATTTCACGCCTGTAATGTCTGTAACCCCAAGTGTACTGAGGTCATGAACTAAACAGTGCCGTTGATTCCCTGAGTGACAGTGTCACATCGGGAATCTGCAGCACTCCAAATCTCTACACTTGCATTGAGGCTCTCTCCATCCGGATCCTGTCTAGCTTTTGAGCATCAGTGATCAGTCCCTTCAGCTGATGGATCCACTTGGCACATTGTTTCCAACACTGCCACTCCTTTCCTCGTGTATCGTATGATCCAACTGACAGCAGTCAGGCTTTTCGCGCATTACTTTGAATCAATCTTTTTAACTGTAGATTTTTCTCCTTCACTAGCATATTTTAATGCAAACAAACTCGGTCTCTCTCTCTCTCTCACACACAGCTAGTACAGTACTAATAACGACAGGATTTGTCACAGACTTCGTACCAAGCTGAACCCTTCTCTCTCGTTGCCAATACCATCCACCATCACCACAAATTTGAAAAAAAAGCATGTGCGGCTCGTTATCACCTCCTTCTAAACTAGACCGAACAATCGTCCACTAACTTCTGCGCAAACCACCAGTGGAACCCCCATGAGTCCGTAATTAGCCCGCAGTTGGCCTCCATAATAGTAACTTTTTTTTCCAATTTTAGTTTGTTTTTTCCCATTTGTTTCGAAAGTCGTTTTCCACGGTGGAATGGCTGCAAGTAGGATCTAGATCTTGGTGGTTCCAGCACCTTGTCGAGTCATAGGCTCTGGTCATGGTACTATTCCGCTGTTCACTGCAGCCAATGAATGGCAGGCCAGGCGAGGTGTGTCTGCCTAGTGCTTCCCAGTCTATTCTACTGTATAAACTTCAGAAAGCCCTCCCCCAAAGGAATTGGTAAACCAATGCTCCGGTGTACGCTTTTGCTATGTATAGATACGGTCCTGGCGCCCTACATTACTGCGCCTCTGATCCATGTTCGCGAGCGCATCCACTGGCAGCCTGCCACATTCGCCTTTGACATGAATGGGGGATCTAATAACAGAACGCATCAAATTCGCCGCATTTGGGGGCTCTTGATGGGGAAGGCTGACTTTGGAGTTCTTTATGGTTTTCAGTTGGGAATTTATTTATAGCTCTCCCGGTCAGTTTGGCTGCGGACTCCATTTTTACCTCCATTTGGATCGAAGGATCGACCTGGCTTGGCCGGCCTGCATGGACGGCGCTATAGAACGACTTCAGGCCAGTTCATTTGCCAAAGAAAATTTTCAAATCGTGAAGGAAAGAGACCCTATTTGAGTCACGATTGAGAAGGCCCCGCTTGTGCCACTGTTTATATAAGGTAGAACAGCCCATTATGGTCCCATTATGGTCTAATGACCTATAATGGACACGTAGGGAGTGGCACCATCATGGGGTGGGGGGTAGTTTATGAAATTTTGGCTTCAATGCATGTCTTACATGATAGTAAGGTAGAAGGCTCGAGAATAGTTCGGGCATTAAGAACCGCCCACCTATAAAATGTACACGATTTGTACATGCTGTTTTTTCATAGCCTTCATTGATGTACAAACAGTGTACATTTCAGGGGTGGACAATTATGAAGCCCTGTGCCAATTCAACTTCAAAATTTCATAACTAATTTCAAGAAACTCCAAAAAATATGAAATGACTTAGGTTAGATGCTAAATCCACTTCTCTTTCATGGAAAATTTACTGAAAAATATTTTCAAGACGTTTCGCCTTCCCAAAATTCAGTTCCAGCTCTTAGGTGGGCAATTTCTAGACCTATTACCTTAGTGGAGTGATTAGTGACTCCATTAGGAACTTCCAACTTTTTTGTGTGAATTCATTTTAAAAATTGATTTTTTAGGCCTTCCATGTTATTGCTTTAGGTGAGCAAAATGAGCATTATGGATTCAAATTTTGTTGGTTCTAAGGTAGTCTAGAGATTGTTTTGGGCCATGATGCAATGGACACTTCAAAAATTTATAGCAAATTCATACTTTGTAAAAAAAAAAATTCAATTGCTCTCACTGTTTCTCATTCTTATACTATCGTAGAAAAAAAATTGAAATTTTTTAGCAACCACATGAGGTCAAACTCCTAATTTTGACCACAATGGGCTATTTTGCCTTAGATTGTACATTTCAATTTTTCAAACATATACTTTAGTAATATATAGTGACTATAAAGTGGTACAAATAGGGTTTTTTGCCTTACCACCTCTACTTGGGTATGAAGGATTCTTTTTTTTTCATTTGAAAAGTAATGGTTTCATAAAAAACAAAGAAAGAATGATATAAAATCATAGACATGATTTTGCGGTCATCACTAAACTTCTCATAGTCATAGTGAGGATATGATTTCTCATGCCTACTAACAAAAATTTATGTGAACTATGTGAGGAGTTTTATTACTGTCAAAGTACTCAACCTAAAAATAGTAGGATTACTTTTGAAATTTTATTATAAATACTTGAAACTCCTCCAACCTATCTATATCATAGATTCATATAGATCATTTTTTCTTCTTTTTCATTACTATCTTATATGATTTTTCCTTCGAGCTTCCTCAATAAATATTAATTGGATGAAGTGCACTTTTTACAACTAACATTTATCATCTCCCCAATGGATGCTCAGTCATTTTGGGTTAACCTCCAAAGGACCATTGTTCTTTTAGCAGACAAATGGGATTTTGGACAGGTATTTACATGCTAAATGTTTGTTAGGATTTTTTTAATTTTTTTTTAAGATAGAAAAATTGATTAGCTTTATAAGAATATATATATTTTTCAATCGGTGCTTGTTAACAAAAGTTATGCCCAAATAAGCTCAAAACAGGGGAGAAGGGCCAACAAAAAAATTCAAAATTCAATTTCTTTTTAAAAAAATCTTATATGTATTTAAATTTTTATTTTTATTTTTCTACATGGAAAGCTTTGATTCATTCCATTTGGGTTTGTTATGAGATAGTTACGGACAGTCTTGTTTTTTAGGCAATTAGAACACCTTCTTGAAAAAATAACTTTTAGGATTCATTTATGAATGCAGTTTTTACAATTTAAAAAAAAGAAAGTTCTAAATGGTTTAGTTTGCTTCCTAGAACAATCTCACCATTGAGATTAGTGCGTGTAAATTCCATTTTAGAGATATTAATAATTTAGATTTTCCTTCTATTTCACATCTATTTCTACTCAATAATTTTCTTAAGAATAAAAATTAAATTAATTTAAAATTTTTTTTCCCTCAAACCCTAAACTCAATTCCCCACAATAAAGATTTAAAACTCAAAACTCTATAGTGCAAAAAATTTAATTCAAGAAGGTTCAGAGTCAAGTAATCCAGTCCCGCAATGTGTTGAAAAGATTGTTTTTTTTTCACTTTAAATGCAGATATCTTGTAATTTTTGGGGTCAAAATGTCTGAAACTTTTTTCCACATATTCTCATACTATTTAAGTGTAAAATCCTACAGTTAGATGTGCAAAAAAAATAAAATAAAAAGGCAATTTTCAATTGTTTTCACTCTTTGCTATAGAAATGACAATTTGGAGTTTTGGGGGGCAGAAAAAAAGGCCTTGGTCCTTTAGAGGTTAAACTGAGAAAATTGATTATTCTATAATGCTTGAAACTTTCAATGAGCATCAAATGAGCAAAACGATGCTAAATTTAGCAAGGCGGCTGAGAGTCACTTCTTTTTCATGGCTTTTTCAGAACGGATCTTACATCAGATCGGCACTGAAATAGTTTCACGAGCCACCGCCAATGAGTCCCGCTTTTCGCAGTGAGCGAGTGCTGTTCGCCTCCGCCCGTCGGTCGACAAAGAAGCTAAGCTGCTGTGCAAATCGCAGGCGGGGATCCGTCCGTCCCTGGCAGGGAGGGAGGCTGGGAACCTGGGATGCGTAGTAGATCCGTCCCCAGTAGCGTGGTGAGATCTTCCTGCGAGGTGCAGTCAGATTTGGCTTCACAAATATCATATAAAAAAGGCTAGGATCAGGTGGACTGGCATGGACTGAGGGTGCTGCGCTGCGCTCTGCTCTGCGTCTGCTCTGCGTCGCTCCGCTCTGGGATTGTCTCCGCTGTCACTGAAAGTTCACCATTTCCGAGGCCGGTGTCTGTCTGTCTGCAATGGATGGATCTCGCTCTGTCATGGGCGGAGGCGCTGAAGGCAGCCAGGCCAGGCACTGAACACCATGGCGTTGTCGTCTCTGGAGTCTGGAGCAGCTCAGTCTGCCAATCCGTGTGAATGCAAATCTTCTTCACTCGCAATATATTTGGGTGTGGGTTGGGTCAGAGAACGGGATCCTCCTCGCAGGGGGAGACAGACAGACGGGGCCCGGGGGCTCGCGGGCCTTGCATTGGGACTCGGGATTTTGCACTTGGGAGCTGGAGCATCTCAGGGGCACAGGGGAAAAAAATGAACTCGTGACTAGAGTTGCCAAGGGCAAGCTACACTGATGGACAGTGGAAGTAGGTTGCCTCTCCTCTCGCTAAATTCTCGACATTTGGCACTGTATGAATATTTATTGTTCATGTACAAGGATACAATCATTTTCATCAACGGAGAACCATGTGTTGTGTGGTATAGGCAAAGAATCGTTGACAAGCGGTGAGTTATGAATTAACTTTTGTGGGTAAGGCAACCTAATTGTTACCCTTGAAGTCTCAAGAATCCCCTCAAGGGATTCTTCAAGTTTTGGCATGATTTTTTGAAACTTTTGGTGGAGGTTGGATGTCTAAAGACCTTTGAGGGTCTATAATTTAGATTCAAATCCTACTCATAGTTGACAAGTTAGAGCATCCTCAATCTGGTCTTTTTTCACGATCAACAACATAACAATATGTTGTTCAACAAAAATGCATCCCCAATGAGGTCGCTATTGCACTCTTCACCTTCGTGGGCTTTGCAAAATTAAACTTTGGCACAACAAATTCATGCTCTTTGTTGTGCCCTTGTCCCTCCTCTGCACTTTAGCAGTGAACACAATCATGGCCATGATTGAGCTTAATTCCTATAAATAGGTAACTTAGCTCACATAGCTTAGCTCTTGCACTCACAAAAGCAGTTGTTTTACCCAGTCAATGGAGTAGAGTTTGCAGTGGCATTTGCGGGTTGAGACGCAACAAACTGTAACCCTCTTGTGAACTTCAAGGCCTCCTCAATTCACCCAGAATATACCGATATAGCATTGAATAACCTGGTCTAGACTAGGGATGCTCTTATGATCATTTTTTTTGGAAAATGAGGGAGAGGAGGCAGAATAGGCATGCTGATTCTCAGTATTTCAATTGACTTTCACCATGGTTGCTAAAATGGGCAAGGACCACTACGTAAAGGACTAAAGGGGCGGCAGATGCAGATTCAGACCTGCGACAGGGAGCAACCATTGGCGGGCTACTGCTGGACATGAGGCATGGAGATACCAGACTCGGGTGGCAGGTTAAACTTTTATTAGTTTAAAAAATCCAAAAAAATCCACTCACAATTTATAGAGTGCCAATACCAATCTATCATTTGACCATCCACCGTCCAGAAAAAGTGTGGTGGCAGAATGATGAAGGAATAATTTATCAACATTTTGTGTCAATGCTACTCATATAATGAAACACATTATCCATCATGAATGTTCAAAGGGTATGGGATAATTTGAAGATGAGAGCTTGACCGTTCATTGTCAAAATGTAAGAATTATGTTCAAACTAAAATTTCAGACCTCATTTTGGTGTACCATAATTTCTTTTTCAAAAAACTTTGAACTAAAAGAAGTTGAAAAATTAAGACAATTTTCATCTCTAGAAATCCATTTGCGATTTTGAGCCTCCAAAGAAAAGTTGTAGACAAAAGTAGAGAGGATGTTTGAAGTATCAAGAAAATATCCCTTCCACCCCCTCTTTGAACTTTGTACATAACTTTTGATTGAAGTCTTGAAATCTGAAATGGAGTTTTGGAGATGAAATTTAGCTTGATTTTCCATATTAAATTCGTTCAAAGTTCTTTGAAAATAAATAAGTTTACTATTCTTAAATGAGGTCTAAAATTCTACTTTGAACACAATTTCTGATTTTGAGTTGACTAAGAGCGGTTGAGCACTTACAAATCCTAATTTACATATTCCACATGAGTTGTTTACCTCCTACCATCCCACTTAAATAATTTGCTTGTCTTGTGAATAACCTACATACATTAATACAATTTTAAGGCTATATGAAAGATTCATACTTAAGGTGAGAAGTGGTATTTGGATAGAAAATATAGTTCAAGTAAACAATAATAATCTTAATTCCTAAAGTTCATTCATGTTTATTGGTCCAAAATTGCTTCAAAATATTAGTTTCCAAAGCAAGGCTAAAATTGTCATACATATTTATTTTTTAACAAATCCAACCATTGGAACCTTTAGTTAATTTGTTAAAGTGCAACCCCTTAAGATTTTAAAATAAGAAACCTTATCGATTGTAATATTATGATGCTTGAATTTCAAAAAGAAGTATTTTCAATTCTTCCCAAAAGGTTAGATTTAATTTTTCAAACATTTTCCACAAAAATGTGTAGTTCCTACAACTTGCAACTCTCCATAATATGTTGAAGGAATAAGTGGGAATATATATAAGAAATTTATAGTAAGTACAAAGAAGTAGAGAATATACTCTTTTAATAAGAAAAAATAATAAGTACAAAGAAGTAGAGAATGTTTTGACTTCTAAGGGACCAAACTATGTTTTTGGCAACATAGCAATTTTGGGAAGCTTACTACAAATGGAATTTTTAATTTTTTTTTATTAGAAATTTTCACACAACATATGCCCAAGGAGTAGTTTTAAGGCTCAACAAATTTCATGACTTTTGACTACATGATTACAAAGTTATTGTATGTTATGTAATTTTCAACAATCTACAACCAACCTGCTTAGCTTTAAAAAAATTAATTAATTTTTTTTTAAAGTAAAAATTTGAAATTTTTTTTTTTAGATTTATAATATCCGTGAAAAAATATGAATCATTTCAATTTGATTAATGAGATGAAAGTTATGAGGAGTTCTAGATTGTACGTAGTTATGAATTTTCTATTCTACAATGAACTTTGAGGTCCATTATTTAACTCAATTTTTCAATATTTATTGAAAAAATAAAATCATAGGGGGTAGGTTGTTTATTATAACATTATAACCATTGAATTGGCATTTTCAATCTCATAACTAAAATCTCAACAATTTAGTATTTTGAATCATTTTTTTATTTCTTTCTACTTACTATTTATTTCCTATATATTGTACAATTCCAAATAATGTGAAAATTTTCAAACATGTAGCCAACTAGCATTGAATCCAAAGAAGCAGCATTATTTTTGACATTTTTTTCATACAAATGTGACTTTGTCAAGTACAATTGCCCATTTTTTGGCAGGGCTAAAAAATGATTTTTGTCACTTCAAATGTTAACCCCTAAAGGTTTTTGACTATGTTTTCATAAAAAAACGCTCCTAAACTGCCATTTCTAGTACAAGTACCAAATTTTGGAAAAAAAACATTTTTGGACAAATGTAACCGCAGGATCTTGTAGTAAACTAGTTTGAGAAGATGTGGAAAAAATTTCAGAAATTTCCACTGTGTAGATTGCAAGATATTAGCATTTGAAGTGACAAAAACCCTTTTTTTGTCCCTGCGAAAAACCAGGCAGCTGCACTTCACATGATCACATTTGTATGAAAAAATGTCCAAAATGGTGGTAACTCTTTGGATTCATTCTTCAAAGCAAGTTAGGTACATGCTTGAAAATTTTCAGATCATTTGGAATTGTACAACATATAGGAAAAAAATAGTAAGTAGAAAGAAGTAGAAAATGATTCAAAACACAAAATTGTTAAGGATTTAATTATGGAATTGAAAAATGCCAATCCAAACGATTGTAATGTTGTAATAAACAATCTACACCTTGTGTTTATATTCTTTCCCAAAAATATTGAAAATTGAGTTAAATAAAGGACTTCAAAGTTTATTTTAGAGTAGAGATTCCATAACTACCCGCAAACTACCCACAACTAAAATTCTTCATAACTTTCATCTCATAAATCAAAGTGGAATGATTCAAAGCTTTCCTTGTGCACATAAATCTAGAGAACCAATTTCAAATTTTTATTTCTCTAGAAAACGATTTTTAAAGAAGTTTTTTTTGCTGCCCGGGCTGCCCGCCGAATAATGAAAACTACATATCATACCATAACTTTTTAACCGTGTGGTCAAAACTTATGAGAATTGTTGGGCCCTAAAGCTACTCCTTAGGCACATCTTGTGTGAAAATTTCAAAGAAAAAAAAAAAAATTCCATTCGTGGTGAGCTGCCCCAAAACGCTATGTTTTCAAAAAATGGTGTTTGGTCCTTTAGGGGTTAATATCTTGCAATCTGCTCAATGGAAGTTTTTGAAATTTTTTCTACATCTTCTCAAACCAGTGTACTACAAGATTCTATAAATATGTGTGTCCAAAAATGTTTTTAAAAAAAAATTTGGTACTTGTACTAGAAATGATAGTTTTGGAGCATTTTGGACAAAAATATAGAGTAAAAAATTGTAGGAGTTAAAATACCAAACTGTGAAGAATGTAGTTATGGAATTGAGAAATGCCAATTTCAATGATTGTAACGCTG